>QODF01000050.1:358560-391892 GCA_024372805.1 Oostethus manadensis | reverse complement strand
TGATGCTGGAAAAGACAAAAAAAAAAAAAAAAATTATAGACTTATCATTTCTTTGTTAGTGGGCAAACTTACAAAATCAGCTGGGGTACAAATTGTTTTTTCCCTCACTGTATATCTTATATAGATCAGATAGAGGCTCTAGAGGTGGTAGGGTTGCTACCTACGTTTCTACAGAAATGAAATCCCAAATAATTATTCCAAATGTGAAATCTTTACTTTTTGAGGGCGTGTTTGTTAAGATCACTTTTCATGAAAATAAACAGTTAATTATTGGACATATTTATAGACCTCCTACTGTCCCTAAAGCTGATTCTGTAAAAAACATGATTTCTACTCGTTCTTCACTAGGAAGTTCTAAGTAATTTATCCTTTTGAGGGACTTCAATTTTAACTGGAAGGGACCTTCGTCTTCAACTGAACGTAATATGCTTAATAGTGCTAATTTGACTTATTAAAGAACCTACCAGAGTTACTCAAAACACACAATCTCTCCTCGACTGGATTCTAGTCTCCCACCCAAAAAGAATAAGTGAATCAGATGTTCTATCAGACTGTTTCAGTGACCACTCGATTGTCTACTACATCTGGAAAATTTTTACACCTCGCCTTTCACCTAAACCTATTAGGGTGAGAGATACAAAATTAGTAAATTATGATCTGTTTAACCATGACTTGCAGCAGATAAATTGGCATAGACTAGGGCTTATTCCACCCATAGACTTGGCATGGGGCTTTTTTTATTCAGAGTTCTTAAGAGTTTTGGATGAACATGCTCCCTGGACATCTATACAGGTGAAAGGAAACCATTTACCCTGAGTGAACGGTGAGCAAATTAGTCTGTTTAAATATAGAGATCGAGCCTGGGACAATTATAGACATTCTAAGCTTGCAGATGACTGGGGGGAATAAAAACGTTTAGGAAACTATTGTACAACACAAACAAGAAATGCTGTTTGTCAGTTTGTCAAATAATATTAACAATCCTAAATACTTTTGGAAGCAAATTGATTCCATGCTTGGTAAATCTGGGAGTAATTATATTAATATGACTATCAGTAATGACATTTCTAATGATCCTGCTACGAATTCTAATGCTTTTAGTTTGCACTTCTCCCAGTCACCTCAGTTCCAGTCTCCGATGCCACATCCCTGCTACGGGCTCCCAAACTCTCACGCCTTTAATAATTCATTTTTTTTTACACCAATCAATGCACTTGATGTTCAACAGGTCATCAGTAAGCTTTCGGCTAGTAGTGGTCCTGGCCCTCGGGCCTGGAAATGCACCAAAGTGATTCCTTTACACAAAGGAGGTGACACTCAAAATATGAATAACTACAGGCCCATTTCAATTATTAATTGTGTTGTCAAATGTTTAAAGAAAATTATTTTTAATCAACTATCTGATCATCTTTCACATCATAATTTGTTATCTCAATGCCAGTCAGGATTCAGGAAATATTTTTCTACTACTACAACACTTTTAAAATTCACTAATGATATCATTTTCAATTGTTATTTTATTTGACTTACCTAAAGCCTTTGACCTGGTTGACCAGTATCTGCTTTTAGATAAACTGTATTCTGTTGGTCTCAGTAGACCTGCTCTTTTTTGGTTTAGTTCCTATTTTCATTGTTGCCCGCCAGTGTGTGTCTTATAGGGGCAGTCAATCAAATTTTATAGGCATAGACAGAGGCATTCCTCAAGGTTCCTCTTTAGGACCACTATTATTTTCTATTTGTATTAATGATCTGCCACTTTCTTGGACTGATTGTAATATTCACCTGTAGGCAGATGATACTGTTATATATTGTTCTAATGGAAATGTCTCTGACGTCACTAATTTTTTGCAACAGGACTTTGACTTAGTGCAGCGATGGTTATTATCCAATAAGCTTCTCATTAATAAAACTAAATCATATTCAATGTTATTTAAAAAAAAAGGATAAGTCTAACTCTAACACCAAAATGGAATGTTATTTTTTAGATAAATCCCCCCTTGAGTCTGTTGCGACATTTGAATATCTGGGCGTTTGGCTTGATTCAGATTTGTCCTTTAAAACCCATGTCACTTCCATTACAAATAAACTAAATTACAGTTTAAAAATATTATACCAGTCAATCAATTGTTTTAATCTCCAAGTTAGAAAGAAAATAGTCTCTCAATTGCTACTTCCCATTTTAGATTATGCAAATATTATCTATCAAAACACCACAATTTCTTGTCTTCACCTACTTGATTATCCTTCATATCCTAAACAATAGTACAATAGTACTTACAGTACTTCCTATAATTTGCGCCACACATATAATTTATTCTTTATATAAACAACTTTTGCTGTTTATATGGATAATAGACAATTTATTATCTGTTGTGACGTTTGGGCTTCATTTCGTGTGTATTAAAAAATAACTATGAATACAGTGCAGCTTGATTTGATACAGGGCTTGGTTGTGTCGGAGCATAGTGTTAGAATGGGAAAAACACACACACACATATATATGTGTAAATATATACACATATACATACAGTATATACATATACACACATGTAAACTGCACCTGGTGCACTTGGCACTAGGACACCTTAGGTCGCAGGTCTATGATCGACTTTGTGGTCGTATCATCAGACCTGCGTCCGCATGTTCTGAACACGCGGGTGAAGAGAGGGGCTGAGCTGTCAACTGACCACCACCTGGTGATGAGTTGGATTAGAAGGCGGGGAAAGATGCCGGAAAGACCTGGTAGACCCGTAGTGAGGGTGTTCTGCGAACATCTGGCAGAGTCTCCCGTTCGTCGAGTCTTCAACTCTTATTTCCGGCAGAGCTTCGCCTGCATCTCGAGGGTGAGGCAGCCAGACGTAGTTGCGGCCGCAAGGTGGTCGGTGCCAGTCGTAGTGGCAAGCCCCGAACCCGATGGTGGACACCGGGGGTTAGGGCTGCAGTCTAGCTGAAGAAGATGTCCTATCAAGCATGGATGGCTTGCGGGACTCCCGAAGCAGCTGACAGATCCCGCAAGGCCAAGCGGCACGCAGCTTTGGCGGTGGACGAGGCAAAACCTCAGGCTATGGAGTACGACTTTCGGTTGGCCTCGAAGAGGTTCTGGCAAACCGTCCGACACCTCAGTAATGAGAAGCAGCCCCCAGTTCACATTGTTTACAGTGCAGACGGGGGCTGGCTGACCTCGACTGTGGATATAGTTGGTCGGTGGAATACTTGAGGCCCTTCTTATTCTCACTTACATACCTTCCTTAGAGGAAGCAGAGTCTGAGGATACGTACGTGGACAGTTCTATCACCGTGGCTGAGGTAATTGGGGTAGTTAAATCACTCCCCAGTGGCAAGGCTCCGGGGGTAGATGATTTCTGCCCGGAATTTCTCAAGGCTCTGGATGTTGTGGAACTGTGTTGGTTGACACGCCTCTACAACATCGCATGGAAGTCAGGAACAGTACATCTGGACTGGCCGACCGGGGTGGTGGTACCCATTTTTAAAAAGGGTGACCGGAGGGTGTGTTCCAACTATAGGGGGATCAGACTCCTCAGCCTTCCTGGGAAAGTCTACTCCAGGGTGCTGGAGAGAAGGGTACGACCGTTAGTCGAACCTCGGTTACAGGAGCTGCAATGTGGTTTTCGTCCCGGTCGCGGAACACTGGACCAGCTCTACACCCTTGCAAGGGTACTCGAGGGTATGTGGGAGTTTGCCCAACCAGTCTACATGTGCTTTGTAGACCTGGAAAAGGCATTCGACCGTGTCCCTCGTGGTGTCCTGTGGGGGGTGCTCCGGGAGTACGGGATTGATGGTCCGCTTCTACGTGCCATTCGGTCCTTGTACAATCGAAGCAGGAGCCTGGTTCGCATTGCCAGCAGTAAGTCGAGCTTGTTTCCGGTGAACGTTGGCCTCCGCCAAGGCTGCCCTTTGTCACCGATTCTGTTCATAATCTTCATGGACAGAATTTCTAGGCGCAGTCAAGGTGTTGAGGGAGTCCAGCTTGGTGACCTTAGGATCTCGTCTCTGCTATTTGCAGACGATGTGGTCCTTATGGCCTCATCAGGCTGTGACCTTCAGCGTTTACTGGAGCGGTTTGCAGCTGAGTGTGAAGCTTCTGGGATGAGACTCAGCACCTCCAAATCCGAGGCCATGGTTCTCAGTCGGAAACGGGTGGACTGTACCCTCCGGGTTGGGAGTGAGGTCTTGCCTCAGGTGGAGGAGTTCAAGTATCTCGGGTTCTTGTTCACGAGTGAGGGAAGGTTGGAGCGTGAGATCGACAGACGGATCGGTGCAGCATCTGCAGTAATGCGGTCGCTGTACCGGACCGTCGTGGTGAAGAGAGAGCTGAGCCGGAAGGCAAAGCTCTCTGTTTACCGATCGATCTACGTTCCCACCCTCACCTATGGTCATGAGTTATGGGTCATGACCGAAAGAATGAGATCGCGGATACAAGCGGCGGAAATTAGTTTCCTCCGTAGGGTGGCTGGACTCACCCTAAGAGATAGGGTGAGGAGCTCGGCCATCCGGGAGGAGCTCAGAGTAGAGCTACTGCTTTTTCACTTTAAAAGGAGCTAGTTGAGGTGGCTCGGGCATCTAGTTCGGATGCCTTCCGGGCGCCTCCCTGGTGAGGTTTTTCGGGCATGCCCAGTTGGGAGAAGGCCCAAAAGTTTAGCAAAATGTGTCTTAAAACAGATTCCTTTCAAGTAAGGCAATTGGAGGATGCAAAGCACTGTATTGATTTGCCTGTTTTACAGTATCCATCCATCCATTTTCTGTACCGCTTATTAGGGTTGTGGGTATGCTGGAGCCTATCCCAGCTGACTTTGGGCGGGACCAGCTGACACCTTGGACTGGTCACCAGTCAATTGCAGGGCAGACATACAACCATCACACTCACATTCACACTCTAATAGACAATTTAGAGACGCCAATGAAGCTATAACACGCATGTTTTTGGAATGTGGGAGGAAACTGGAGTACCCTTAGAAAACCCACACACGCACGGGGAGAACATACAAACTCCACACAAAGAGGGAGATTCGAATCCTGAACCTGTAGCATGTTGTGAGGCCAACATGCTACTCACTCATCCACCATCCGGCCCTATTTTACGGTACAACCCAGAAAATTAGAATATCCTGAAAAGGTTGCTGTATTTCTGCAATTCAACTTAAAAGGTGAATTTGACACACTATATAATTGAATAATATCAATATAGTTCAAGTTTCAAGTATTTCAATTTTTTTTTTCTGGCTCAATAAAATTTGTTGGTTTCATCTTTTATGTCAAATTGCCAAAATAAAATAACTTTTATTTTATATTCAAATTTTCCAGGTAGTACTGTATTAATATCCTTTTAATAAAGATTTTCTGTACATTTTTTACAGTAAATTGCTGGATAAAAATTGCATGACATTAACAGTAACATTACAGTAATTTGCATTAACATTTATAGTAATTTATTGTAATTTCAAAGATGAGACTGTACAGTTAATGACAATACAGTTAGCATTATTTGCTGTAATTTCACACGTGTTAATTGTAAGTGCAGAACGACAGTCCCTTGTTGTACATAAATCAGAGTAAATGGCCTGTAGTATGACATATTTCCTGAAAGCAATGCAAATATTAGCCAGTCATTAGCTGTGAGATTACAATGTTGTAAATGTGACACGTTAACAGTGAACTTAGCACACTATCTGTTCAGTAAAAAACAATGACAATGATGAATTTACAATTTTTTTGCTCTTCAAAAAACATGTTTTGAAAATATACAACTTCATAATATCAACATCAATAAATGAAAAAATCAAATCAATATTCTCCATGAACTGTACAGCATATGTTATTGTGATTTAAACGTAAAAAACATGTCATTTGCTGTTGACAACATTTTAGAAGGCATAACAATTGAAATCTGTTCAGAAAAAGCAAAAACATTCTAATAAGCTGTTTGTATAGAACACCTAAGTCAAGCATGGAATTATTTGAGGATTGGATCAAGGCAACCTTCTAAACTATCAACCAAATGTCATCTTTATTTGTGGAGACTTCAACATTGATCTTCTGAATCCAAACAAGGAAAGTAGAATAGATGACTTTATTGATACAAAGTACATCTTGAGTTTATACCCAAAAATCACGAGACCAAGCAGAATAACAGAGCACAGTGCCACGTTAATTGATAACATCTTCACTGATGACTTTGATAACCACACAACTAGTGGCCTTCTAATCAATGACATCAGTGATCATCTTCCAGTGTTTATAATTTATGACAAAAACTACAAAAAACGAAAGATGGAGGACAAAAGAAGCTGCAAAAGACTACACACAGAGGACAGCATCAATGCTTTCAATAAAGATCTGGACGAACAAAGATGGGAGAGTGTACAGTGGAAGCAACATGGATGAAGCATATGAGCACTTTCTAATGACTTGTATGAAGCTCTACCATAAGCACTGTCCCTTGGGAGAAATATCTAACAAGCAAAAGAAGAATAATCAGCCATGGATGACATAATGTCTGCAAAACGCCTGTAAGAAAAATATACTTTATATAAGAAATTCATAATTCAACAAACAAAGGAAGCCAAAAAAACAGTATTAGGAAAAGAAAGCAGACTACCCAAAACAACAAACAAACAAATGTTGCTGAAATAACATATAAAACATATAAAAACAAGTTAACAAATATTTTGAGAATGTGCAAGAAAGAATATTATAAAGAAATACTAGATAGGAATAAAAGCAACATTAGAGTTACTTGGGGCTTTCTAAACAGTATTATTAGGAAAGGCACTAAGAAAGCAGACTACCCTCAATACTTCACGGTTGGAAATATTAATAATGATGATATGAGGGACGTAGCTGACAACTTTAATAACTACTTTGTAAATATTGGACCAAATGTGGAAGAGGAGATCCCAAAATCCTGGTCAGTGGAGGAAGAGAAGGAGACGATAGACAGAAACACAAACTCCATGTTCCTCATTGATGTGAGCAAAGAGGAAATCATTGACATTGTACATAAATGTAAAGCAAAAACATCACTGGTTGTAATGGAATTGGAATGGATACAATAAAAATGGTTATCTTCGCAGAACCACTAACCGCTAACATACATCAGCAATCTGTCATCACCGATCCACTGATTCCCAGACAAAATGAAGACAGCCAAAGTAGTTCCAATTTTCAAAAATGGAGATAAACATCATTTCACAAACTACCCACCAATTTCAGTATTACCTTAATTTTCCAAAATCATGGAAAAGTTATTCAAGCATAGGTTGGACAAATTCCTCAATAAGAATGACATCCTGGCGGACAGCCAATACGCGTACAGAGCTAATATTTCCACTTCTATGGCACTGATTGAAATCACAGAGGAAATTAGGAATGCTATAGAGCATAGAAAGTGTGCAGCCTCAGTATTCATGGTTTTAATGAAAGCTTTTGATACAATCAATCACAACATCCTAACTACAAAATTGGAAAGGTATGGAATCAGAGGGTTAGTTCTGAACTGGGTTAAAAGCTACCTTGCAAACAGGAAGCAATATGTGAAGCTAGGAGAATATACATCTACAAATTTAGAGATATTATGTGGCGTACCACAAGGGTCAATTTTGGGACCAAATTATAATATTTAACCTATACATTAAAGACATCTGCAAAGTGACAAAACACCTAAAGCTAGAACTATTTGCAGATGATACCACCGCTTTTTGCTCTGGAGAAAACACACAAAAGCTAATAAGAAAAGTTTCAGAGGTAATGATTACTCTAAAAAGATGGTTTGATAAAAACAGATTATCCTAGAATCTAAGTAAAAGGAAAAAGATGATATTTGGTAACAGCAGAAGAGATACTTGTGAGAAAATACTAATTGATGGGGAGTAAATTTAAAGGGTAATTGAACATAAATTTTTGGGAGTCTTAATTGATGACAGAATGAGTTGGAAACCTCACATCAAAAACATAAACATAAAGTAGCAAGAAATACTTCAATACTGAATAAAATAAAATTTGTCCTTGATCAAAAATCACTCCAAACTCTCTATTGTTCTCTGGTGTTACCATATATAACTTATTGTGTGGAGATATGGGGAATACTACAAAAGTACACTTACCTCGCTTGATGTACTGCAAAAAAGATCATTTAGGATAATCCATAACGCGGCCTATAGAGAACTTACAATTCTACTACAGTATTTCACAAATCACAATTATTACACTACTACAACAATGTCTTGTTACAATTGTTATTACACATTTCACATGTTTTAAAATGACATCTTTATCTTTGTGTCTTGGACCGGGCATCCAGACAATACTGATTTCTACAATGAGCGTTCTATGATGTCTAATTTTACTTCACCTTCCTTTTCTTTTATGTGCTGCCACCAGAAGATCCTTCCTCACACTGAGGAGACCTATTGGTCTAAACCTAAAATATCAACATATTTGCACATGGGGTGAGCCGAATACTCGTTCCAGACTGATTCTGATTGTCCTTTCATCAGGCCAGTGACTCATGACTAGAATTTTACTCCGTTAACTTATTTCTACACCTAATTATTCTCATGCCCATAATTCATGGCCATGCATTTGTAACTCCAAATTCTAACACAGAATATTGTAAAACGCTGTCCACCTGTACAGTCAATTTTGGTAAGATTTGCCTAAATGTATATGTGAAGAAATGAAAACGGTAACATTTGTAATCGTCATTTCATGAAATAGTTTATTTGTGTGTAATTTTTGATATCAGGCATAATCGCTCGCCCTCACACATTTTCACCTCATCAAAATCTGTTTTTTTGGTTCTAACCAGATCTTATCCGGATGCCTCCGGGGCGCCTCCCTGGTGAGGTGTTCCAGGCATGCCCAGCCGGGAGAAGGCCCCGGGGAAGACCTAGGACACGCTGGAGGGACTATGTCTCACAGTTGGCCTGGGAACGCCTTAGTGTCCTCCCGATGGAGCTGGAAGAGGTCGCCGGAGATCGGGAAGTCTGGACTTCCCTACTGAGACTGCTGCCCCTGCGACCCGGATCCGGATAAGCGGAAGAAAATGGAATGGGATGGTTCCAACCTTTGTTTAAAGGTCATAGTCAATAATAGGAACTCCTTTTTCAAGTTTGTCTCAATCTGCATGACAAGTTTGGTCACACAGGAAAGTCATCAGGCATAACATAGTCCACCAGAAGTGGAAAAAAATGAATTTATGTGTGTTACTGTCACTACAGTCGTCCCTCACTACATCGTGGTGTCTGTGTTCGGTGAGACAATGACCAAACGTGATTGCCAGAAAATGCATTTATTGTAGGTTTAAATTATCTTACGACAGGCACAATAATAATAACATAATGATCATAATAATAACACGCGCCATAACTCATGATAAATTAAAAGTAAACTCTGAACCTCCGATGTGCCTGTGTACTGTGACACGTACACAAGGGCAGGAGTTTTATTTAAATTTTAAATTTCTTATTTACTCTTATTATGTCCACTATATTGAGTAATGCGAGTGTAAATAAACTTAAAGCCGCCATTACGTTACACTGATGAGACAATAGCCACCGCAAGAAATAAACTGCACAGAAAAAAACAATTAACCGAGATAAACAAGAGGCGACTTAGTCGTTGATTAGAAAAAATATATAAATATATTTTAACTGTCTCTGACAATGACTAGTTGAACTCCTCTCATTTTAATTTTTTTTAAAAATCTTTCTGTTTAACTGTAACCTAAAAATGCCTGTGTCATTTTTATAGTGACAATGTGATCCTGGAATGGATTATTCCTTTTTCCAAATTGGTGTATTCAACAGTTTCCACTGTATTATATTGCTTTATTCCTCATTCTGATGGTTTCTATTTGTGTGTGTTTTTTAGATTTTTTTTTATTTGAGGTCCTTCAAAAAACCTGTAAAGGTAAATACTCAATGAACAACTCAAGAAAGTAATTTTATTAGCTCTCAGTGTGTCAAATGTCAAATGGTCACCTTGTCAAATGTTTGTTGAAGACATACCTGGTTCTAAAATGATAATCTTAATAAATACATCATTAAAATAACAAAATAAGAGAAAGAATAGGGTGAGGAGCTCGGCCATCCGGGAGGAGCTCAGAGTAGAGCCGCTGCTCCTTCACATCGAGAGGAGCCAGTTGAGGTGGCTTGGGCATCTAGTCCGGATGCCTCCCGGGCGCCTCCCTGGTGAGGTGTTTCGGGCATGCCCAGTCGGCAGAAGGCCCCCGGGAAGACCTAGGACACGCTGGAGGGACTATGTCTCACAGCTGGCCTGGGAACGCCTTGGTGTCCTCCCGATGGAGCTGGAAGAGGTCTCTGGGGACCGGGAAGTCTGGACTTCCCTACTGAAGCTGCTGCCCCCGCGACCCGGACCCGGATAAGCGGTGGAAAATGGATGGATGGATGGAATAACAAAATAAGCAAATGTAAAACAATAAAGCCAACCATCTTTCGCCCCTTCAGTCACTCACTGCTACATCCAAAGGTTCTAAACCTGTCTCATCCTCAATCACATTCACAAACACACATACACATTCAGGTTTTACATTTCAAAGGCTCTCGTGTTGATGAATTGCCCGGTTTCTTGCTTTACATCAGGGAACACTGAAACAGAGGAAGAAAAAGAGGAAAGACTTAAGACAAAGGATCAAAGAGTGAAACAAGCCGGAGGGCCACGATGGCAACAATGCTGCCTGTGCAGACAGACAATTGGGACAAAGTGCTTCAGAGGTACTTCAGTGTTATGAGCCATTACATTTACATAAACATAGTGGTTATATTTATGTCAATAGAGTGTTCATCAATAACTTTTTTGCACTGTGGCAAACAAGTAAACACGCACAAAAGGTTTCCTGTGGTTACCATCCTTAAACAGGAACAATTTCTGGAAGGCTACTTGAATCAGCATGGGGCTAATAATACAGTTGTGAGGTCTTACGGTGATAGGAATGAATGGAAGGGAGGATTGGATGGTTTGGAGAATGATCAACATTATTTGTCGACATTCACTGTCAATAGATGGTGTCAATTGTTGGTGTCAAACAATTGTTGTCAAACACTTTACACGTTTTTTGGGGAACATGCAAACTGCACACAGAGATGCCCAACGGAGATTTGAACCCAGGTCTTCCAGATCTCCTGACTGTGTGGCCAATGTGCTAACCACTCAGCCACCGTGCGACCCGAAGGCAGATTATAAGGGTCTAATCTGTTGCTAACCCAGAAATGAGTGGGCATATGGATTGTTTCAAGGAGGAAGTAGACCATGTCCTGTGCAATACCCTCAGTTATCTAGATAGAGGGAAAGGACTAAGACCACAGAGGACGCTCATGGGCATACCAGCCCCTCTGGTGGAGTTTAACACCTTCACTTCAGGAGGTGGTAACAGAAGCCACATCAAGTAATTTATGATTTATCTCATTCCTTAGTGTAGAGGGGAAGATTTTTTCAGCATCCTTGTCAAACAAATGGCAGACCTTTTAATAATAACTATACTAACACAGTGCAGTAGGGTGTCACACACCAGAGTGGTTACTCAGAGTGGTCACCCTGATCAGGGAAGTGAGTGAAGGGGATCTGGCAGTGCTTTTGGCTAGACCTAAGCAATGCATATAGATCGATCCCCACAAGCTGGTGGAAACACCACATCATATGCCTTGTGAGATCAAGGACTTCATCCTGAACTACTACAAGAACTTTAGGCTGAGAGTGACATTAGGCAGAAAGGAATTCAACTGGCACCGGTTTGAGAAAGGCTTTATAACTGGCTGTACAATTGTGTTTGTCTTTTGTCATAAGTATGTTGGTAAAAGCAGCTAAGACTGAGTGTGTATCTGTCCAGGAACAGGCACCCTGGTACACATCCTGAGCAGCTGCCATGCAGCCTTTGGTAAAACCAACAGCGTCACAATCAGGTACTGAAGACAGTGGCCAGGACCATCTCCACAACAACAACAGGCTACGATCACAGCCGACCACAGCAGCCAACATTCTCTCATCAGCAGCAGATTGTGAACTGAAACCTGGCTTGGGCAGTCAGCTCAAGTTCCAAGAGCTCATAACACTGACTTCCTCAAGAGCAGACGCGGTGCTGTCATTTGTCAAGTTCTCTTTCTGGAACTGACAGTGACTAGGAGGAAAGGCCAATGAGCGCAAGCAACTCAAGTACCACAGGCTTACTGAGGAATGCCAAAGGAGAGGCTACAAAACCTGCTGTGAGTCAGTAGAGGTTTGATGATAAGGCTCTGCGGTTCACTCCCTTTGTAAGATCTACAAAGCTTGCTGCTTGCGGGGTGAGCATGTGGCATGCGTTTGAACCTTAAAGTTTCTGAGTTTGGGCTCAGGGCAGGGTGTGCGCTTGAATGAGCGATGAGGTATCCGAGTGTGTTCAGGGGTTAAAATATGGGAAGTGACTTCACACTTTCTGGGAAGCGATAATGATGTGATAATGCATTTATTTGTCCTTATATCCCTAAAATTACAGGATTGACCCGCACAGTCCCAAAGATGGACTTGCCGATTGCAATCAACGTGTTGGCGACTGCTGCAGTAAAAAAAGCAGGATGTCTTCATTACCTATACCAAACGATACCATTTGAGGCAGCAGCTCTTTCTTCAAGCTGTTGTTAGGTCAGATCTTGTGTAATGAATGAAGTGCTAGCCAATCTTGGTAGATTGGTAAAAACCAATATCAAGCATCTTTAGTTCTGACCTGTTCATATTACAATTTATTACTGAAATAACAATGTTGAATGTTATTGTTATTATGAAACATTCCTACCTCCCTCCATTTTCCTATCGTGTAAAATCCTAATTCGTCATCAATGATTCTTTTTTTATACAAATATTGTTACGTTGTTTGCAGCCAATATGAACTGTAGCCTAGTCTTGCAATTCATCCTAATGCCAATAGACATAAAGGCAGTTCACCCAAAATAGTATCACTTAAAATCATAAATAATAAAAGAATAAATTCATACACTTATTTTTCAATTTTTTTTTTGATTTCATGAGAAAGGGGGTATTGACATGTGAATTGTAAATATTTATCTTATTATAAACCTCAAGACTTCATGAATCCATAACACGTTTCAATCATTAATTGGGACAGATGGGACCAGCTAAATAAGAACAGATTACGCGAGTGGCGACTGCAGGTGGCTGCTTCACGTAGTGAGAGGATGCTTCTTGAAATCCGGTAGTCTCTGCTGAGAGCCGCAGGGAAATGCTTGAGGTGCACACAGGTGTACAGCGTGTGTGTAGTTGGGTGTATTGAACAGATTTAATTTCATATCTGTAAATGTACTTACTGTATATTATTTCATAAACACAAAGCCTACAAGAAATCTCCAGACAGCACAGGAAGTGCATTACAGGTGAGAATAGGCCACAAATAGTTGTTTCAGCTAAGCGGTTGTACAAATACACACACATACACACGCATGAACAATTAGAGCCGCATGGTGGTCGGGTGTTTAGCACATTGACCACACAGTCAGGAGATCTGTAAGACCAGGGTTCGAATCTCTGTGTGGAGTTTGCATGTTCTCCCCGTGCGTGTGTGGGTTTTCTCCGGGGATTCCGTTTTCCTCCCAAATTCCAAAAACATGCACGTTAGGTTCATTGGGGACTCTAAATTGTTCATTAGAGTGTGAATGTTTGTTTGTCTTTATGTGCCCTGCGATTGGCTGGCGACCAGTCCAGGGTGTACCCTCTCACCCAAAGCCGGCTGGGTTAGGCTCCAGCAAACCTAATGAGGATAAGTGGCATAGAAAATGAATGAATGAACATAAACAATTAGCACAAAACAATTACAAGTTAAACTAAATGGCAACTGTTGCATGGCAGTCAGCACCTTTAATAACTACACTACAGCTAGCAAATTTCCTGCATTATCATTTATTTCCAGATACCCAATGAGAGAAAGAAATTGAAATCATCATCCTCCATGGACTTTTTACATGGACTGATTAAGAAAAAGAAAATTCTAAAATCAACATTGTCAACAATCTTGACTGAAATTGAAACTGAAAATGAAACAAATGCATTCTGAACAAATTGTTTATTTGGCAACAACAAAAATAAGTAAGTCAAGGTAAGGCTGTGCAAACCTAAGAACACAATATTAACTGAAGCATGATGGTGATCACATCATGTTCGTCCCCTTTTGTAGTCTTCAAATTGACCTCAAATCAACAAGAAGAAAATGAAAATTGGACTCAGTTGGGTGTTCCAACAAAACAATGATCCCAAACATAAAACTGATTTTGGAATGGATAACTGCTTGGAATGACCTTGGAAAAGCCACAACCTCAACCCTATTGAGCATCTGTGACACCCACTTGTGAATCTTCAGTTTCATCAAACATGTCATGCATAGATTGACTTGCCTGGTCACAACGCAGAGAAAAGTGTATCATGTAAAGCAGCAAAAATCCCCACACTGCATACCACAGCACTGTGCAACAACTAGCAACCAGGCTATTAAAAATACACTAAAACCCACCCATTGGGCTTCCTCAGAATTTTCGTATGGTGGGTGCAATTGTTTACAAGCTTATAGTAAACTAAAGGCTGCGGCCTCAAACTTCTGAAAGGACAATATTTGGTAAAATAAGTTTATTTTAATTCATAAAATTAATTTCTGCACCTGTTTTTTGGAGTCTGGCTTTGTCGTCCGGTTATTGTAGTTGACTTGCACCAGAAACTGCTTTGTATGCTTGTGACCTGGTGGCATTGTTTTATATGCAACATTCTCTGAAGGGCTGCCATCAGTCATGACTCAGTGTTGGCAGAGCGTGTGGCGGCATTGTCTTTAGGATGTTGAATTAACAAAAAGTCATCCAGAGCCGTCACCTAAAGACAGACAGAGAAGGACATAAAGAGAGAGGAAGATGTGACCCTCGACACTGAGCGGAGATTAAAGGGAGTATGAGAGAGGCTTAGCCCCAAGCAAGAGCAAGAGGGAGTACTGAAGTGACACATACAAAAAAATGGTACCCTCCAGCAAAAAGGAAGGGAGAGGAGATTTAACAAAAGCAACTGCTCCAGAAAGTCAAAATTGCCCACAGCTTGCAGGAAAGTAAGGCTCTGAGAAGGCAACAAAGGGTCAGAAAGACTTCATCAATCACAGAAGACAGCTCTGTGAGAGACGACAGCAGAAATGCAGAACTCGGACTCGGGGCGCTCAAGTATTATTATGATGTTGTGAGGCATGCTGTAAAGCTTCTGGCCAAAGATTGTGAGATCCATGTTTGGGTTTAAATGGATAAATACAAGGAAGAAGATGCAATGACCAATGCTTTACGTCATTGACTGATTATTTTCCGTCTATCTGGTTCAGGTGTCCCTTTGTTGGTGTCCAAAGTGCCCATGTTTGTTTTTTTTCAATGACCCGTGGAACATTGTAAATAAATTATTGAACAAAGAAAAAAAATGAATTTTTATTATTGTTATCTACGATAACATCATAATAAAAACAAACAAAACAAAGAATAAAGTTGTCATTTTTGGAAATGTAGGTTGCGGAAAACGTGAAAATAAAGACAAATTGTTATGGGAATAAAGTCATAGTTACGAGACGAAAATATTCATTCATTCACAAAGAGTAAATTTAAATTGTTGGGGAAAATAGAAATGAAAAAGACAGTTGCAAATGTACGAGAATAAAACAAAAAGTACTATTTTTAAAAGTTGTCATATAATAAGAAAACAATAAGAAATTAAAGTTTTAATGTTAGAAAAAATGGTTTGGGGAAAAAGTTATAATATTATAGGAACAAATTACAAAAAGAAAATTTAAAGAATATTATTTATATAATGAATAGTAAACAAATTAGTAAGTAAGCATGTTTTTTTCTAATATATAAATGTATATATATATCAGAGTGATCTTTACAGACAGCATTTTTTCAGTATGTGGAAAAAGTTTGGACACCCCTGTTTTAGAGACTCCAGTTCATCATCAATAGCAAAGAGGAACTGGAGTCCTTGTGCCAGTTGAGTTTTTATCTGCCCAAGGAATTCCAAAACATATGCTTCCCATTTGCAACATTTGCATCCCACTAAAAACTAAAACATTTAATCAAAGCACTGACAGTGTTAAACATTAAATGAAACATTATTATTAAGTATTACAATTCTGAAAATGTGAGTCTATAGCAATCTTTGAAGGACAGAAGAGTCACATAATTGTTTGGGACTAAGTTTGAGAAGGTCGCCCTAGGTTGGGAGATTGGTTCTGTAGGGTAGGAACAGGCAGTTGTCTTTGCAGAATGAAGGGGTTTAAAGTGGATGTGGTGATGAATCAGAAGACCCCTTTGATTAAAATTAAGAGGAGTGATCGTACCTCACCCGGATGTGGGTTACTGGGGCCTCACCCTGGAGCCAGGCCTGGGGGAGGGGCTTTCAGGCTAGCGCCTGGTGGCTGGGCCTCCATCCGTGGGGCCCGGCCGGGCCCAGCCCAAAGAAGCAACACGGGAGCTCCCCCCCACAGACCCACCACCTGCAGGGGCAAGCATAAAGGTTTGGTGCCATGCGATTTGGGCGGCGCTCGAGGGCGGGTGTCCAGGCGTCCTGGCCTTCGACGACCAAATCTGGAACTTGAGACATGGAATGTCACTCTGGTGGGGAAGGAGCTCGAGCTTGTGAGAGAGGTTGAGACATTTCGACTAGATATAGTCGGACTTACCTCAACCCACAGTTTGGGCTCTGGAACCATGTTCCTTGAAAGGGGCTGAACCTTGTTCCACTCTGGAGTTTCTGCAGGAGAGATGGCAAGCTGGTGTGGACTTATTAATAGCCCCCCGGCTTGGTGCCTCTGTGTTGGAGTCATCCCCGGTGAAATGGGGGGGTTATATCCCTAAGCCTTCGGGCCGGTGAAAGGGCCCTGACTGTGGTTTGTGCGTACACGCCCAACAGCAGTGCAAACCACAGTTTGTTCATAACAAACACTAATTTCGAACATAAGGATGTCCACAAGTGCACCTGGCACCAAGACACTCTAGGTGGCAGGCCTATGATCGACTTTGTAGTCGTAGTCGTATCATCAGACCTGCGTCCGCATGTCCGCTGTGTCCTGCAAATTGTCACACTTCAGAAAGGGAAAGCAGTCCCCAGTTCACAATGTTTACTGTGTGGACGGGGGCTTGCGAGGATAAAGCCGGTCGGTCGGTGGAAGGAATAGTTTGAGGCCTTCTTACTCCCACTGACATACCTTTCGTAGAGAAAGCAGAGTCTGAGGACACGTATGTGGACCGTGGCTGAGGTATCTGGGGTAGTCAAAACACTCCCTAGTCCAAGGCTCCGGTGGTGGATTGTACCCTCCGGGTTGGGAATGAGGTCTTTCCCCAGGTGGTGGAGTTCAAGTATCTCGGGGTCTTGTTCACTAGTGAGGGGCGGTTGGAGTGTGAGGTCGACAGAAGGATCGGTTCAGTGTTTGCAGTAATCCGGTCGCTGTATCAGACCGTCGTGGTGAAGAGAGAGCTGAGCCAGAAGGCAAAGCTCTGTTTACCAATGTATCTATGTTCCCACCCTCACCTATGGTCATGAGTTATGGGTTGAGATCGCGGACACAATCAGCAGAAATGAGTTTCCTCTGTAGGGTGTCTGGACTCAGACATAGGGTGAGGAGCTCAGCCATCCGGGAGGAGCTAAGAGTAGAGCTGCAGCTCCTTCACATTGAGAGGAGCCAGTTGAAGTAGCTTGGGCATCTAGTGCGGGTGCCTCCTGGGCACCTCCCTGGTGAGGTGTTTCGGGCATGCCCAGCTGGGAGAAGGCCCCAGGAAAGACCTGGAGCTGGAGGGATTATATCTCACAGCTGGCTGTGGACAGTTCTTGATTAAATCGTCATTACACACCCACACACACCTGCTGCAGTGTTATAGTGCAAATGTTTTTATCTATCAAAATTGCTAAAAATGCTACTATGCTCATTTTAGCATGCTGGCATCTTCTATCAGTTAGCTATCACCTATTATTATAGTATCTGAAAGAATTTTAATGAAAACGCCTTCACTTTTTGGTTCAGACCATTACCACTGCAAAGTATTAGATTAGTCAACAAATTGAGCACTTTGTCTTGCCCGCGATCTTCTTGACGTTCGCGAGTGAACCATCATTACACTCACGCACATACATCTGCTGCAGAGCGTTTGTATATGTTTTTATCTGTTAAAACGACTAAAATGCTACTATAAAAATATTAGCACGTTGGCATCTTGGTCACTTAGCTATCACCTAGCATACTAGTGCAATAATGACTTCCAATGAAAACAGCTAAAAATGCTACTATGCTAATGCTAGAGGGGTGTGACTAATTCAAAGTCTGTGTGGAAACCTTGGGAACCCATCCTGTATTTATTCTTCTTCACTCACATGTTGAATCTAAACAAGCAGTGCTGCCCTCTGCTGACTGCACCCTGAAATTACAGTCCGCACACACGCACACACGTTCTTTTCAAAAGTACCTGGGACGTATTTTCAAAGAAAACGCCCTCATCGTATGGCATAGACTCAAGTGGCTGCAAAGCAATCAATTTCCTAACGATTTGAACATTTTGTCTTGGACACGGTCCGAATCGGTTAAGAAATGTAAAAAATCCGAACCCTTTAAAATCTCCCCATTTATTTACAATGGAAAAATGAGAAATTTTTCAAAAACTGTGTATTTTACAGAAATATTTTTTAGGTAGCATCTCTTTCCCAACTGAGCCAGACATTTTGATGGATGTTTGCATGAAATCGGTTGAAAAATAATACTAAACTATTTAATGCTTGCAATGCTCTAGTGTGCTGGAGAGTTGGACATTTTGGAATCGAATCGAGTCTTTTGTCCGAATCAACTTTTTGAAAGGAATAAAAAGAGCTCTTGTCGCAGAGAGACGATTTGTTTGTCCTCTTCTTTTTTATTGTGTGTTGTTCCACCCTTTTTTGACAACTAACTTGTTATCTATTAAAACAGCTAAACATGCTACTAAGCTAATCATAACTGTATAATCATGTATTCCAATGAATACGCTAAAAATGCTGCTACGCTAATGCTAAAGTGGTGTGATAAATTCAAAGTCTGTGTGGAAAGCTTGGAAACACTTCCTGTATTTACTCTTCTTCACTCACAGATTGGTTCAAAACAAGCAGTGCTGCCCTCTGCTGTATGCACCCTCAACGACAGTCCCAAAACACGCACACACTTCTCATTAAAGGCAAGACTTCTCTGGGAAGACGCCTGGGACGAATCTTCAAACAAAACGCGCTCACCGTATGGTGTAAAACCAAGCGGCTGCAAAGCAATACATTTCCCAACAATTTGAGCATTTTGTCTTGGGCACGGTCCAAATCGGTTGAGAAATGTAAATAATACGAACTTTTGAAAATCTCAGTTTCAGTTCAAACGGGAAAAAATTCCCGGAAAACGAGAATTTTTGCAAAAACTGTTCATTTTACAGAAATATTTTTTAGGTAGCCCCTCTTTCCCAGCTGAGCCGGACATTTTGATGGATGTTTGCATGAAATCGGTTGAAAACTGGGGGACTAGCAACGCTGGCACTGAACTGCAATGCCGCTGCATGCTAACACCCAGCATAATAACATGAATGTAGCTGCCCTCTGCTGCATGCACCCTCAATTACAGTCCACACACACGCACACAAATTATCCTCAAATACGGACATCTCTGGGAAAAGCGCAAGCAGGTATTTTAAAAAAAATGCCCTCACCTTAGAGCAGACCAAAACGGCTGCAAAGCAATCAATTCCCCAACAGTTTGAACATTTTGACTTGGGCACGGTCCGAATCGGTCGGGAAATGTAAAAGATATGGGCATTTTAAAAACTCCGCATTCATTTGCAATGGGAACAATTTACAGGAAAACGAGAAATTTTGCAAAAACTGTGCAGTTTACAGAAATATTTTTTAGGTAGCACCTCTTTCCCAGCTGATGGGGACATTTTGATGGATGTTTGCATGCATGAAATTGAAAAATTCTACTAAACTATTCAGTGCTTGCAATGTTCTAATGAGCCGGACTTTTTAACATTTTCGAATATTTTGAAAATTATTCGGATTATTCGGAGTAGTGAGCTGTCAAAAAAGGGACACAGTAAAAACGAGGAAACAGAGAAAAAGAGCCGTCTCTTTTCGTTCATTTCAAAGAGCTGATTTGTTCCCAATTGAGTCATCATTACACACCCACAAATATCTGCTGCAGTGTTTATACTGTAAATGTTTTTATCTATCAAAACAGCTAAAAATGCAACCACGCTAATATTAGCATGCTAAAATCGTCTGTACACACCTATAAACTAGTGTAATAGTATCTGTAAGATTTTTTAAAGAAAACACCTTCACCGTATGGCTCAGGTCGTAACCACTGCAAAGCATTAAATTTCCCAACAATTTGAGCACTTTGTCTTGGATGCAATCCTCTTGACGTTTACACATTTCAGTAAACGTCACATCTGCTGCACAGCGTTTATATATGTTTTTATCTGTGAAAACGACTAAAAAAAGCTACTATGCTAATATTAGCAGTCGACACACACGCACACACGTTTCTCTTCTAAGGCAAGACTTCCCTGGGAAAGACCTTTGACGTATCTCCCTCACCGTATGGTGAAGACCTAAGCGGCTGCTAAGCAATGAATTTCCCAACAATTTGAGCATTTTGGCTTGGGCACGGTCCAAGAAATGTAAAAAATATGGGCCTTTGAAAAACTCCCTATTCATTTCTAATGGAAAAAAACTCACAGAAAACAAGAAATTTTGCAAAAACTGTGAGTTTTATAAAAATATTTTTTAGGTAGCACCCTCTGAGCTGAGCCGGATATTTTGATGTATATTTGCATGAAATCTTTGAAAATTTTTACTAAACTATTCAATGCTTCAATTGCTATAATGAGCCAAATATTTAGAATTTTTAGTGTGCTGTCAAAAAAGGGTGGAATAAGACACTGTAAAAAAGAAGAGGAAAAACAAATCGGCTCTCTGCAACAAGATCCGGCTCTTTTTGTTAATTTTAAAGAGACGATTCGTTCCCGATGGACTCATCATTACACACCCACACACACCTGCTACAGTGTTTTTTAATGTAACAGTTTTAATCTATCAAAACGGGTAAAAATGCTACTATGCTAATATTAGCATGCTGGCATCTTTTATCACTTAGCTGTCACCTATAATTACTGTTTAATTGTGTATTCCTGTAAATACAGCTAAAAATGCTAGTGCGCTAATATTAGCATTGACATTTATTGTGTGAATGCTGGAGTCATTCACACAATAAATAGATGAAAAGTGGTCCAGATTCTCAATCCAGAATAAACTAAATAATCTGGAAATAACTGGAAACAGGTTAGGTTAACTGGAAATCGGTTAGTTTAATCCAGTTAGGTCCAGAATACTTTTGGTGGTGCAGAATTTGAATGTGTTAATGCATCCAGCATTCACACAATAAATAGATGAGAGGTGGTGCAGAATATTGTATATGTGAATGCCTCCATCATTCACACAATGAGTAAGGATGAGCATGGGGAGTATTTCTTGCAGTAATTAAATACATGCACTCAACAAAGATAAAGTATCTGTAATGGGAGTGGAGCTCCACCTCTGATTGTGCAGCAGTATTGCATGTACTGTCAATCTGAAAGTTGCAAACATCTCCACAATGCAACCCTATCCCTAACCACTGACAGAGCCAAAAAGAGAGGGCAGTGCTTGGACACTCCTCTGTTCCATTGGTTTATTGCATAAATAAACTAAACAAAAACCCAGTGAAAGGGGGAATATAGATGAACAAGGCAGAATGTACCTGTAAAACAAACCGAAGGGTGTGTTCTAACTATCGTGGGATTACACTCCTCAGCCTTCCTGGCAAGGTCTATTCAGGGTTCTGGAGAGGAGGATCCGCCGGATAGTCGAATCTCGAATTCAGGAGGAGCAATGTGATTTTCGTCCTGGTCGTGAAACTGTGGACCAGCTCTATACTCTCGGCGAGATCCTTGAGGGTGCATGGGAGTTTGCCCAACCAGTCTACATGTGTTTTGTGGACTCGCATTCGACCGTGTTCTTCGGGAAATACTGTGGGGAGTGCTCCGGGAATATGGGGTATCGAACCGACTAATCCAGACGTTTCGTTCCCTGTATGACCGGTGTCAGAGATTGGTTCGCAATAAGTGGGACCCGTTTCCAGTGAGAGTTGGACTCCGCCAGGGATGCCCTTTGTCACCGATTCCGTTCACTACTTTCATGGACAGAAATTCTAGGCGCAGCCAGGGCGTTGAGGGATTTCTGTTTGGTGGCCACAGGGTTTGGTCTCTGCTTTTTGCAGATGACGTGGTCCTGCTGGCTTCATCGAGCAGTGACCTTCAACTCTCACTGGATCGGTTCTCAGCTGAGTGTGAAGCGGCTGGGATGAGAATCACCACCTCTAAGTCCGACTCTATGGTTCTCGCCCGGAAAAGGTTGGAGTGCCATCTCTGGGTCGGGGATGAGGTCCTGCCTCAAGTGGATGAGTTTAATTACCTTGGGGTCTTGTTCACGAGTGATGGAAGGATGGAACGTGAGATGGACAGGCAGATTGGTGCAGCGTCTGCAGTAATGCGTCCGCAGACTGCACCAGTCTGTCGTGGTGAAGCGAGAGCTGAGCCGAAAGGCAAATCTCTCAATTTACCAGTCGATCTACGTTCCCACCCTCACTTATGGTCATGAGCTTTGGGTAGTGACCGAAAGGACGAGATCGCGGGTACAAGCGGCCAAAACCCGCAGGGTGGCTGGGCTTTCCCTTAGAGATAGGGTGAGAAGCACAGTCATCCTGGAGAGACTCAAGTAGAACCGCTGCTCCTCCGCATTGAGAGGAGCCAGTGAGAGGAGCCAGATGAGGTGGTTAGGATGCCTCCCGGACGCCTCCCTGGGGAGGTGTTCAGGGCACGTCCAACCGGTAGGAGCCCTCGGGGAAGACCCAGGGCACGCTGGAGAGACTATGTCTTTCAGCTGGCCTGGGAACGCCTCGGCATCCGCCGGGAACAGCTGGACGAAGTGGCCGAGGAGAGGGATGTCTGGGCTTCCCTGCTTAGGCTGCTGCCCCCGCGACCCGACCTCTGATAAGCGGAAGAAAATGGATGGATGGATTGCTTTCTTTAATTATACATATCAAAGGACAGCTAGACAGCCCTGATGTTAACAGACATAAATAAGAAGATGGCATTGTTCATTGAAAGCTGTAACTATTAATGCTGCATTTCAGCAAATAAGAAACATACATATACTACCTACTGCTTATATTTAATAATTAAGGATGAGCGAGCACACCACTTTTTGTATCTGTATCTGTTCACCCATCTGAATGATTTGTGTCCATATCTGTACACGGAGTGGGCGGGGCACTAATGATCTGTGGGAAGTTGGCAATGTATGCAAACATTCAGTAATGGCAAACAGCAAAATAATCTTTCAGCCTTGTTTGCTGTATTTCGTATGATGATATGTTGTCTAACTGACATTACATCACCCGCCAAATTAGAAGAAGGAGACAAAAAAGCAGTGACTGACCAAATGCATTCCGCACATTGTGAAACAAACAATTTTGCTAACCCCATTCCATTTTTTTCCGCTTATCTGGGTTCGGGTCGCGGGGCAGCAGTCTCATTAGAGAAGTCCAGACTTCCCGGTCTCCGGCGACCTCTTCTAGCTCCACCGTGAGGACACCAAGGCGTTCCCAGGCCAGCTTTGTGGTCCCTCCAGTGTGTCCTAAGTCTTCCCTGGGGCCTTCTTCGGCTGGGCATGGCCGAAACACCTCACCAGGGAGGCGCCCGGGAGTAATCCGGACTAGATGCCCGAGCCACCACAACTGGCTCCTCTCGATGTGAAAAAGCAGCGGCTCTACTCTGAGCTCCTCCCGGATGGCCGAGCTCCTCACCCTATCTCTTAGGGTGAGTCCAGCCACCCTACGAAGGAAACTCATTTCCGCCGCTTGTATCCGCGATCTCATTCTTACAGTCTTGACCCATAACTCATGACCATAGGTGAGGGTGGGAACGTAGATCGATCGGTGAACAGAGAGCTTTGCCTTCCGGCTCAGCTCTCTCTTCACCACGACGGTTCGGTACAGTGACCGCATTACTGCTGATGCTGAAACCGATCCGTCTGTCGACCTCACGCTCCAACCTTCCCTCACTTGTGAACAAGACCCAGAGATCTTGAACTTGAACTCCTCCACCTGAGGCAAGACCTCACTCCCAACCCGGAGGGTACAGTCCACCCGTTTATGACTGAGAACCATGGCCTCGGATTTGGAGGTGTTGAGTCTCATCCCAGAAGCTTCACACTCAGCTGCAAACCGCTTCAGTAAACGCTGAAGGTCACAGCCTGATGAGGCAATAAGGACCACATCGTCTGCAAATAGCAGAGACGAGATCCTAAGGTCACCAAGCTGGACTCCCTCAACACCTTGACTGCGCCTAGAAATTCTGTCCATGAAGAATATAAACAGAATCGGTGACAAAGGGCAGCCTTGGCGGAGGCCAACGTTCACCGGAAACAAGCTCGACTTACTGCTGGCAATGCGAACCAGGCTCCTGCTTCGATTTACAAGGACCGTATGGCACGTAGTCGTGGGCCACCTACCCTGTACTCCCAGAGCACCCCCCACAAGACACGACGAGGGACATGGTCGAATGCCTTTGCCAAGTCCACAAAGCATATGTAGACCGGTTGGGCAAACTCCCACATACCCTTCAGTACCCTTGCAAAGGGTGTAGAGCTGCTACAGTGTTCCGCGACCGGGACGAAAACCACATTGCAGCTCCTGTAACCGAGGTTCGACTAACGGTCGTACCCTTCTCTCCAGCACCCTGGAGTAGACTTTCCCAGGGAGGCTGCGGAGTGTGATCCCCCTATAGTTGGAACACACCCTCCGGTTACTCTTTTTAAAAATGGGGACCACCAAGCCGGTTTGCCAGTCGAAAGGTACTGTTCCCGACTTCCTTGCAATGTTTTTGAGGCGTGTCATCCAAGACAGTCCCCCAACATCCAGAGCCTTGAGGAATTCAGGGCGAAACTCGTCTACCCCCGGAGCCTTGCCATTGGGGAGTGTTTGAACTACCCCAATTACCTCAGCCACGATGATAGAACTGCCCACGTAAATATCCTCAGACTCTGCTTTCTCTACGGAAGGTAAGTCAGTGGGATTGAGAAGGGCCTTAAAGTAGTCCTTTCACAGACCAACTATATCCTCAGTCAAGGTCAGCAAGCCACCGTCCGCACTGTAAACAGTGTGAACTGGGGGCTGCTTCCCTTTTCTGAGGTGTCGGACGGTTTGCCAGAAACTCTTTGAGGCCGAACTAAAGTCGTGCGCCATAGCCTCACCGAACTCCTCCCACACGCGAGTTTTTGCCTCAAGCACGGCCAAAGCCACGTGCCGCTTGGCCTGCTGGTACCTGTCAGCTGCTTCAGGAGTCCCGCAAGCCATTCATGCTTGATAGGACTCCTTCTTCAGCCTGACAGAGGCCCTAACCCCTGGTGTCCACCATTGTGTTCGGGGTTTGCCACCACGACTGGCACCGACCTCCTCGCGGCCGCAACTCCGTTTGGCTGCTTCAGCAATGGAGGCACTACATACGGCCCATTCGGACTCAATATCCAGGTCCTCCCTCGAGATGCAGGCGAAGCTCTGCCGGAGATGAGAGTTGAAGACTCGACAAACAGGAGACTCTGCCAGACGTTCCCAGCACACCCTCATTACGTGTTTGGGTCTACCGGGTCTGTCCGGCATCCTTCCCCACCATCTAATCCAACTCATCACCAGGTGGTTGTCAATTGACAGCTCAGCCCCTCTCTTCACCCGCGTGACCAGAACATGCGGACGCAGGTCTGACCACAGACCACAAAGTCGATCATAGACCTGCGACCTAGGGTGTCCTGGTGCCAAGTGCACTTATGGACACCTTTATGTTTGAACATGGTGTTTGTTATGAACAAACTGTGATTCGCACCGAAGTCCAGCAACAACACACCACATGGGTTCAGATCAGGGAGGCCGTTCCTTCCAACCACTCCCCTCCAAGTCACACTGTCATTGCCCACATGGGCGTTGAAGTCCCCCAGTAGAACTATGGAGTCACCAGCTGGGGTGCTCTCCAGGACCCCTTATGATAGACTCCAAGAAGCCTGGGTACTCTGAACTGCCGTTCAGCGCGTACGCACAAACCACAGTCAGGACTCTTTCCCCAGCCCGAAGGCATAGGGAAATAACCCTCTCGTTCACTGGGGATGACTCCAGCACAGAGGCACCAAGCCGGGGGCCTAATAATAAGCCCACACCAGCTCGCCGCCTCTTCCGTGCAGCAACTCCAGAGAAGAACAAGGTCCAGCCCCAATCAAGGAATTTGATTTCAGAGCCTAAACTGTGGGTTGAGGTGAGTCCGACTATATCTAGTCAGAATATCTCTGCCTCTTTCACAAGCTCGGGCTCCTTCCCCACGAGAGAAGTGACATTCCATGTCCCAAGAACCAGATTTGGCCGCCGAAGACCAGGTTTCCCGGACACCCGCTCACGACCCTTGTTCCTGCTTCGGGTAGGCCCCATGAGTGAAAGCCTGGCTGCTAGGCGCTCGCCTGCGAGCCCCTCCCCCAGGCCTGGCTCCAGGGTGAGGCCCCGGTGTCCCACTTCCAGGTGAGGTGCGGTTTTGCTAACGAGCTTTAAATATCATACACCTCAAAATACAGCGAAATAAGGAATGTGAGCTGCGGTCAAGCATAGCAAGCAGAGAGGCAGAGAGGAGAGGAACAGTCTGTATTGGTATTGTGTCTGTGTGAAAGAGCGAGAGGCAAGGCTCCTCTTTCTAGCTGTAGCAAGTCTGTCTATGGATGGGCGATCACCCTGTGTGAAGAGTGAATACAGTAGTAGTTTGTATATGTAGTTACCCAGTCACGGATAATCAGTTACGGATAATGACGAGCTGTACTCCTCATTCATGCATTCTCCGTATGGAATGCTCGTCTAATACCAGAACCCTGCTCTTCCCCAATAACAACCACTAATATCTACACTAAAAATCAATAATAAGCACTGCATGAATAGATGCGCATGCGGCTGTGTGCATATAGAGGATACTGCTGGCAAGTCTGCCATGTACCAACAAGATGCTGCAAAACAAAGAAAAACACACCATACTGCTGTTTTTTGGTGTCAGCCTGACTTTAGTGACTTTAGTGACTCCTCATATTTTGAGGAGTGCAAGGCGAAACAGTTGTAGCCAGCCAAAAAAGAGCAAAATGAGGAAATAACACGTTATTTCAGTATATTGTAAATCTTACTTTAAATAAGCAACTTTATTACATATTCAAAATATGTTTAAAAACAATTTTATGGCTTGCTTTTTACAGGAAGCAGTAAGAATGCACAATGCAAACAATCAACAAATATGATGCACTAACAGGGTGTGATAACCTTTTTATTTGTGAGTTGGATTCAAGAAATGGTGATTTGTATTATTAACTGAATAATTACTGCAAACATATTTCAAAAATGTTCAAGAGCTAGGAAGACAGTCTTGAAAAAAAACGAGAGCGCAGGGTTGCTGCTGTCAACTAAGAACAAAAGTTAAGGGCTGATTATAAAATCCGCGCGTTAGGGACCGTGCGTGAGTTTATACTCCGTGTGGAGTTTGCTCCCAAACTGCAGGGGGCAGTATATCAAAAACACACATGTACCCAGTACTAAACCACGGCAGTAGAGTTTTGTCATTGTTTACTCGACTTCAAAATGGCGACACTAGCACGTCTACTTCTTTAAGAAAAGAAATTGCGTTGTACTTATTTGCTGCTGCGACAGAAAAAGAAGAGAACGTGGTCCATTCGTCCTTTGAATAGGAGGAGGTTGAGATGCAAAGCACACGCAACTCATGCTGCAATCGCAGCTCAAAATGACTTTGAATCCCACCATCACAGCGACACAACATGTCTGCATTGATTTTGAAATAAAACACACTCTTTTTAATGCACATCAAATACTTCATATAAGCTTAAATTACCGTGCCTCATACCATAGCCGATGCATTTTGGACTTCCCATCGTCCCTGTTTTCCTCTCCGATCTTTCTCAGCGAGTTGGACACGTCTTAGCTATCCTGGTGGTCTCTGCACAACGAGTCATATAAATGCCGCTATTTCTGTTCTTCAGCTGCGACAATTTGCACTAGATGCCATCAGGAGCATTTAATTTGAATAAGCTTTCACTTGTATAGTGCTGTCTATCATCCATGGTACTCAAAGTGCTGTTTTATTCTGGTTTTATTTATGCATTTTATGACATATTTTTGTATTGCACTGGTGACATGTATCATCCTGTCTTGTGAGTATTGTGACACCCTTAGTAATTAGCAAGAGTAATGATTACACAAGCTGTAGAAAGTCATGGTATTTAATAAATGTTTCTGCTTACTTACTTAGGCATGTCACTTAGGCCGCCAGCAACAGTTCTCCAGAGCACTCTGTCCTGGGCCTCTCTTTCCAGGTGTCCCCATGTCTACCCCGCCCTATGCATATCTGCCTCCAATTCACGTCAGCAGCAGTTTCTCTGCCTTCCTCTCTCTCACTTCCCTTGCGGATTCCAGCTGACCACCTGTCGGGTATTATTGGTGGTTTCCTCAGGGTGTGCCCATTCCATCCCCATCTTCTTTGCTGGATCTCATCTTTGACTGGCAGCCTGCCTGTACACTGCCACAGGTCCACCTTGCTGATGTTTCTGCAACATTACATTAATGGCGACATGAAGACAAAACGTGACAAACCGGCACGATCCAGCTGCGGTAGGCAGCTAAGCTCACGGCATCATCAAGTGATTTTAAAAGTCAGCAGTTTTTGATTCACAAAGTGTTAAAATCTTTTAACTAGATTAACTATACTCAGAAAATACATTTAGAAGTTACATTTAGAGTTCAATGGACAAATGTTAATGCTTGTTTAATTCATATCATTTTCTTTTTTTGTAAATTTTTCATCATGACTGGTGAGGCTTTGCCTCATCTGCCTCCTCTGACTGCACCTGGCTGGCAATAGTGACTGCATGTGATGAAAGCCTGGATGAGGGTTGCTACAGCAGGACAGGAGGGTGGATGAGTTTTTGCAATATTATTTCCATGAAATAATGTCGTCCAGGTTATTCGGTAGTGTGTGTTTCAGAGGAGAGGCCTTGGAGGATGAAGGGAGTCTGGTGTTGTCAGTGTTCAAGGAGAAATTATGGATAGATGTAGATAGTAAATGTGTAATATGTAGGAAAACCAATGGGTGGATTTGATTGTGTTTTGTGGCCTACCCCGGTTGCTAGTTGTTGCATAATACTCTGCACTCTGGGGATTGCTGCTTCGTTACATGATTGATGATCACATTTGTGACCGGGGAGCCATTATTTGCACAACATTGTTTCATGGAAATAAACAACTGTAAACAAAACAATAAAATCATCCAATCATGTTGAAACACTGACACTGTACTAAAAAAGATGTATTTATTTGTTTATATCTCCAATATAAACTGAAGAAGTTGTTTATTTACAGTATGTATGTATTTTTTTCCTTGCAAAGTATATACTGGCTTTCCTATATGCAAATGTTAGTAGTGCGTACTTTGTTTGTACACCCTCTTTATATGCACTACTGTATATACATGCATGATGATGAGTCTATGTTTAGTCATTGTAGAGAATACATTCAACAAAATTACAGCAGCAATTCTGTTAAATATAGAGAATAAAATGCATATAAACAGAAGCAAAATCACCCAACCTTCCTGCTGTGAGGCAGACATGCTAAAAATATGCAATAACAGTGCTTCCTACCAGTGATGTGCAGTCAGGGGAATGAAAATGATTTTTAACTAATAAGGACAACATAAATAGGGTAGCACCAGACTGGATGAGCAAAACAACAGCCATTTTATTTTAGTCACGATCACCACAATCCCTAACACGGCAACAGCACTACCAATATGTGTGTCTCTGTCACGTCACTTCCTGTTTGTTTTTCTTTCCACTCTCCCCAATCTCGGAACACATCTTTCATCGCAACACATATACGAACACAACACATAACACCCCTGGCCAAGCCAGTGTCTTATTGTGCCAGTCCTAAGCCCAGACAAATACAGAGGGTTGTGTCAAAAAGGGGGTACAAATTTTCCCAAACCAAAACATGCAAATCAAACATGACTTCCATACCGGATCGTTCGTGGCCCGGGTTAACAATGGCCGTCATCGTGCTGTTCACTGACAGGGTGCCAGTTGAAATTGGATTACTGTTGGTCGAAGAAGGAGAGGAGGAAGGTGTGTCAGTAGGAAGACAGAGAAGATGAATGCCAAGAGTTTAGGACTGAGAGTAGGGACTTTGAATGTTGGAACTATGATAGGAAAAGGTAGATGATGCAGAAGAGGACGGTAGACATATTGTGCGTCCAGGAGACCAGATGGAAAGGTAGCAAGGCTAGAAGCTTAGGAGCAGGGTTGAAGATGTTCTATCAACATGTTCTATCATGGTGTAGATAGGAAGAGAAATGGAGAGGATGTGAGATGGAGGAGAAGGAGAAATTCTGGTCAGACCAAAGTACAGATGGTGGTTGACTTTGTAAAAGGGATGGAAATGGCTGTAGTGAATACTTTCTTCCAGAAGAGCCTGTAACATCAGGTGACCTATAAGAGTGGAGGTATGAGCACACAGGTTGACTACTACTAATCTTGTGTAGAAGGTGTAACTTAAAAGAGATCAATGACTGCAAAATTGTGGTAGGTGAGAGTGTAGCCAGACAGCATAGGATGGTGGTGTGTAGGATGACTAGTGGTGAGGAAGATGAAGAGGGTATAGGCAGAGCAGAGGACAAAATGGTGGAAGATGAAAACATTACTTTTAGGAAGGCTTTGAAAAAGGCTATGGGCGGCCAGGAGGTCCTTCCGGATGACTGGACAACTACAGCTACTGTGATCAGGGAGACTGGTAGGAGAGTACTTGGTGTGTCATCTGGAAGGAAGTTAGATAAGGAGACTTGGTGGTGGAATGAGGAGGTGCAGGAGTGTATACAGAGTAAGAGGTTAGCTCAGAAGAAGTGGGACACTGAGAGGACTGAAGAGAGTAGACAGGAGTACAGAGAGATGCAGCGTAATGTGAAAGTAAAGGTGGCAAAGGCCAAACAAGGGGCTTATGATGACTTGTATGCTAGGTTGGACAGCAAGGAGGGAGAGACGGACCTATACAAGTTAGGGTGATTAAGGATAGGGATGGAAGTCTATAGGTCAGTAGTGTCATGTACCTACATGGATGTATTAAACCGTTTTGGCTTTGCATGTTTGGTTTCGTGCACTTGCGTGCCGTATCGGTTAGATTTTATGCTATTTTTTCCATTACATTTACCACTAGACTGATCTAAGTGCTCCGCACGGAACAAAAGTCCTGGCCGAGTTTCCACATGGCTAAACTAAGTGTCGGACACCACAGACTGATGGTGAGGAACGTTGGTAGGTCACATCAAGGCAAATGCCAGCGAAAAGGCTGAACTGGAAGACCCTCCTGTTTTGGAACACTTTGGCTTCCCTGTTAAAATTACAGATGGACAAAGGCAAGCGGATAAATTGAAAGTTGTGTGTCGACACTATTCCCCAGAGATCGGGTTAGCTGCAGGAAACAAGTCTAACATGTTAAAGCACTTAAAACGGTATCATCTGGGAGTTAATGTTACATCTTCAAGAAAGAAAAGCAGCTTAGTGCAAACACTGATAGCTTCAGCTCACTACTTCTGTTACTAGTGAGCGGCTTTTCTCCACTGCTGGAGATATTGTCACTGCAACCACTGTACACTGTGTTCAAAGTTTACAGTTTTAACTAGTTAATTTATAGTTTTATACATATTTGTATTATTTTTTAATTGCAACAATTTATTTTATTATTATTTTTCTTTTTACAAATGTAAGTCTAAGTTATTTGAAATATCACTAAAATTAGTTAAATTAGTTAATAACTTTAATTTATTTAAAAATATATATTGTTTGCATTTTTAAAAAAATCATTTAAAGTCATTTTTTCTGCCTTTTTTGTACTGAAAATTAACGGAACCAAACCAAAATTACATTTTAGTGTACTGTTACCCCCCTAATGTCCTGGGAAGATGGAAAGAGTACTTTGAAGAGTTGATGAATGAGGAAAATGAGAGAGAACAAAGAGTAGAAGAGGTGACTGTTGTGGACTAAGTGTCACGATCCCGGTGTTGTTACCGTGACAGTTTTTGGTTTTTGTGGGGTTTTCCTTTGTTGTGGTGGTTTCCGTTGATTAGACACACCTGTTCCTCATTTGTGTTCGTGCTCTTTAAGTTCAGGTGTGTGCAGCTTTAGTTTGTCGGGTCATTGAATGTAATTTTGTTATTGTGCCATACGGTCATCTTGTTGCCCCTACGGTGAGTTCTGCCTTTTGCCCTTTTTGCCATCGGATGTCGTGTGTGCTTCGTGTTCCTGTTTTTGTTCCTGCCTCGCAACTTTATTATTAAAAGACTCTTTTCCCCACCCTTACCTGCCTGACGTCCTGCTCGCTTCTTCCCCGGGGTTCTCGCCATGCCGCGCCGAGCTAGCCGAGCGGCTAGCCGTGACAGAATGACCCGACCAAAATACGACCCCCTGGAGGGTTCCTTGGATGACTGCTTCGACAGCCCGGCGTTTAAGGCAATGGAGGCGGAGATTGCGAGGTACTCACCAGAGGAGCTGGAGACCTTGATGTGGGGGCCAGACGGCAAGCTGGTCTCCATTGCTTCAGTGTGGCTGGGGTTCGCCACACGCACGCCGAGCCCCGCGGTGCCGACGCGGGGACGTTGTCATGGCGAGTCGCGAGCCCTCCTCCAAGCCTCCCTCCACCCATCCCTGGTTCCTGCGGCGGTCGAGAACGGCGTCTGGAATCCGCCTTCCGGAGGGGGGCCTACTACAGGCGTTCTGACGGTGGAGGACGCGCGGCGCCTGCCGAGAGCCGCGCCGCGCAGCAGGACGCCACCGTTCGCCACTCCCGTGGCGCCTCCCAGGACAACGCCGAGCGCCGCGCCGCGCAGCGGGACGCCACCGTTCGCCACGCCCGTGGCGCCTCCCAGGACGTCCGTCCCAGCGCCCCCCGTGGCGCCTCCCAGGACGTCCGTCCCAGCGCCCCCCGTGGCGCCTCCCAGGACGTCCGTCCCAGCGCCCCCCGTGGCGCCTCCCAGGACGTCCGTCCCAGCGCCCCCCGTGGCGCCTCCCAGGACGTCCGTCCCAGCGCCCCCCGTGGCGCCTCCCAGGACGTCCGTCCCAGCGCCCCCCGTGGCG
>QODF01000050.1:312562-358208 GCA_024372805.1 Oostethus manadensis | reverse complement strand
AGACAGGAGTCTGGGGACAGTGATTGAGGAGTACCGCTGTAGCTACGGAGCTGAATATCCATCATTCTACCACAGTCTATTTGCAGATATAAAAATGAAAGCTGTTTACCGATCGATCTACGTTCCCACCCTCACCTAAGGTCATGAGTTATGGGTCATGACCGAAAGAACGAGATCGTGGATACAAGCGGCAGAAATGAGTTTCCTCTGTAGGGTGGCTGGACTCACCCTAAGAGATAGGGTGAGGAGCTCGGCCATCCGGGAGGAGCTCAGAGTAGAGCCGCTGCTCCTTCACATCGAGAGGAGCCAGTTGTGGTGGCTCGGGCATCTAGTCCGGATGCCTCCCGGGCACCTCCCTGGTGAGGTGTTTCGGGCATGCCCAGTCGAGAGAAGGCCCCGGGGAACCCCTAGGACACGCTGGAGGGACTATGTCTCACAGCTGGCCTGGGAACGCCTCGGTGTCCTCCCGGTGGAGCTGGAAGAGGTCGCCGGGGACCGGGAAGTCTGGACTTTCCTACTGAAGCTGCTTCCCCCGCGACCCGGACCTGGATAAGCGGAGGAAAATGGAATGGAAAATGAAAGCACATGTTGTTCCGAGCTGAGAGTGCGCAGGCAGCTGTTGCTGCACATAACCTGACTCTCCTGGAGTCCCCATCTCGGCGGTTAGCGTGTCACGGGCTGTGAGCACATAGCTACAGCGCACTTCTCGTTATAAAACATATTACTATGCTGCAGTTAATGGCATTGTTTTATTTTACTGCGCAGTAACTTGTTTCGGACTCAATTTAAAACTCCTTCACCTTCTTCTTTCTTTAAGACAGAGTTAGATGGAGGCAATTGATTCGCTGTGGTGACCCCTGACGGGATAAGCCCAAAGGAAAAGAAGAAGAAGAAGAAATAAAAAATCAAATTGTATGTTATGGGTTTCTTCATGAAAAGATTTGTTGAACCACTTATATTTAGATTGTGAAGGATAAATATAAAAATAATTTGTGTTTAGAACAAATGTAGGCAAATTCAGGACTTATCCCTATGTTTTGCACTTTCAAAAGAATCAAGTGGTGTTCCAATTATACTTAAACCAGAGGGTAAGGGGTAAATGCTACACGATCCGCTGAGAAGACAAGCACGAGGACAGAAAGAAGCATAAAATGTGTGTACACAGTAACGTCGCTCATGTTGTATTATATATTCAATCATTTGCTGCTCCACATAAATATTTGCCATGTTTTGAATTGTGGGTTTTTGGTAGTCTAACTGGCCGGCTAACACCAATATTTAACTTCACCAGAATCCACTGTACAGTATTTCATATATGATTAGACAATGATTAGATAACGACCACATTGACCTTGTTCAAGTTGTATTTTAAAACCACTCGGTAGCGAGGGGAATTTACAATATTGAACTGGCTGAGGGATTGCCATTTTTGTGTCTGACTAAAGTGCGCCATTTGTTAGTCACCTTAGGTGGATATCGAGGATGCACCTCGCCTAGGCATGACAGATGCTATCCCGCAGCAGAGTGTACAGTGACGTTGGCGTTTTATATTATATATCAAATTATTCATGTAACGCAGCACATTGTAGTGAAGTCTATTTGCTGTGAATTATAGCCACCGTAGTCCACGGTGGTGGCTGCTGGTTGTTCAAGGAAGGGAAGCTCATTTTTTATGGCCTACATCATGAATTTGTTTATTTATGTATACAGTATGTACATTTTACCCTCCGTTCCTAGTAATTTTTAACAAAGACAAAGTGGGTGGAGATTGGTACAGTCTCCGGATCAGGTTATGAAAAACTTCAAAAATGTTTGTGTGGACGTTTATACTTCAAGATCGCAGATGAAATCTTCATGCAGAAGCCGAGAGTTTGGGCCAACTTACCGAACCATAGACTCCCAGAGATACTGAGCGCTTCCCCATTGAAGTGGTTAGATGCCCAGCGTCTGACTGTAAAAACACTGTGGTTCTGCGGGGATGAAGGAGAAGGAAGTTGTGTCAGTTACCTGTGATAAGAAGCTGATTCTGAACAAAAGATGTAGTTATTCTAGCACATAATTAGTCAATGAAATTTTTACACAGCAGTACATATTTATTTTTTGGGCCATTTTTGGGGACATTTTAGGAGAAGCTGAGCTTCCCTTGCAGTCTTACAGCAATCACCACTGGTAGTCCACCAGCAATTATCATGGTGAGATGTTTCTTGTATTCACCATACAGCATGGAGGGTCAGAAAGTGAGCTAAACAAAAAAAAGAAAAAACATTACCAAACTTTATTAAATTTTTGGAATCTAATGTTTTTTTTTTCCTTCTTCTTTTTTCTCCTTTGTTGACGGGAGAGGATGTACAAGGCAAGGGCTCTGCTGAGGATACTATAAACTACAACTATTTTGGTGCTTTTCTGGATACATTTCATGAACATAAGATGGCAACTGGTTGCTGATTCCCTCAAGCTTAACTTGCATTGGCGAGAGGTACCGATTCCTTGAAATAAACAAGTTACATGTGCTGAAAGCTGCTAGGAAGCCAAGCTAACTGGCTAATTACTGAAGTCTAAAGTAGTTGCCTAGCAACAATGCAAAACAAAAAGAAAAATAAAAGAAAGCGAGCCTCTATTATAATTGTAAAGGATGCTGGCCCTGGATACATGCACTCAAAATTACAAGCGTCCGTCTTGTTGCCAAATGTGGAGGGGGAGGACGACTACAGCCATGAGTTGAGTACATCAGAAAAACAGGAAGAAAAGGAAAATTTCCGGGAGACCTGGATGCAAGACTTTAAGGTGTTAAGAAAGATGGAGATGGAGAGTCAGGAGATACAGGAGTGGACTGCAGCAGAACCAGACCTTAAGCATTTGCAGTCACAGATTCAACATGTACAATCGCAGAATGACAGTCTCATCGAAAAGATCCTAGGGTTCCATGGTGATGTCATAAACCTATGGAGGAAAACAGAGCACTGAGCAAAGAAACTAAAGCTCTAAAAGAAGAAAACGAGAAGATGCAAGATAAAAATGTTGCGTTGTGTGCTGCTCCTAAAGAGGTTAAAAACCCTATGGCAGATAATAAAGCACTACGCACTGATATCAAGGCTTTGCAGGATGATATAAAGCCGCTATTGAAAGACAATGCTGCCTTGCGTGCTGCCCTCAATGAGGTTAAAAACCCAGAGGAAGTAAATCATGCATTATGCAAGGACATCAATGCTCTACAGGATGATATCAGGACATTATTGAAGGATAATGCCGCCTGGCGCACCACTCTGGAGGAAGAGAAAGAAGCAAAGGATAACATCACTGAGCAAATGAAAACTATAATGGAGGAGATGGATCAGAACTCAAGAATGAATGATGTGATCTTCACAGGGCTCAGAATTACACCCGGGTCAAAAGATAGGGAAGCTCATGACAGGGGAGAACCAGATGGAACGAATGTTCCTCCAGCAAAGCAACAGATTGTCAGCTTCCTACAATCAAAGGAGGTGGATATCGATATCAACACCATTGATACTTGCATCCCACTGTATGGTAGAAACACCACCACACCTTCATTATCAAGTTCACCAACAGGGAATTCAAAACTGCACTGCTGAAACAGAGGAAGAACTTGAAAGGCCCAACTGTCTACTTAAATGAGCATCTGACAAAACGCATCGCTGACATTGCCAAGAAAGCACGAGACTTGAGGAAGCAGGGAAAGATACAAAGTACTTGGAGCACCAATGGGAAAATATACATCAAGCTACATGGAGGTCCAGAAGAAGCAGGAGTGCTGGTTGTCAAAGATATGAACGATGTGGATGCATACTAAACATCATATAATCATGACAATAAGGATAATACAACGCACAAAAACAGTAAGATTACTTTCAATAAAATGAACACTGATATCAACGTGGAAAGAGCACACTCAACAAAGTATTAAAATCAGGAACTCAAGTACTTCCATTTAATACACTCACAGTACAACACCAAGACAACAAGATGTTGATCTGGAAATCAACAGGGGAAGATGGAAGGAAAGAGGACGGGAATTTTTTTTTAAACAAATACATGCATATATCATATTTACTTTAAAAAAAAAATATATATATATATATTATATGTGTATATATGTAATATATACATGTATGTACACATATGAACGTATGTGTGTATGCATGTATATACACAGTATGTATGAGTATGTATTAGTAAATCATGTGAGAAGAGGGGTATGAATAAATAAGCTCTGCTTCTTCCTACTCCTTTTCGGACATGTAGAAGGGAGGAAAGTAACATGAATCATTCTTTGTACAATGTATGCATGTTCCAAACAAATTCAACCAAAACAAACCAAACTGTGTCCCATTTTTTTTTACAGCACACTGTTATTATACAATGCTGGGCCAAAAAAAACGTTGCCACCTGGATTTCACTAAGCAAATGGGAACGAGGTTGCTGCAACTGGTCAGGTTTAGCAACACTACAGTGTGTGCTTAAAGAATGAGGTCAGCTGACTACCTGAATATAGTGAAGGAGCAGGTCATTCCATCAATGGATTTTTTTCTTCCCTGATGGCACGGGCATATTCCAAGAAGACATAGCCAGGATTAATTGGGCTCAAATTGTGAAAGTGTGTTTCAGGGAGCATGAAACATCATTTTCACACATGGGGTCCAGACCTTAACCCCATTGAGACTCTTTGGGATGTGCCGGAGAAGGCTTTAGGCAGCGTTCAGACTCTACCATCATCAATGCAAGATCTTGGTGAAGAATGAATGCAACACTGGATGGAAATAAATCTTGTGACATTGCAGAAGCGTATCGGAACAACATAATCAAAGCTAAAGGCGGTCCAACGAAATATTGGCGTGTATGAACGTTTTTTTTGGTTGCCACTTTTTTTTGGGCCTTTGCCACCGATCTGATTGACTTTCCTCCCTTGAGGAATTGGCTCCTCTCTGCATCTCTTCAAGGGGTGTTGAGCCCCAGGTTGTTTTTGATATGTGGATGCTCTGCTGAATGAATGAATACATTTCACTGTCAAGATGGAGAGTTATATATCCAAGGAGACGGCCAGATACCAAAGTATCAGAACTTTTCCTGGAGAAGGATAGGGTGCATGCACTTCATATACAGATAAAAGGTACAAACGCAAATGTTTTTCAGTTAATCAAAAATGAAAGAAATGGAAGTATTTTCTTCTTTACTTGGTTATCCTACTAATGAGCCAGGTGTATTGACATAAACAATAATTCAGAGTCAGTGCCTCACAATTATTTGATATCTTAACAAAATAAAAAAAATGTTGTGTTGCAACTGTACAGATAAATCAATGACTAATACAATGCACTTACAAAACTTCATACAAAATACAAAACATGACTATTTTTTTTATACCACATGACAAGCACAAGGCAGTAAGACGTCAGTCAGAAAAGTAGCAGCAGCCAAATCTTCACTAACTCTTCGACATCATAAACAGATGGGATGCATGAGAACAGTCCTAAAAGCTCGTGTTGATATTTCACACAAGCTTTCATATACAGGGTTGCAGCCTGCTCAGACAAACAGAGAAACAGAGAAAAAGTGATTTTGCTCAGTCATCTATGTGTCTCTTGCTGGTGTAGCCCTGAAATGTAATGCTGGACAAAAGTACTGCATAAAGAAGGAATATTGCAGCTAAAATTTAGTCTAATGTGGTACATCTGGGCCATCAACTTCTGTCCAAGGGTCAGAATTTTTCTCGCCAGACATTGTGAGGGCTTGATGCTTAGCGGTCATCATTTACATTTTGGAGGTACTGAGAACTAAAGACTCAAACAAACACATAACCTGAACTAATCATGCTCTTATACAATAAATGAAACACTTGTGAGTTGGGGATGGACAATGGCGCTCCTGGGGTTGATTTGGGTCTCCTTGGTCTTGGGGGTGTGGCCTGTTCTGGGCCTGCAGGGGTGTGGCTTTCTTTTCTCTGTCTGTCCTTGCGGGGTATGACCTTTTGTCCCGGCTCTGGGGCTGCTTGTCCTCCCACCCTCTGGCCCAGGTCATACATCAAACATTGTGGGTTACTATTTACAATTGTACAGTGTCTGAAATAAGATGAGCATTTTTCAGTATCTTTGTAGAGATTATTGCATAGTCTGTGTGGAAATCTTGGAAGAGACGTCCTGAATTTATTCTTTTTCACTCACCTATTGCCTCTAAACAAGCACTACTGCCCTCTGTTGCATGCTACCTCAATTACACACGCATCTTCTTAGAAAGGGAAAGGCAACTTTGGAATAGCACCTGAAAGAATCGTCAAAAGAAACGCCTTCACCGTATGGCTCAGACCCAAACCACTGCAAAGCAATAAATTGGCCTACAATTTGAACACTTTGTCTTGGCCGCGATCCTTATGATGTTTGGGACTGACTCATCAATACACACACACACACACATCTGCTACAGAATGTTTATATATGTTTTTATCTATAATGACGGCTACAAATGTCAATACGCTAATATTAGCATGCTGGCATCTTCTACAACTTAGCTATGACCTAGTGTTCTTCTTTCCACTTATCCCTTCAGGGCTCGCCACAGCGAATCAATTGCCTCCATCTAACTCTGTCTTCTGCATGCTCTTCTGTCGCACCAACTACCTTCATGTTCTCTTTCACTAAATCCATAAACTTCCTCTTTGGTCTTCCTCTAGGCCTGCTGCCTGGCCGTTCAAAACTCAGGATCCTTCAACTAATATACTCACTCTCTCTCCTCTGGACATGTCCCAACCATCTCAGTCAGGCCTCTCTGAGTTTATCTCCAAAAGCTCTAACGTGTGCTGTCCCTGTGATGTTCTCATTCCTGATCCTGTCTATCCTGGTCACACTCAAAGAGAACCTCAGCATCTTCATCTCTGCTATCTCCAGCTCTGGTTTAGAGACAGTGCCGCTGAGGAAAAGACAGGAGGCAAACAACATCGCTGGTCTCACCACAGTTTTGTACACCTTTCCTTTCATTTTAGCTGAAACTCTTCTATCACACATCACACCCGACACTTTTCTCCACCCATTCCAGCCTGCCTGCACACGCTTCTTCACCTCTTTTCCACACTCTCCATTGCTCTGGACTGTTGACCCTAAGTACTTAAAATCCTCCACCTTCTTTATCTCTTCTCCCTGTAACCTCACTCTTCCACTTGGGTCCCTCTCATTTACACACATGTACTCCATCTTGCTTTCCAGGGCAAACCTCCACCCCTCAAGTTTCTCCTTCACCTGTTCCCTGCTCTCACTACATATCACAATGTCATCTGCAAACATCATAGTCCATGGAGATTCCTGTCTAACCTCGTCCGTCAGCCGGTCCATCACCATAGCAAACAAGAAGGGGCTCAGAGCTGATCCCTGATGTAGTCTCAACTTTGTCACACCTGCAGCACACCTCACCTACTGTCTTACAGTCCTTGTACATGTCCCACACCACTGTAACATAGTTCTCTGCCACTCCAGATGTCCTCATAAAATACCACAGTTCTTCTTTGGGCACGTCCTCTCTCCAGATCTACAAAAATACAATGCAGCTCCCTCTCGCCTTTCCTGTACTTCTTTATCAACATCCTCAAAGCAAATACTGCATCTGTGGTACTCTTTTTTTGAATAAAACTATACTTCTGCTCAAAAATGCTCATGTTTGCCCTTAGTCTAGCTTCAACTACTCTTTCCCATAACTTCATTGTATGGCTCATAAGCTTTATTTCTCTGTAGTTGCCACAATTCTGCACATCTCCCTTGTTCTTAAAAATGGGCACCAGCACACGTCTGCATTTCTCAGTCATCGTCTTACTGTCTAAGATCCTGTTAAACAAACCAGTCAGAAACTGCCACCTCTCCTAGACACTTTCATACTTCCACAAGTATATCATCAGGACCGAGTGCCTTTCCATTCTTCATCCTCTTCAATGCCCTCCTTACTTCAAAGTACTTTTTCCAATTTCCCATGACATACTGGCACCAATCAATGGTCAATACACTTCCATCCCTATCCTTAATCACCTGATGCATGTCCTTCCCATTTCTGTCCCTCTGCCTTGCCAACCTGTATAGATCTTTATCTCCCTCCTTGCTGTCCAACCTAGCATACAAGTCATCATAAGCCTTGTTTGGCTTTTGCCACCTTTACTTTCACCTTACGCTGCATCTCTCTGTACTCCTGTCTACTCTCTTCAGTCCTCTCAGTGTCCCACTTCTTCTTAGATAATCACTCACTCTTTATACACTACTGTACCTCCTTATTCCACCACCAATTCTTCTTATTTACTTTCCTTCCAGATGACACACCAAGTACTCTCCTACCTGTCTCCCTGATCACAGTAGCTGTAGTTGTCCACTCATCCGGAAGGCCCTCCTAGCCACCCATAGCCTTTTTTCAACTCCTTCCTAAAAGTCATTTTTTCAGCTTCCACTATTTCGTCCTCTGCTTTGCCTTTACCCGCTACATCTTCCTCACCACAAGTCATCCTACACACCACCACCCTATGCTGGTATGCTAGACCATACAGTAGTGTTCAAAATAATATCAGTGCAATGTGACTAACCTGATTAATTACTGATACTAATATATTTTTATTGCTACATGGCACACAAGTTACCAGTAGGTGCAGTAAATTATCCAAATACAAACAAGACCCAGCATTCATGATATGAACGCTCTTAAGGCTGTGCAAATGGACAGTTAATTGAGTGTTGAAAAAATAGCAGTGTAGCATTCAATCAGTGATCAGTGATACATTTTGTGAAAAAACAGGTGTGAATCAGGTGACCCCTATTTACGGATGAAACAGCACTGGTTGAACATGCATTTCTTTTTGAAAGCCTGAGGAAAATGAGTTGTTCAAGACACTGTTCAGAAGAACAGCGTACTTTGATTAAAAAGTTGATTGAGAGTTGCAAAAAATTGTAGGCTGTTCAGTTAAACTGATCTCCAATGCCTTAAAATGGAGAGCAAAATCAGAAACGCGTGGCAGAAAATGTAAGACAACTATGAAATAGGATCGAAGAATAAGCAGAATGGCAAAAGCTCAGCCAATTATCAGCTCCAGGATGATGAAAGATAGCCAGCAATTAGCTCAAAGTACTGTGAGAGTTAGAAGACGTCTGTGTGAAGATAATGTATTTACTACAATCTAAAAAAAAGGCATGTGTGGAAGAGGTTACAATTTGCTAAAGAACACATCATTGTTCTTTTTGGGTCCAAGGGCCGCAGACAGTTTGTGAGACGACCCCAAACTCTGAATTCAAGCCACAGTACACAGGGACAACAGTTGAGCATGGTGTTGCAAGCAACGTAATATTGGCACGTTTCTCCTACTTTGGTGTTGGGCCCATTTATCCCATGGCAGGGATCATGAATCAGTTCTCATTTGTTAAATTACTTGAAGAAGTCATGTTGCCTTATACTGAAGAGAACATGCAAATGAAATGGGTGTTTCAACAAGAAAATGACCCCAAACACACTAGTAAACCAGCAACATCTTGTTGTTATGTTATGGAGTGGGAAGCCTAATAACATGACTTTAATACAACCGTGACATCAAAAATGCTGTTGTTCAAGATGTTCAAGATTCTTTGATCAAAATTTCACTATTCATTGAGTCGAATAACAGCTGAAAGTTGCCACAAGTTGGTTGACTTTATGCCACACAGATGTGAAGCGGTTATAAAAAACTGGTCATACAACTTAATATTAATTCAGTTATTCACAGGACTGCCATATCCTAGAAACAAAAAAGTTTTGTGTTTGTAATGTCACAGGCAGACACTGCTATTTTTTTTAACACACCCCTTCAACTAATTGTCCAATTGCACAGCCTTAAGAGCGTGCCTATCATGAATGTTGGGTCTTGTTTGTTTTCTGAGAATCTACTGCACCTACTGGTAACTTGTTTGGCATGTAGCAATAACAATATACTATAATAATACCAGTGAATAATATGCTTTGCTTAGTCCCATTGGACTATTATTGTATATATATATATAGGGGGAGTTCCCATGTGGCTTCTTCGGGCTAGGCCCGGCCAGGCCCCACGGGTGAAGGCCTGACCACCAGGCGCTCACCTGCGAGACCCTCCCCCAGGCCTGGCTCCAGGGTGAGGCCCCGGTATCTCACGTCCGGGCGATGTGCGGTCACTCTTTTTGATCTTCTTTATAGGGGTCTTCTGAATCACTCTTAGTCTGGCCCGTCACCTAGAACCTGTTTGCCTTGGGATACCCTACCAGGGGCATACAGCCCCCGACAACATAGCTCCTAGGATCACTCGGGCACTCAAACCCCTCCACCACGATAAGGTGGTGATTCACAGAGGGGCCTATTTGAATATAATTACTGAAATACATAACCTTTTTCATGATATTCAAATTTATTGAATAATAGTTGCATAACATAATTTATATTGCATATGTGTATGTCCTCCAATGTTTGAGGGACCGGTAATTTTGGAATCAGTAATACTTAAATAGTGTATCTTTTATCTCTGCCTTACAAAAACCTTATCCATTATAATCATTGTCACCTGTAATCACATTTGATTTAGTTTTGACCAAGAAAACATCCTGCCAGCTTATTACAAAGAATTTTAATTAAACTGGAACGCTTAATGGTGTTCTGATGTTTTTTCTAATTAAGACATCAATTTTGATAAATGATGCACTAAATTGTTGTTTGTTTTCAAATTAAAATTGCACCATCCACATAATGTAATAATGTTTACAATATGTGTTAAGGTATTACAAAATATGGCAGATTATTAAATTCATGTGGCATTTCATAATGGAATGAAAATCTATTACATGGTTATATTATGCACCATTATTACCTAATTGAATTTAAATTTCAATGTTTTTGTATAGCACCAAATCACAACAGTAGTCATCTCATGGCACTTTACACATGAAGGTCACAGAGAGCCAACTAAAACCCCACATGAGCAAGCACTTGGCGACAGAGGCAAAGAAAAACTTCTTTTTTTGTGTTTGAGTTGACTTTTAAATAAAGAGAGGGTGTCTGCACCCCTAGTCAAGGAGATGGTTCCATTGTAGAGGAGCCTGGTAACTAAAGGATCTGCCTCCCATTCTACTTGACAAGTAATTGTAAATTCTGTGAGCGCGGTGTTCTACTGGGTTGATAGGGTTTTAGGGAGCTCTTTAACATATACTGGTGTCTGACTTTATATGTAAGAAGGATAATTTTATACTCAATTATAAATTGTACAGGTAACGAGTGCAGTGAGGCTAATACGGGCGAGATATGATCTCTTTTTCTGGTTCCAGTTAAGACGTGTGTAGAATTTTAATTTAATTAACAAAGCGTTACAATAATCCAACCTGGAGGTCACAAAAGCATGAACAAGTTTTCTATATCTGGTAGTGGCAGGAATTTTTACATTTTCTTTGTGTTTTGTAAATGAAAAAATGCTGTTCTTGACACTTGTTGTATTTGGGAACTAAAGGAAAGGTCCTGATTAAGGATGACGCGCGCCTGGAGTTTGGACATCTGACTAGCATGGTTAGGTTTCAATAATACAGTTACAGTACAGGTGTGTGTCATCTGCATAGCAATGGGAATTAATAGAGTGTCTTCTAATTATGTTACTTAAGGGGGACATACAAAGTCTGAACAATAGAGGTCTTAGTACAGAACCCTGTGGGATGCCATGACTGACCTTGACATGTCTGGATACTTTATTACTAACGGATACCATTTAAAACCATGGAAACCATTTTAATGCAGTTCCTTTAATGCCAAAGTTGAGTTCTAATTGCAGTCTTAGGATTTGGTGGTCAAATTTGTTGAATGTTGCTGTAGGGGCTAATAAAACTAATACTAAATCCTAACTAAAAGACCCCAGCTAAATGATTGTTTTGAAGGAAATGGTGTCATTGATTGGCAAGTACTTTCTCTAGGAGCTTGGAGAAAAATTGAAGGTTGCATATTGGTCTGAAGCTAGGACATGTGGATCGAGGTTAGGTTTTTTAGAAAGCAGCTTGATTACAGCCATTTTGAATGATTGTGGTACGTAGCTTGTCAATAGTGACATGTTGAGTAAACATAACAGCTGTGTTGACTAGTGGAGTAAAATCTTTAAACAAATGAGTGGGAATGTGATCTAACTCACAAGTGAAGGAGTTTGAGGAGGAGATTGTAAAAGCTCGTTCAGAAGGGTTGATGGAGTAAAAACGATTTAAGTGTGTGTCACCGCCATACCCTCTAAGGCTGGCGGTGTTGGAGGGATGTCTAACAGAAATCCTCACTGCTATGAGTTGTGGGGATGGATGGGTTGACACTTTGTTAACCTAGTCATAGTGCTGAAAAGCAATTTGTGTTACGTTTGTCTTGTTCAATTAAAGATGAGTATTAAGCTGTTCTGGCATCACACTGAGCCTTTTTTATAATATTTCAGGCTCGGTTTCCAATCTGTCTTTCCAATGTGGCTCCACAGTCCCTGCCACTTGTCAACGGGTTTTTGGTGGAAGGCGGCAGGCAAGACTTTTTGGCCAGGTCAGAACTCACGGCATCGGGCTTGTTGATGATACCAGTCCTTCAACAACTTCTGTATCTTCTGCATGTTCCTCTTTACCTCTTCAATGTATCTTGTCTCATTTCAGGTAAAATTTCACAATGCTCGTATAATTCTGGGTGGCTGAAGGAGCTCATAAAACATGGCGAAGTCATGTGGATGCTTACAGCAACTCACAGTGGACTAAAGGGACAAAATGCATCCAGCGGTCTGAATTTTTACGCCGGTGTCATGCATGAACTTTTGCACCATCACCTTAGGTACCTGATTGAACCTCATGAGTCCTTCCGTTTGAGGGTGGTATGGAGTGGTTTTGTCAGTAGGGGAAGTTGGGGACTTAGTCAGTTAAGATCTCGTAAAGTATTCCAACTCTCGAGAAGAGCTGTACAAAGGCTCGCAGGACAGCAGGCGCCATGCTGGTTCTCATGGAAAAAGCCTCGGGGAGCCGAGTGGCATAGTCACACAGGCTGGCATGTATGTCACGAGACACCGTACACGAAATCGGGTCCACATGAACCAGACAAGATTTTAGCATACGTTTTTTTGAAAAATACAATGAAAAAACATGAGAGAACAGGCAAACTTTGTTTAACCGTGTCAAAAACATTTACTGGAAACAAATTAACCATATATATAATAATAATATGCCATACATGTATTTTCTCATTGGCAATTTATCTTGGCTGTCTTTTCAATAAGGCTGTCAGAAGGAATAATTTCAGCTTGTGTTCAAACAAGGCTGTTTTTGTTTATCTACTTGTCTTAGTCCATTTTTGTCAGATCTGTCCAGCTGCATTCCATTCCATTGTCCTCCGCTTATTGGGTCCGGGTTGCGGGGGCAGAATTTTCAGTAGGGAAGTCCAGACTTCCCAGTCTCCAACGCCCTCTTCCACCTACTTAACCTTTGTTGACCTCTTGTATTTAACTAAATGCATGACGCAAGAAACACGTCCTGTCTTTCACTTTTAATGCACACCTCTACTCGCTAAATATTGCGACCACGCCGATTAATTATCAACACGGATCTCCTCTATGTCTGAGGGGTGTTATGAAGCAGAGTTATGTTCACCACAGTACACCCTCCCAGTAGTGGGAGGTGCCGACTGATTCAGCCAGGCATAGTGATAATTTAGTGCGAAAGGCTTCGCCGTAGGTGAGCTGAAAGCTCGCCAGCCTCCAACTTGGTCTACTCTTGGCGCAAAACGAAGTGCAGGCGGTCTAGTGGTAATTTGGCTGACTGGTGCACATGTCACCAAAACCCCATAGGCCAGTTTATACAATGTCAGGCACATTTGAATGCATTTACTAATCACAACAACCACTGTTTAAAGTACCTATCTGAATCAGCACATACATTTTCATCTATATCGACTGTCCCGTCTGCTTCTGTCACGCTGTCTCCACCTCATCTGTCCCCGAATCATGACCCCCTCCTCCTCGTCCTCCTCCTCATTGGTGGCCAGTGGATCTGATATGGATGTGGTTAATTGTAAATAAACGGTTAATTAAATGTATTGAGATCTTTGATTGTGTAACTGAGAATTGCAAAAATGATGATAATAAATTGGGTAATAGAAGTTCATGTCACATGCAAACACAAGTGAGTGTTCATTCATTTCTGAGTGAGACACTGGCTCGATTCACACTTTTGACAAAATGACAGATGAGGAACCAAAAAAAGCATGTGCCATTAATGTTTTTGGATTTCTTGTCTGTATTTGTTTTGCTTTCATTTACATTAAAGTAGCTGATTGATGTGTAATCATTAGGGCTATCTGACTGATATCTCAGGTCGGGTTCCATTTAAATTAATAGGTGTTCCATACATTTTTCAATCAGTGTATTATTTGCGTATACAATACTAGCTGTTTCTTGTGCAAACATTTCAATTGTAAATGTCTCACGTGATAACACCAGAAATAAACAGAAAGAAACAAAATCAAAATACAGTGCAACTCATCAGATGGACATACATGCAAAGTTCTATTCTGCAGAGTGAAGTATCCATAAATATAGCTAAATAAAAAAGTTGGCATAAACTAAGTCCTATTTCTCAATGTGGAACAGTTTATTCCATGTTCAGGTTTGTTCGTGTATTTTGGTTTTAGAGGGAAAGACAGATAAACAGGTATTTAGAGTGTAAATTCGTTCTGATCATGTAGTCAAAAACATAGACGCCTACGTTACAAATCAACATACTTTTCTCTTGTGGCGAAACAGACTTTCATCAATAACAACATATTCCTGCCGTCCACCAAGGACCTGCCCTTTTCTCATTCGCATCTTTTCCACAGCGCCTCTGCAGACTTCACGCAGCTTTTGCGACATTCTTGACAAGGTTGCAGTGTTTGCTTCAATTTTGTCTTGCATCAAATCGACTTGTCCCAATTTGTCTATGTGTACACAGTTCTGTGCAAAACTATGTACACATAGACAAAGCTTAAGTTGATGTACGTGTTTTACATGCATACCTGTATTTTTCTACACAAAATATACATTTGTAAATGTATTACCGACATACACTGCCTGACCAAAAAAAAGGGGGCCACCTGGAATTCATTCATTCATTTTCTATACCGCTTATCCTCATTAGGGTCGAACATGCAAACTCCACACAGAGACGCCCAACGAAGATTCGAACCCCGAACCTCCTGACTGTGAGGCCAACATGCTACCCACTCATTCACCGTGCGGCCCCCACCTGGAATTAACTAAGCAAATAGGTATGATCTTACAGAAGTTGGTCAGGTCTGGGTCCAGCAACACTACGTCCTGAACGAATGAGGTCAGCTGACTACCTGAATATACTGAATGACCAGATTATTCCATTTTTTATTTCCATTTTTTCTTCCCTGATGGCACAGACATATTCCAAGATGACAATGCCAGGATTCATTGGGCTCAAATTGTGAAAGAGTGTGGTTCAGGGAGCATGAAAAACCAATTCCACACATGGAGTCCAGACCTTAACCCCAGAATCTTTGGGATGTGCTGGAGAAGGCTTTGCGCAGAGGTCAGACTCTACCATCATCACTGCAAGATTTTGGTGAAAAATAAATGCAACTCTGGAAATAAATCTTGTGACATCGCAGAAGCTTAGGCAGACGATGCCACAGCGAATGCCGTAATCAAAGCTAATGGCCAAAGAATAGAGTGTCTTTGTTTTTTTGGCCAGGCGGTGTATGAACTGCAGCCACTGAAAACGAGAAAGGCGGGACCTGTGAAAAATAAATCTATCCCGGACTGACGCTGGGATAATCCCCCGATGAACAGCTCTCTCGCAGGCCCTCAAGAGCAAAACAATTTTTGGTATCTTCTGAACTGGAAAAATAAGTTGAACTATTTTAAAAACATTTAGCTGTAAAAAAAAAAAAGCTGAAAGCTGAGGTCATGTTCAGTTGAAAAACTAGTACATAGGACAAACAACACTACAGCATACAGAAATAATAATTAGGATAAATGCTTATTTTCGTTGAGTAAATTAAGACGCACGACACACTAAGATCGTACCATTTCTAATGGTCCCGTCCACTTTTTTGGTCAGTTTCATCTTCACAGTTATAGTAGAAATCACTAAGACATAAAGTTAAGGTGAACGTGGTGAAATAATTCAAAATACAATACCTTTAGGCCTCACGTGTCAAAGTCAATGCCCACAGCCCAGATGTGGCCCTCGACATCATTTTAACGACTTTATTGTAAAAGTCCGGCGTATAGCGGCAACAACACGCAATTCAAATGTAAAAATGCAATGGGCCTGGGCTCCAGCGGCACTTGCATGTGGCGTCGGGTGGAGCGAGGTCTGCCGGTGTAGGTCCCAGGTCTGTGCGATGCAGTGCACGAGTGTGTAATCACACAAGGGCCAAGATTAAAAGCCGTGGGAAAATGTTTCCAGTCACTGTCAGGCATCCGGTGAATGCAAAGAGGGAAAGCAAATGGAAAAGACAAAGACAAAAGAGGAAACTCAACAATAAAATGGAAAAGACCGACAATACACAAAAGCAATGACAAAATTCAATTACAATATACGTATTGTATGTATTGATGAGCTTAGTGCCTCTGTTCAATAATGTCCAAATCTGTCCTTGGCTGGTCTGTGTGCGCCCCAAAAATGTGTTGTGTTGTCTTTACACAGCACCAAAGTCTCCAGGATCATAAATGATCTCCTGACCCAGCTGTTGGCTCACCTTCTGATTCATCTGCGTCATCTGGAGAGAGTTCCACTGCCAACTACTCTACAGATTCCTCAAGATCTACTACATCTTCAGACCGTGTAAAGAAGAAGAAGAGATTAAAAAAAAGATCCTTTATCAAATTTGTTTTGATACTGTATTATGCTCAAAACTGACTTTGTCAATCTGAAATGTTTTCATTATTAAATAACTTTATTTCTACATTCATTTGGTATTATTGATTTGTTACATATTTTATTCCAAAAATATACTTTAACCACAGCATTTTTAACAGCTAAGTAGTGCACAATAAAGTGTTTATTCATCCCAATAAAGCACTGTTCCCACTCTAGCTTCAGTAGTCTTATTAATGCAAATAAGCATTTAATATATTATCATTTTGTATTACGTTTTGGGTAGCAGGTTATTGTTTACTTTATGCATAATTTTTTATGTTTGAAACTTTACCAGATTTTAATCATCCAAAAGTAATTCATCTGGCTCACAAAGGTCCCCCTTTGATGTTTGTAGACATCATTCTAGATGCATAGATCACTCCTTGGTTTTCTGCAATTATTCAGCTGCTGTTCCTCTTATTGCACAGGAATTGATCTTGCCACCACTCTACCCCGTCTTTGTGCGTCATCAAAACTAAATAGTTCAATGCATCAAAGTCAACATGGCCCAGTGTGAACATTGCAAAACCAACCTCAGTGTTATGATAGGGTGTTTGTGAATGCAATGATTTCAGTTTACCAGTGCTCTGTGTAAGACCAATGTGAAATGGACTTTCTTTCACGGCATAGTGACACCTTCTGTCATACATTTAACATCTCGATCAGTGATCATATAGCTCACTCAAACACGGAGTTATAACATTTAGTTTCAGCACCGTGCAAAGATGATGTGGTTTTTAGAACTACAGACAGCTTGACTTCAAATTAGAAACTGTGGTGAGGTTAGATGTCTAAAGATGTGTTCACAGAAACTTCCCAATGAGAACTTCTAATTGGTAGTAAATAAGCCAACAGGCAAGTCAGGCAATAAAAATTGCAATGCCTGGCAAGTCATAAGTGGATGGTTAACTAACGTTTTCATCCATGTGACATCTGGATTGCCGAGTCCAGACAGCCTCATTTGCATTCTGCTGGTGGCGACTGAAGCAGCAGTTGTCAAAGGTCAGTGTTTGTTCTCCGAGCAAGAATGTATTTCTCTGATTGAAGATAGGTGCTTTTATTTGGTTGGAACTAAAATCATAATCAGTTATTTACTGCATGAAGCATGGACTAAAATGTAATGTCACTACTCAAACTGAAGGACAAGCATTAACAAATTAGAAGCCAATTCAAATTTGTTGATTTGTTATGCATCGCAACTTTGTGCAGTTGTTCTTACATATGGTTGCATAATACAATTTGATCATGACTTTGGGCTCGGTGTCTTGTGTTTAGAGTTCAGAACATTTGGACAATCACCCCCAAAAAGTTAGGGTGAGTAGCTCGGCCATCCGGGAGGAGCTCAAAGTAGAGCCGCTGCTCCTTCACATCGAAAGGAGTCAGTTGAGGTGGCTCGGGCATCTAGTCCGGATGCCTCTCAGGCGCCTCCCTGGTGAGGTGTTTCGGGCATGCCCAGTCGGGAGAAGGCCCCCGGGAACCCCTAGGACACGCTGGAGGGACTATGTCTTACAGCTGGCCTAGGAACGTCTTGGTGTCCTCCCGATGGAGCTGGAAGAGGTCGCATGGGGCCGGGAAGTCTAGACTTCCCTACTGAAGCTGCTGCCCCCACGACCCGGACCCGGATAAGCGGAGGAAAATGGATGGATGGATGGACCCCCAAAAAGTCCATAAGTAGTTCAGACATCCCATGTACAACTAGACAACTCAAGCGACTCTTTCAGAAAAGCCACTTCTTGTGTTAGTTAAGGCTGACGCACAAGCACAATCTTGTTTTTCCCAAATTGTATTGCAGTTTTACTTTCAGGTATATTTTTTAGACATGTTGAATTGTGTAACTGTACACATGTAAAGTACGCCAATGAAACTTTATTCAAAACTGAGGAGTTAGCATTGGTCACAATAACATTCCCTGGGACTGGAGTCTGGGTGTGTAGGGAGTGACTGGAGTGAGACAGAATTAAGAAGTGCCACTGTCAACTGTTTTAGCTAGTTTTAACTAGTGTTAGCCTGTTTGGTTGTGCTGATTGGGTCAGATGTTGAGTGTAGGAATAACGGGGATTTGGTTGTAGAACCTGGGGATTAACAAGGAGAGAGAAGGCACTTGGGATTGTTTCCAGATTACCTTGAGGGTGCAAAATCAACTCAACTGTCCAGGGGGCAAAGTGGGTCCAAGCCCATGCCACCACCACAGACCAAACAGGTGCAGGGTACCCGCAGACATTCCGGCCGCAAAAGCATCCCACATCAAAGGGCAAACCCCGAGAATAAGGGGCAGGTGGGAATGAAAGTTTCCTACACCCCCGGTTACCCAGCAATCTTCCCCCATGCAACAGCCAACCCCTACCAGGTTTGGCATGAAAGCCATACCCCCCCAGTCATGCCGGGCCCATAGGCCACTGGTCTCAATACCAGCTTTAGCAGGTGGAGTGGCAGAGGTTCCAGCAAACGAACCCACCACCTCTGCTCTATCAAACTTGTTGCTATGTGGAGCACATCATCTTTACTTGCACATTAGTCATCCATTCTGTCCAAAATGTGTACAGTTTTGTCCTCAAGAGTGCTCTTCTTGTTGAGTCTTGACCTGAAGAGTTAGCCTGTCTGTGTTGGGACATGAGCTTGCTTATTGGCTGCTTTATTTCCCCAATCCCCAATAAGTGAATTCCTTGCTGCCCTGGGCAGCATACACCAGATTATTTGTCTGGGTATGGGGTCTCCTGCCCTTGGGATGTACCAACATCTGTCTCAAAGTCTTAATAGGTTTAAAGTGTACTTGTATCTGAGACATACATGATGACAATTTTTTGCATCTGCATCTCTTTTCTTCCTCATCCACATTGTGCTTGTTCTGTCTGGAACTATATGGATTTTTTACAAGCGACCAGCTGAGGTAACCATTTAAGCTTATGATTTTTCTCTTTGGCCTGTGAGCCATGTTGTGGCTAGTTGGTGTTCCAGTGGCTGGTGTGAGTTCAAAAGTAGGTGCTGGTCGGCAGGGGCATATTTAGTCATTTGGGGGCCCAAAGGCCAACCAAGTCATTGGGGCCTCCACATCCTTGTATTGCACATTTTTTTCATTTTTAATTTTTACAAAAGGTGAGTGTGTAATTTAATCTTTAATCTTTAGTTAAATTAACCTGTTAATCTGTAAATATACCTCCCCAAAACAATTTCAAAGATGAATGTTTATTATCTACAAACAAGTGTGAATATGAAAAAATTCGGAGCTAGATAAAGTTCTTAAAAACTTATTTTCAAAATTTAATATAGTTTACCACTTTAATTAACATATTGTGATGAAAAGGGTCACTCTCAGCTTCATCTGTAAAACTACTGCATTCTCCTTGGCTTTGCTGCTGTCAAGAGCACCTGACTGTTGTTTGTTGTGACTGAAAAAGGTTGAAACCTTCTGTAGTTTTGATAAAAAATGTCACCTTCTCCTCTTCTCTGCTCCACTGAGGTAACTGCTTAATTTTTCTCCAAACCGCTTTGTTCTTCTCACGTTTTTTGGAACCAATCATGCACATTTATTGTCTTTGACATCCTCACTGTTCTGACATCAGAATTGCGTTATCTGCAATGAGCCAATGAACGGATGTTTCTCTGTACATAACACAATGTTTCTGCTATTGGCTCCTCAATGACCACCAGAGCCGCAGACCACTTGGCCTGCTGGTACCTGTCAGCTTCTTCCAGAGACCCATGGCCCAAAAAGGCTCGATAAGACTCCTTCCTCAGCGTGATGGCATCCCTCACTACTGGTGTCTACCAACGGTTTCTGGGATTACCGCCACGACAGGCACCAACCACCTTACGGCCACAGCTCCGATCAGCCGCCTCGACAATGGAGCCACAAAACATGGCCCGCTCGGACTCAATGCCCGTTACCTCCCTCGGAACTTGGTCGAAGCTCTCCCGAAGGTGGGAGTTCAAACTCCTTCTGACAGAGACGTCACAATGCGTTTTGGTCTGCCGTGTCTGACCGGCATCCTCCCCCGCCATTGGAACCAACTTACCACCAGATGGTGATTGGTTGACAGCTCCGCCCCTCTTCTCACCCGAGTGTGTAAAACATGTCGCCACAAGTTTGATGACACGACCACAAAGTCAATCATAGAACTGCAGCCCAGGGTGTCCTGGTGCCAAGTGCACATGTGGACACCCTTATGCTTGAACCTGGTGTTCGTTATAGACAATCCGTGACAAGCACAGAAGTCCAATGACAAAACATTGCTCGAGTTCAGATTAGGGGGGGCCGTTCCTCCCAATCACACCTCTCCAGGTCTCACTGTCGCAGCCAACATGAGTGTTGAAGTCACCCAGGAGAACAAAACTAAAAGGATGCTCTTAAATGTGAGATTTTGAGAACAGTACAAGCAGTTGCTGATTACAAAATACAAGGAAGAAGAGTCCTAACTACTGTACTACACTTAACTCTTCATTTATTTCTGAGTACATTTTCTGTACTCACCCATAATCCATCCTATAAACTATGTCCTGTCCTGTTTTATTGTCAATGCTAAGTCTAGTCACTATCACCCTTACCCCTAAACTTTTTAAGAACACACGTGGAATGCAGGAAGTGCACAAATGCATTGAAACTGGTGTTAAACCAATGAGGGGATAGAATCAAATAAGGTTTGCTTCTTCCTACTCCTTCTGGACATGTGGAACTGTCACTTGTATTATGTTTTGTATTCCAATTTAACGCATTAACTGCCCGCCATTTTCAGAGCAGAGAACTTCATACTGCCAGAGTTTCACCACCAAACTTTACCAAATTAAAGTTTGCCCTCGGGCCGCACGTTGGCCGTACCTGCCAGTAAATGGATGCTTTGAGGGTCCTAACACATCACAGAACAATCGAACAAGTCCGAAAGGAGATACGAACAAGTTAAAAGGGTTTCGACCGAGCTCTGAACAAGATCCTAACAGGGACTAAAAGGTCACGTGACGAAACGGGGCATGTTTACAAAGTTTGGTGGCCGCCATTTTTTTCCACCGCAAGTATCGTAAAATCAGGGACAACGTAAGCTTGAAAACTTGATTAATATACTTAAAGCCAACACCAGACATATGTTTAACCGTGTGACAAAACATTGTTAACGTTTCATTTGCCGCCCTGTCAGTGTGATATTTATTGTATATTACAAGGTTTGTGTTACGTAGCCGCTTTTCTAACGTAGCTTCTGACTGTGGACGTATCCTTGGAGCCTGGTTGTTTACTAACAGTTGATCTGCAGTGCTAGTACCTAAACAGTACTAACAGTGTGTGTGTGTTTATATATAAGTTTAGAGTCTACATAGCATCAGCTACAGAATGTACACATGGCTCATTAATACAGTAATTTAACCTGTTTTATATTTAATGTTTGCAGATGACTAAGACATCTGCAACGTGCAACATGCATGTGCACAACATGCACATGCAGCCATGACATTTGAAGAAGCTGAAAATCATGAGGGCGAAGCTTGTCCCCGTCAGCGCACCCTTGCAGCAGACAAGCAAGCTATGTACTATACGCCATTTCCATATCCCCTTCTCCCTCCACAATTTGGGCCAGCCCCTCCGTTCCAGCATGCTCCTCAGTGGCAGCATCTTCTTCCATTTCAGCACACTCCCTCATTCCTGCACTCTCCATTTGCCCAAGTTCCTCCATCGCAACCAGGTCCTTCTTCAGTGCAAGCTCCTCCAGGCTGCCTTCCAACCGAGCCAAGGCAACGTGCCTGGAGGCTGAAGAAAGCCCCCAAGGTGGATGAAGAGCGAGCGTCAAGGGGAGAACCGCCAAAGGAAAAGTACCATTACACCTGCAAGCAGTGTGGCCAGGACAAATGTAAAAGGACTGGACACACCCAAGTGAAAGGCCGATGGTACTGTCCAGCCTCAGGACTGACCTTGGATGACTGGAAGAATAGTTTACAATAGTTGCTGTCACCATTACTTGTTCCTCTCATCTCTGTATGTTGTAATAGTTATAAGAAAGTTTTAATAATTGTATTTTTATAATATAAATGCCATGTAAATATGTATACTAGTTTTCTCCTGTTCCCAACTCTGTACATTTGTTATTATTATTATAACAGAGTTTTATTGACTGCAGTCAAATTCCTAGTGTGGCAACACATGGCGAATAAAGCTGATTCTGATTTGTACCAAGAATAGCCTTCACGTTTTTATTTAATTTCACTTGTGCTATGCTAAACTAGTCTCTGAAACACCTGTATTTATTTAAAAAATTGGGGACAATATGGACTTATCTACATTCAGTTATACACTGTTAATGCATTGTTTTGCTTTTACTAGCACCTGCTAGGCCTTAGGAATGTCCAAAACGCGGGTACGAATCCCACAACAGACACAAAAATTTAAGTGATGATTTACCTTGCAATAAGTGGTAAAGAGAGTGTAAACATTGTTAAGAAACTATCAGAGTAGAACATTTTTTAATATGGCGTATATTTTCATCATTTTTTCTCCTTTTCTCTTTCCCTTTTCCCTCTCTTTCCCCCCCTCCCCCTCTCTTCTTTTTCCCTCCCCCCCGGGGCGCACCCTCTTGCCCCATTTTTGGCCGAGTGGGTGGCACATTGGCCTCACAGTCAGGAGGTTTGGGGTTCGAATCTCCGTTGGGCATCTTTGTGTGGAGTTTGCATGTTCTCCCCGTGCGTGTGTGGGTTTTCTCCGGGTACTCCGCTTTCCTCCCACATTCCAAAAACATGCATGTTAGCTTCATTGGCCGCTCTAAATTGTCCATAGGTATGAATGTGAATGTGAATGGTTGTTTGTTTATATGTGCCCTGCAATTGACTGGCGACCAGTCCAGGGTGTACCCCGTCACCCGCCCAAAGCCAGCTGGGATAGGCTCCAGCATGCCCGCCACCCTAATGAGGATAAGCGGCATAGAAAATGAATGAACGAATAAATGAAGTTTGCCCCCTACTGGACAGAAATATATTAAACACAAGTGTTTAATGGTTACATGGAGGTAAGAAAAAAAGGGGGGAACTGAAGCAAACATGAGGACGGAATGGAGGACATGTTGACATAATTTGGAAAAAGGAGCCTGCTCTCTTCACAGTAGCAGATGACAGAGGACACAGTCGGAGCAGACAAGTTCATCACACCTGCTAGCTGAACATCTGGCACATTTCAAGACGTGTGTGATGCGTCACTCTGTCACCTACATGCTTACATGCTTGTCTTGCCCTGATTCCTCCTGCAACAAATTCCATCACTCGTTTGCTGCTTGGCTTCTTTTCATCTGTCTGAAGAGATGTTTGTCTTGTGCATCCCTACTCTATGTTCATCCTACTTCTGCACCCCATGCATAACTCAGCATTATGCTTCAGAAGTTATTAGAGATGGGATTTATGGCCCTTTGAAGGGAGACGGATGTTGAGTGCACTTTCTTAGAAGAGCCATTCAAAAAACCTGCTCAGGGATTGCCTTTTTTAATCATGGAAACAATAAGATTGGATTTGGATACGGATAATTCATACTTACACGTCCCACCAATATATACCCTAATGGTGGGAAACTTCTTTTCCTTTGGGCTTATCCCTTCTGGGGTCGCCACAGCAAATCAATTGCCTCCATCTAACTCAGTCTTCTGTATCATCTTCTCTTGCGCCAACTACCTTCATGTCCTCTTTAACTACATCCATAAACCTCCTCTTTGGTCTTCCTCTAGGCCTCCTGCCTGGCAATTCAAAACTCAGCATCTTTCTACCAATATATTCACTATCCCTCCTCTGGACATGTCCGAACCATCTCAGTCTGGCCTCTCTGTCTTTATTTTCTTAACCTCTAACATGTGCTGTCCCTCTGATGTGCTCCTTCCTGATCCTGTCCATCCTGGTCACACCCAAAGAGGAACCTCAGCATCTTCATCCATGCTCCTTCAAGCTCTACCTCCTGCTTGGGAATCATTCGTAAATATTGATTATAATGTCACTTGGCTTTGGTTTTCATGTAAACATTCAGTAGGCGGTGCTTTGAAATGTGATGTTTGTGTACAGGTTTAGTCTTTTGAATGTCTCTTTTAATTGAACGATGCAAACCAATTCCCATTTAAGTACAAGAACAGCTCATTCTCATATTCAAATTGACCACACTGCCTTCATGTAGAGTATGTGTGTCCCATGATGGAGTTGTCCATGCAGCTTTCAGGTAATCAATTAATCATATCTTCAAGTGTTGCGTTGTCCTCAGCACTCTTCAGTAATGTGAAAAGCTATATATGAGATGTTGTCGGAACATTCAGAGATCTTTACAAGGATCTTCTATATATCTATGTATGCATACTGTTAATGTGTGTTGAAACCAGGAGTTTACATACTGTTGTGTTTTTCTTCCTGTCTCATTTAAACACTGTCAGACCTATCTAGAACTCGGACGCTGTAAATAGTGTAGTGCCCCTTTAAGAGCGGTGTGTGTCCGTAGTCACGTGATCTTACCTGCTCTCCTTTAAAAGGAGGCGTTAGTTTGTCACAGTATTACCCTTTCAATCCGGTGTGCAGCTACTTAGTAATTTTTTTGTTGTTAGCCATTTCATTGTATCTCCTGCGCTGTGCCGTGTCTTTGCCTCTCTTTACGTCCGCTCCCTTGTGTTGTGCATCGGAGAAAATCTATGCTCCGGTGTGCTTATTTAAATTGCTGGTGAACGCAACGTTCTTGATTGAGTTTGCAAGTGGTTGTATGTGTGATGTAGGTAGTATACCTCCCTACCACACGGTGGCATCATTCCTAGTTGGAGCCTAGGTCAAATACAATTATAGAAGAAGGAACTGTGTTGAAGACGAGTAAACCAAGAGTCATGCTGAAACGTAACTTATTATATACATTTTTCATCCTTTGGTGCAATACCAAAATATCACATGGTGTCAGAAGTGAACTAGAAGAACTATGGAGCAACTGAAACCTCCGACTAGTCTGAGCTTCGAGGGAAACGTCGCGGAAAACTGGCGAACATGGGTTCAGAAATTCGACATCTATCTCACCGCATCAGATTTGGCAGAGAAGAGTGAAGAAAGACAGTGTGCAACGTTTCTACATGTGGTGGGAGATGAAGAAGGTATATAATACAATGGAATTCGGCGAGGGAGAACTGGAATTGAATGTAATGAAAGAAAGCTTTAGGAAATACTGTGAACCACGAAAGAATGTAACTTGCTCGAGACATATCTTTTTCACGAGAGTGCAAGGACAAAACAAAAGCATTGACGCGTACGTGACTGATTTAAAAAGTAAGGCTAAGGATTGTGGATTCGGAACTTTGACTGATGAACCGATAAAAGATCGAATTTTATGTGAAGTTAACAACGACAGAGTGAGGGCAAGACTCTTAGGTGAAGACGAGTTGGATCTGAAAAGAGCATTAGACATTTGTCGAGCAAACGAAATTACACAAAGTCACATGAAAGCTCTGCAAGAGGAATCAGACATTGCCGTGAATAAAATAGCAAAAACCCAGAGCTAAGCAAGATAGCATGCAACCTAGCAGGGCTGGGAAGGACAGTGAGGAATGCACGCGGTGTGGCTACTCACACGAGCCAAAGAAAGGTCCTGCATAAGGAAAAGTTTGCAACGAATGTGCAAGAAAGAATCACTTCAGTCGAATGTGCAAAACACCGAAACAAAAAGGCAACTTTAAGAAAACAGAGAGAAAAGTGCATGAATTAGAATAGGAAGAAAATGCTGAAATGTTTCTAGGATGTGTGGAAATGAAAGAAAATGCAACCAAGCATCTGGATGTAGTCTCTGCAAATGCAAAGGATAATCAGAAATGGACCAAAGTCTTAAAAAAAAACAACCACGAATTGACATTTAAACTAGATACTGGAGCAGAGTGCAATGTGCTGCCGTACAAAGACTTTGAGAAAGTGTCAGACAAGAAAGCACTGCTGAAATCCAATTGCAAGCTAGTTACCTATTCTGGTCATACAATGGAGCCAAAAGGCAAGGCAAAGCACAAGTGTAACCACAAAGACAAGGAACCGGAGCTTGAATTCCAAGTTGTTGATGGCAATTACCATCACCAGCAATTATTGGACGAGATGCATGCGCAGAGCTCGGCGTGATAAAAAGAGTGTTCAAAATAGAAACTGAAGAGGACATCTTAAGTGAATATAAGGATTTATTCAAAGGCTTAGGATGTGTTCCAGGATTACACCACATTCAGCTTGACAAAGAGGTTCCACCAGTCATTCATCCACCACGCAAAGTACCTGTAGCATTGAAAAACAGAGTTAAAGAAGAACTAAACACAATGGAAAACATTGGGGTCATTGCGAGACAAACAGATTGGGTTAATAGCATGGTGACTGTAGTAAAACCAAACAAACTGAGGTTTGGTATTGACTCACAAGATCTAAACAAAGCGATACGCAGAGAGCATTATCCACTACGCACAGTTGAAGAGATAGTCGCAGAAATGCCAAAGTATTTTCTGTACTGGATGCCAACCATGGCTTCTGGCAAGTGCAACTCGACAACGAAAGCTCCAAGCTGTGCACCTCTAATACTCCGTTTGGAAGATACCGCTTCCTGAGATTACCCTTTGGTATCTCATCCGCTCCAGAGGTGTTTCAAAAGTGCATCTGACAGCGCCTAGAAGACCTGGAGGGAGTTGTACACATAGTTGATGACATACTCTTTTGGGGAGAAAATATGGAGCAGCATGACAAAAGATTGAGACAACTGCTACACAGAATCATAAGCATCAACCTGAAGCTGGATCGAGATAAATGCAAGATCAGGATGACTGAAGTCAGCTATGTTGGACATGTACTGTTAGCAGACGGATTGAAACCCGACCTAGAAAAGGTCAGAGCGATACAAGACATGCCGGAACTAAAAGATAAAGCAGCTCTGATGAGGTTCCTGGGAATGCCGCAATATCTGGCAAAATTCATACCGAATCTGGCAGAAAACTGCTAGAAAGTGACATAGAATGGCATTGGGACTTTGAGCAAGAAGAGAGCTTCAGAAAGCTCAAGGCACTGGTGAGTAACACCCAAGTGTTGAGATACTTTGATGTCAGCAAAGACATTGCGCTGTCAGTTGACGCAAGTGCAGAGGGATTAGGAGCAGTGATACTCCAAGAAGGGCAGCCAATAGCGTTTGGATCGAGGTCGCTCACTGAGTGTCACAAAAGATACGCTCAAATTGTGAAAGATCTTTTAGCTATTGTCTTTGGCTGTGAGAAATTCAACCAGTACATATATGGAAAATCTGTTCACGTTGAATCAGACCATAAGCCCCTAGAGACAGTGTTCAAGAAATCATTACAGAAAGGCCCTCCTTGACTACAAAAAATGCTCATGAGACTGCAACCTTATGATCTACAAGTGAAATACAAACCTGGCAAAGAGTTGTACATAGCAGACACACTGAGTCATGCCTATCTCAAAGAGCACAACAAACAACTGCTAGAAGATGAATTACAAATTCATGTTTTGTCAACTTACCTGCCAACCTCAACCGAAACGTTGAAAGCTTTCAGGGCAGCAACAGCAGCCGATGAAGGAACGCAGTTGGTGATGAAGTGTGTTAAGACTGGATGGCCTGAAGAAATCAGACACGTTCCCACAGGTCAGGAAGTATTGGACTTTCAGAGAAGAGCTCTCATGCTCTGATGGCCTACTCTTCAAAAGCTCACGAGTTGTTGTACCACACAGCTTGAGGTCAGACATGCTGGACAGAGTTCATGAGTCTCACTTAGGCATCGTGAAATGCAAAGAAAGAGACAGAGATCTCATGTACTGGCCAGGAATGGCAAGAGAGATTGAAGATGTTGTGATGCAGTGTTCAGTCTGCAGTATGTTCAAACGCAATAACATCAAAGAACCACTTATCAGTCATGAAATACCAAACTGAGCATGGGCGAAAGTTGGCGTTGATCTGTTCCATTATAATCAAGGTGACTATCTGATGTGTGTGGATTACTACTCCAAGTTTCCAGAGATCGCCAAACTCACACAGACAACAAGAGCTCGGTTGTGACAGCTCTCAAGTCCATCCTTTCAAGACATGGGATTCCGGATGAAGTCGTGTCGGACAATGGTCCACAATTCTCAAGTACAGGATTCAGAACATTCACACAGAACTGGGAATTCGCACACACCACGTCCAGCCCAGGATTTCCACAGTTTAATGGACAGAGTGAAATTCAGACAGTAAAGAACCTGTTAAAGAAAGCTGCAGAGTGCCAGAATGACCCGTACATTGCTTTGATGGAGTACAGAAATGCACCACTAGATGGCAATAAGCTGTCTCCAGCTCAGTTGTTAATGGGACGTAGGCTCAAGACAAGACTGCCTACATCAACTCAGCTCCTGAAACCACAAGTATACAAGAACGCACACAAGAACGTCAGCGACAGGCAGCTATAACAAAAACATTACTTTGATCGTGGAGCGAAACATCTACCAACTCTTGAGGAAGGAGAAAAGATCAGAGTAAAAGTCAAAGACAACTGGCAACCAGCACATGTGTTGAGAAGTCATGATACGCCAAGATACTTCGTCATCAAAACACCTGATGGAAAGACCTACAGAAGAAACAAGCGACACCTGCTGAAAACCAGAGAAAAGATTTTCACAACAGAGAGTCCCTCACATCGGGAAGAATATGATCCAGGAAGAACACCACCTGCAGAAGGTGACGCATCAGTTCAAACACCTGCATCGTCACCTTTGAAAACATCTGCAACGCCCACCATGAATGAAGAAGTGATGATAAGATCCAGAGCGGGATTCCAGAGTGATTAAACCACCATCATATTACTCCCAATGAACTTAAGTATTAAGAAAAAAAATGTTTTTTTCAATTTCTGTGTCTGTATGGCATTGTTTAAATTGTGAATTGTAAGTAATAGAAATACTGCCAAGAAACGTTTAGTTGTAAGGTTAAACAACTAAGAAGAAAGAGTTGGTTTTGTTTGACAATCAGTTATAGGATTTAGTTTGTAAACACAACTCAGTCAATAACAAAAAATGATGGGATAGAACTGTTAAGGGAATATCTATCTTAAGGAGAGAGATGTGATGTATTGTAGGTAGTTTACCTCCCTACCACACGGTGGCATCATTCCTAGTTGGAGCCTAGGTCAAATACAATAATAGAAGAAGGGACTGTGTCGAAGACGAGTAAACCGAGACTCATGCTGAAACGGTCTCCGTGACTTATTATATACATTTTTCATCCTTTGGTACAATACCAAAATATCACAGTATGTACGTAAAGACGAAGCTGTAAGACGAGTGATTTTATAACATTGCTGTTTTGTGGGTTTTTATGTTCACTTTGTAAAAATGTTTGTTTGAATGGTACTGGTTTTCAGCGTGGATACTGGAGTACTTCCAGGTTTGCCGCAAGGCATTTTAGTAGTCTTTAGTCTAGTATTTAGTATTTTCTGTAGTCTTTAGTCATAGAGACTGAATACATGCATTTTTTCATAGGCTTGTCATTGGTTGACGTACGTGTTGCTATGAAATGTCTGCGTACATGCTTATATGTATAAGTCTAAAACACAGACATAAATTCATGAATGTACAGTATTGTATATTTAATATTAGCTAGACTGTAAAAATTGTGCTGTATTTAACGCTTATTTATTAGATAAATGCTTGATGTACAGATAGTGGAATCAATGTGCTTGTGTTTAAGCAATGTATTTATTATTTCTTCAAGTGTATTACCTGATGCTGATTGCTGCTACTACTGCTACTTCTGAAAAAATTGAAGAGAAAAATTTGAATAGCAATTTGAAGTTTGAGTAGTATCCTTTTTGCACACCGGGTTGCCCTTTCCGTGGGAGAAAACGAAACACATACACTATGTAAAAACACTGTCAGACATGAAGTAAAAACAAACATTTCCTCTTTTAGATCACTGAGAATTAAAAATGATTTGCATTTGCTAAATGTCAGTAAAGATAATTAATGTTTTAGAAAGTTTTTTATTCCATATTTTAAATCAAAACTTTACATACATTTTGTTAGTGTTATTGCCTAACTATATATATATATATATATATATGTATTTGTATATGTATATGTATGTATATGTATGTGTGTATATATATGTATGTATATATGTGTATGTATGTGTATATGTATGTATATATGTATATATGTATGTGTATATATATGTATATGGTAACGGTATCGTGTGGAATGACTTGGGGCAGGATTGTTGGTCCCTTCATCCGTCGCGATAGCATAAATGCCAATGGGTACCTTTGCTGTAAGATGAAATCTGGCCAGTTATCAGTACTTGGGAGAATATTGAAGATTTAATTTTAATGCAAGATGGCGCTACTCCACATTTTGTTATTGTTGTCCGTGAATGGCTGAATGCCCAATTCCCTGGTAGACGGATGGGGCGTCGTGGTCCGCATGAGTGGCCACCCAGAAGTCCTGACTTAACATCATGCGAGTTAATTCTTTGGCGTTGGTTAAAAGAGGGAGTCTACTCTACCAACGACTTTGGAAGAACTTGAAGGGCAAAAATTAGAACTTATGTCTTCCATCCCACAAAAGTTCCTTGTGAAAACAGTTAATGCAGTTCCCAGGTGTTGTGGGAAACTGGTGGAAAAAGCTGGCGCCCATAAAGAATTTTAAATACAACTCCATGCAATACACTTTCTTCTCATGTTCATTTCTTGTAAATAATTCATTCATTATAATGCAGAAATAGGATGTACTATATACTGTATATGAGCTTAATAATAATTAGTTACATGGTTGGTATAAAAGTTTGTTTGGTTTTTCCTTGATGTGGCCTCTGTTGTTTCCCCAGCCGGGGGCATACCAAGCAGGCTGGCTCTCGCATGGGCAGTCATGCCAGCTTGGGATCTGCGGAAAGGGCGACAATTGCTGGAAAATGCATGGAGTTCCTGCCAAGTGTTTTCAGTCATGGAAACACTGATATTCTGGCTGATGCTGCTGTTCTACAGTTGACGTAGCTTTCCTCATCAGTCCTTTCTATTTGGCTCTGTGGCGTGCCTATTCCTCCCAGGTATCTTGCGGGGTGCCGTTTCTCTTCATACGTCATTGGAGAACATCTTTGAATTGCAATGTCCTCTGTGGCTCCTTTTTTCTGGCTCAGTTCCAAGTAGAACACAGCTTTTGGCAGTCTGCTCTTGTCCCTCTGACGTACATGCCCTGCCCAGAAAAATTATGTTACGTTTTTCTGGGATTCAGATGATTGTCTTGTGCCCACCTTTTTCTGCGTGGGCACAAGACAGTACTTCAACGTCTGGGATACAGTCTTGCCACCTGATGTTGAGAATGGAGCGTAGGTGGCGAAGCTGAAGTTCTCTCATACCCTTGATGTGTCTCTGATGAATGGTGCACTCAATGGAACAGAGCAAGCAACAAAGAACCGCATTTGAGTCAACTTTCACTTTCGCCTTCTTGCTGATGTCACAACAACTTCAAAGTCTCTTGTGCAGCGCCCCATAAATATGTACAAAATGAAAGAGGGCTCACACCTTTCATCCACCTCACGCGCGTCTACTGTTTGCCGTGTTACTACACTGTGTTTCAGTAGAATGTCATAGTAAGGAAAGATTGCGTGTATAGAAGAACTGTGGGCACAGAGGCTGCAAGCGAGCCCACTAACAACGAGCAGGAGCGGTAAGGTTAGCCCTTTCTTTGGGCTCCAATTCGTGGCTCTAGGCCTGGATAACAAGGCCAAACGGTTCAATAAAAATCATTCAATACAATATATACTGCGAGTTTATTCAAAGTTTTAAATTGCATTTCCAAGGTAGCAGCTAAAATTAGTTTTTCCATGAGTGCTCCAGTCGTACGATAAATATGATGCATTCCAAATTATACAACTAAATATTACCAGTTCAACAATATTGATCTATGATTCATATGTACTATGAGGTATGTACCTGTATGAGATGGATACAAATATCACGATTTCAGTGCAAAATGTGCAGTTATGAAATATCTATTGAAAGAAAATTCAAGTCAAAACATCTACCCATCCATCCATCCATTTTCTATGCTGCAAATGACCCCTCAGTAGGGTCGCGGTGGTATGCTGGAACCTATCCCAGCTGACTTCGGGTGAGAGCCCTGGACTGCTCACCACTCAGTTGCAGGGCACATAAAGACAAACAAGCATTCACACTCACATTCCCACATATTTAGAGTCACTGATTAACCTAACATGCATGTTTCTGGATTGTGGAAGGAAACCAGAGAACTCAGAGGAAAACCCACACACGCACGGGAGAACATGCAAACTCCTCATAGAGATGCCAAGCGGAGATTCAAATCCAGATCTGCCAAATCTCCTGATTGTGTGGCCCACAAGCAATTCACTCAAAAGTGGAACATGTATTTCACATAAATAACAATAAATAACTGAATGTTTTCTAAATTATGAACAAATAAAATGCAGAACTCTGTGCAGTCTACTGTAGCTAATCCTGCAACTCAAGTCAAACAAAATATTTTTTGGTGAAAAAAAACAAATTAAAGCAAAGGGCAGATAAATGCAATTCACTGCCACACACACACACACACTGAATGAGAGGCCATATTTGACCTGCGCTGCGCCATGTGACCAGGAGAAGTCACTCAAAAACATTTGCAAGATTTAAAATGCAGCAATAAATGGGCGAAATTAGGAGAAATGAGAGGATACAATGGCTCTGCACAGGATTTGTTACCTCGCAAACAAACCTAACTTTGACTTTCTCCTTAGCGAGGTGCTTTTATTTTCATCCTGAGCTCTTTTGTCAAATTTCCTCACTGATTAGAGTCCAGGGCTGTAACCAAATATATTGCATGAATGTATTTTTAAATACAGTTTGGAAACCTTTGTTGTGTCATCACTGATTGTACGAGAAGATCCAGTAAGAAAGGCAAAAGAAAAGAAATAGCCATTGCAGTAGGTATATACTTTATTAGTCTGCAAGAGAAATGTATATGTCCGTGGAAACAATGGTGTTCTTTTCAGACAAGGCAAACTTTCTAATGGCTTGGTTTATTGTCTGGCTGTAAAGGTTTTGTTATAAGCACACAATGTCTTTTACTTGCAGTAGTTTATTTTCTATTGCAGAACTATATATTTGTTTTATTGCAGTAGGTTTTAAACTAGATTTATTAAATCAGTGGGCCTTATTTCATGATCAGTGCTGGATAACGATGTAGGAAATGATGCTTTAGTGGACAACTTGGAGTCCAAGTATTCCTAAATCAAAATGTGAAGGTATGCTATTGGGAACAAAGAAATATTGTGATATCTTTGAGCTGGAGAGCTAAGAGAGCATCTTTTATAACATCATCTTCTGCCTTTGGTGCCATGCCTCCAATTAACACTGGCAGCAAACCTTTAAGAATTCCAATTTTGGTTTTTTGAAGTTTGACCAGAGATGGCAGACATACGTTAAAGAACATTGGAATTTCTCTTCATACCCTTCGTGTCTTGGACGATTTCAGCCTTCAGCAAACGAAGTGTTGTAAGTATATGGGGGTGTGCTGTGTGACACAAATATTTGGATCACCACCCTGAACTGCGCTTGTGACTTCACAGTACCTTAACATTTTGAGAGCGGCTAAATTTTTAGGTGAATCCCCCCAATGCTGTTTGAGCCCAAATTACCACCAGCATTGCAGTGCAGCCCCTTTTATAACGTCTCCTTGCTGGCAAAACATGCATGGGTGTCCAAGTGTGTCACATTGGCCATCTGTGGAACGTGGCTCATCTGCTGTAGTTTTTCATTTGGCTTGGATCAACATCTCTGTTGATAGCATGGTGCGGTACCTGGACGCTACAGAGGTTGCACAAGTAGTCCAACTCCTCCAGGATGGCACATCAATACCTACTGTTGTAAGAAGGTTTGCTGTGTCTCCCAGCACAGTCTCAAGTGCATGGAGGAGATTCCAGGAGACAGGTAGTTACTCCAGGAGAGCTGGACAGGGCCGTAGAATGTCTTTAAACCCTCAGCAGGATCGGTATCTGCTCCTTTGTGCAAGGAGGTACAGCATGAGCACTGCCAGAGCCCTCCAAAATGACCTCCAGCAGGCTACTGGTGTGAATGTTTCTGACCAAACAATCAGAAACAGGCTCCATGAGGGTGGCCTGAGGGCCCGACGTCCTGTAGTGGACCCTGTGCTCACTGCCCAGCACTGTAGAGCTCGATTGGCATTTGCCATAGACCACCAGAATTGGCAACTACGCCACCGGCGCCCTGTGCTCTTCACCGATGAGAGCAAGTTCAACCTGAGCACATGTGACAGAAGTGAAAGGGTCTGGAGATGCCGTGGAGAACGTTATGCTGCCTGCAACATTATTCAGCATGACCGGTTTGGTGGTGGGTCAGTGATGGTCTGGGGAGGCATATCCCTGGAAGGATGCAAGACCTCTACAGGTTAGATAATGGCACCCTTACTGCTATTAGGTATCGAGATTAAATCTTTGGACCCATAGTCAGAACCTACACTGGTGCGGTGGGACCTGGGTTCCTCCTGGTCCACAACAATGCCCGACCTCATGTGGCTAGAGTATGCAGGCAGTTTCTGGAGGATGAAGGAATTGATACCATTGACTGGCCCCCACGTTCATCTGACCTAAACCCAATAGAACATCTCTGGGACATTATGTTTAGGTTCATCCGGCACCTCCAGGTTGCTCCTCAGACTGTCCAGGAGCTCAGTGGAGCCCTGGTCCAGAACTGGGAGGAAATCCCCCAGGACAGCATCCGTGGTGTCATTAGGAGCATGCCCCAACGTTGTCAGGGATGCGTACAAGCACGTGGAGGCCACACAAACTACTGTCAATCATTTGGAGTTGCTACAATGACATTTTGGCAAAATGGATCAGTCTGCTGCATCATTTTTTCACTTTCATTTTTGGGGTGTCTTTGATTTCCACCCTCAATAGGGTGATCATTTTCATTTCTATCAAAGGATGTGGCGTCATTTTGTTACTAATACATCCCCTAATTATTATTGGGAAAGATGTTTCCTCCCGTTTAAATCTGATGTGTTTTCAAAGTGTTCCTCTCACTTTTTTTGTGTATATATATTTTTTAATTAAAAATGCTTAACTATCGAACAGATCGACTGACGTTTTGTGCTGCTGGATCCCAGAAGCAGGTGGAGAAATAAACGTATTCGTAAACCTTTTTAGAGCAAAAAGTTGAACAAAAGGCGATGGTGGCAGAAGTGCACACCGTGTGAGTCGCTTGATTAGGTACAGTAAAAAAAAAAAACGAAGCTGGAGGGTTGAGTCCACCAGGCATACCTTTGGTGTAAGCCCGTTGGAGCAAAACCCCAACTGGAAAAAAACAGCAGACAGTTCAGCACGAAGAGTTCAACACAGGCAGACTGTGGAGAGTGCTGTGAGAGACAAGGAGGGATTCAGCAGCTTCACTCAGCTGTGGAGAATGAGCTTAAGAGGCTGCTGGTGCAATCACTTGCAGGTGTGCCTGGTGCCTCCGCCTCCAGCACGGGTCTGAAGGAAACAGGAAACAAGGCCAAAAACCAGGAAGAGCAAGTGTCAAAATAATAAGTACCGACACAAACACGACGTGGCGCGTAACATCGACAGCCCTGACATCTAACCGAGCCTGCCCTGACCCGGTTACATAAAAAAGCTTCTTTTTCCAGTCAAGTTGTTCATTGTGCTTTCCGTGAAAACCTATCATCTTGTCTCAAGACCCCCCGAGTATTATATATACCTGTAGAGTATGTATGTACATGTATGTGGTAGAATGCACATTGACTGGTAGATTGGCAACTGAAAGATAATCTGCAACAATGATGTGCATTTTTTTGCAGAATGAAAAGGATTGACAAGTTCAAAGGCATCTTGATACAGAATTAACTCTCCGCCTTCTGGGTTTTCAGTGAAGATCTGGTTGGTCTTAAAAATGTGTCCATGAGGAATATCACCAAACACGTTTGTTTTGTTTGATATTACTGTTATTATATCATAGACTTGGTCTTGCAGCTCAGTGCATTTTCAGTCTAACAGAAGGCCTTCCTGAGACACACCGTTGTGCAACAGCATACGACAGATGTATAAATACTGGTGTCAAATTCCAATGTCACCTTTTTGATTCTGGGTATAATGTTGTCATTGGTCTTTGTTCTAGACATCAAATTACACGTATGTATGTATTCATATTATAAGTTGCACAGGTTTTTCTTTGAGATGATGGCCGATGACCTCTATGTTTAGCATTGATTTTGGCGATCTCCGCTTACATGTAATCACTTCTGCTTGGTGAGATATTTGGGGTTGAGTTGCTCAAGCATTTGACAGAATCCATACTCTTCTATGGTGTATATGGGAAATTGATCCATGCACTGAAACTCAGAAATTGCCCACTCAACCTTTTGGCTTTATTTAAATGTGAGTCATATTTTCTTTGCCTTCCAAAAACTTCTGTGATTTTTGACTGTTATTTTCCACTCCCCTTCTGCCTGTCCTAGTCAGTATCATTCTCAGGCTGATACTGTAACGGAAAAACAGAGTTTTACTTCAAATAACATAAGCTCAGACAAATAGCAGCTCATAAGGTCACATTCCAGTAAGTTAGTAACCAATAACATGATGGACTGAGCCACTGTTAAATGACACAACAGCCACTGCAGGTAGTACTGCACAGAAACAGGAAGTAAAAAAGTAACAAGAAAATCTCCAAATTTTAAAGTGGAATTCTATATAAAGTATGCCTGTCTTTCTGTTATGTCTACTATATTGGATAATAGGAGTATAAAGGTGATTGCAGGGTAGTTCATGTATTGTGGCTCACATAGGTCTCTATTGTAAAACACCATACTTGATCACCAAAACAGGTTTTCTTGCAGGTTTGAATCATCTCTCAACAGATGCAATAATCCCTAAAACGGGCTACTGTTGCACCGGAACACATTTACAGTAACACACATGGACATATGTCTTAAATAGCGTATTTTCTCTTACTCCATCTACTATATTGGGCAATGGGAGTTTAAAGCTTTCCTATTCCGAAAACATGCATGTTAAGTTAACTGGAGGCTGAAAAATCTCCATAGGTATAAATAAGAACGTGAATGGTTGTATCTGTCCTCCATTGGCTGGCAAGCAGTCCAGGGTTTATCCCACCTCTTGCGCAAAGTTGGCTGGGATAAGCTCCAACATACCCCTGTGACCCTAGTGAGGACATGAATGGAAAAGTGAAATCTGGTAACACTTTCTATAAAGGTGCTTGTAAAAAGCAGTAATTAAAGTTAATAGGCCTATTGTAACTGTATATATTAAATGTTTGTTGGCATTATTAGGCTATTATGTTAAAGTACTGAAGCCAATTGAAATTAAAACTGATATTTATTGACAAGTGCTCATATTGCCTTATAAATGCTATAAATTTGTACTTAACAGTTAAGTACATAATGTAAAGCATTAAGCATTTTGTACTTAACAGTTAATGCTTCTCTGCAACTACTAGATCTAAAGTGGAAACAGAACCTTATTAGCATTAAGTCATAATTACATACTTGCTTTTACCCTTCATAAATACTGTTATTATAATAAGCATCTACGTAAGGTTTCTTACAAGCACCTTCATTTAAAGTGTAACCAGAAACTTAATAGCAGTTGCCACACCCCGCCCTGGAAAGTGAAAGTTAAACTTTGTGTCTATTCCACTAGCCCCAGAATTTTCCCATGAGCCATATTTAAGTTTGGTACACAGAGGGGTTCTTTTTGGTGGAAGGAAGAGGCTTCTTACCCCAAAGGTCAAACAAATGTCTCCTTTTCCACTTTAAAGACACACAAGTAAAGTTCTGAAAATAAGTGAGACAAATGATAAAAAATGTGAAATTAGATTAAGGGCAGCACGGTGGATGAATGGGTAACATGTTGGCCTCACAGTCAGGAGGTTCAGGGTTCGAATCTCCGTTGGGCATCTCTGTGTGGAGTTTGCATGTTCTCCCCGTGCGTGTGTGGGTTTTCTCCGGGTACTCCGCTTTCCTCCCACATTCCAAAAACATGCATGCTAGCTTCATTGGCCACTCTAAATTGTCCATTAGAGTGTGAGTGTTTGTTTGATTATATGTGCCCTGTGATTGGCTGGCGACCAGTCCAGGGTGTACCCTGCCCAAAGTCAGCTGGGATAGGCTCCAGCATACCCGTGACCCTAATGAGGATAAGCGGTATAGAAAATTAATGAAAAATTAGATTAAGGTCGTGATGCTAAAAGATGAACTGAGAACCAAAATTGTCAACCAAAAGTGTTTATTACTACATGTAGAGGCTTTTCTCTTTAAAACCAAGTTTAACTTCAAAGAGGCCTGCTAGGCTTAAAATACAAAAACAAAAGAGTAGAAAGTAAAATCAAAATAATTCTGGGGCCCCTAGTGATGGGCAGACTACTTTGGGTGTACCCGGGGGTGCTACCTCATACTCACCTCAGACGTGGTGTAAAGCAGACGGCACTGCTTAAACGTGTGATCCCAGTGCACTACATCACATGCGGGGGGCGAGGAACCTCACCAACGTGCCTCGCCCAACCACCGGGAGCACCCGGCCGAAAACTACCTAAGTAAACCAAAAATTAAGTTAACTCAAAACCTACAAAAATAAGTATTACCAAAAACAACAAAACAGCAAGCAAAACAACACAAAACAGCAGCAGGTTTAACCTATGAAAAAAACCATGGACAGTGTTAAAAAGGCTCACCTCAAACAATAGCGGGGCTGGGGAGGACCAACCAATTTATCACCCTTAGCAGGAAGGCAGACCACAATTTCACAGCCGAGCACTAAGGGGGAACATGATGTTAAATGGACAGCTTCTACTTATTTTAGTGTCAGGAACCTTGTCCGACCTCACAATTAAAACACGAGCCTGGCAGAAAGGCGCCAGCTGCAGGCCAAGTCCACAGCAGCAGCAAAGAGACTGTCAGGCGGCTTAAATCGGCTGGGGCGGGACCACAGGGCGGAGTCCACATGGGTGCTTCAGTGGCAGCAGTGAAACCGGCCACCCCACTACATACTGTAAGTGTGGGTGTGCTATTTGAGCCTATGTGTCAAAAAGGACATCTTTGAGACGCTATTAAGCTGAAATTGTCTAATAGTGAAATATTAATATACTGTACATCTATAACATGGTGGTGATTCAACACTGCAAGTTTTTTAGTCCGCCACAACTTTTAAAGTTTGACTCCCTTGTCAGGTTTTTTTGTCAGCAGGTTCGGAGAACATGACAAATGTGTGTCCAACTTAGGGGAGGAGATATTTGAGAGTTCAATCCGACCGGACTGATGACAAATGAGGAGATACAAGTAAAGAGCTGACTGGACGGTAGCCACATTTACTGCTGTATCAGGGAAGAGGCGGCATTTGCAAGAACGTAGCAGCATTTGGATGCACTTTTCTGTTGTTTGTCTGCCCTGCGATCGACTGGCGACCAGTCCATGGTGCACCCTGCCTCTCGTCTGATGTCAGCTGGGATAGGCTCCAGCACACCCCCACAACCCTAATGAGGATTGCTCAGTCTGACCCGTGTTTGAAAGGGAGGTTTCCTCTGTAGAACGTCCGGATCAAACGTTGAGGGTTCCAGTTCATCAGTATCCGTAATCTCAATAAGAATAGGAAACTCCTCAGTGGGTAAGTACTTATGTGTGCACTTCTCATGCACTGTGACCGCCCTTTCCTAGACAGACATGCTAGGAGCCACGCCTCTCACTCTTTCACACACAGACACGACACAGTGACGCTCTGCACGCTTGGCTTGACTATCTGTTTCGGTTTGTCGGATGTTTGAAGTTAGTTGGTAGGCTAATGGGGTGCATTTGACAAGACCACTGCCTCCACTCTCGGTCCGTTTTTCTTAGGTTTTCCTCAGCTCAGCTCGTCTCGAAAGTTACTTGGTAAGCTGGCGACATAGTCAGTTGGAAAACCTGGCTTGTAGCGCTGAACTCGGCACTTTTGAGAAAAATACAGTGAACTGAAGGCTGACAAGATTATTTGCCATCGCATGATCTTTGCCGGCATTATCAACTCCGTGCAGATCATTAAAAAAATAATTAACTAATAAAGTATTGCAGATCACTTACACACACACACAATTTGAATCTCAGTTTAGAGAGTTTTTTAAATTTTGAAAAAATAAATATAGCAACTTCTGATTAATCCATGTCAATTTCATACTTAAAATAACGTACCAATATAAACCCCACCCATTTCTGGTTCATGCTCCGCCCACTACTAGTACAGACGGATGAGGGACAGGCACAAATCATTTAGATGGGTGAACAGAAACAGATATAGATAGAGGTGTATGCGTTTATCCCTACTTATAATTTACATATCCAATATAACTTAACTTAATGTTATATATACATGACAGGTGTGTGTGTGTGTGTGTGTGTGTGTGTGTGTATAAAACTTTGTACAATTGATATTATGTTAGGAAAAAGAACACATATATCGTCTTTTCTTAAATCTAAGGCTACGATCACACTGCAGGGTAGGATTACCGTTTTGGATTTTTTTTCCCAAAATCTTATTTTTTATGTACAACATTAGCAAACAAAGGCGACTTGTAATGTGATCGCAACGCGCCTGGAAAGTGACGTGCATGCGCCGACGCACGACATCGCTCGCATTCCGTGTGTTTACGGAAGTAAAGACTGCTGCTGTGAGCGCTCCAGTGATGTGTGATACCATTGATTTCTGATATCTGATATGATACTGGGTAAAATTCAAGCTGGTATCGCGATACCAATTCAATACTATGTGCAAATTCCCCTAATGTGTCTGGTAACATTTAAAACGTAGTGTACAGTATTTCAAATCAAGCAAGAGTACATGACATCCTAGTCATTTTTTGATTTATATTAAACCGTGGAGTATATTGAGGTATTGGGGTTCAGCATTAGATCGTGAAGTGCTGGTTTATATTTCAGTATTGATCCGCATATTACTGGCATGCTCTGGCAATTTCAAGAATTTTGTGCAAAGGGAGTCAATATTTCCCCAACCAAAAGATTCCGCGTAGAAGGTGAAGAAGAAAGATGGAAAGAACTTTGGTATGGAATTTTGGAGCAACTTGTTGCCACATCCGTTCCAAGGTGCGTGTGGGTGGCGTGGCGAGACATCGCTGCTTCGGCAACAGCTTTTTGTTGATTTTTTTTCTAAATCAATAAGCATCTTTTAGGGAGGCGTTCCCACCAGACATTACATTACATTCACTCATTTATTCATTTTCTATGCCACTTATCCTCGCAGGTATGCTGGAGCCTATCCCAGCTGGCTTTGGGCGAGAGGCGGGATACACCCTGGACTGGTCGCCAGTCAATTGCAGGGCACATATAGACAAACAAACAACATAAACATGCAAAACTCCACACAGAAATGCCCAACGGAGATTCGAACCCTGAACCTCCTGACTGTGAGGCCAATGTACCACCCACTCTACCACCGTGCGGCCCAGACCTTACATCACTCCACAAATCCTGTATGTCTATTTTGGGAAAAAGCTTTTGACAACATTGCGCAACATGTTGGCCTTTCATTTTGCCTTTTCCATCAATCGATGCCTGCAATTAAAGCTTGGAAGTCACATGTGGTAATCTACTCCTAGTTTCCTTTGACAGTGGAGCAGCTCTGAGATTTCACTGTAGATCAGTGGTATTCTCCAGCCCTGTATTTACTCTGATGCTCTCCATTCATTAACTCCACCTTTGATCATAGGATCTTTCATTTTTCACGTAACGGTCCCAGGATGTGTGTACTGATGTTCACACATGCTTATAATTTTGTTTACTTACAGGAAAACTGAACCTCTTTTGCCCACTATGCACAATCCTTATGTGAGACATGACTTTCTAATATTTGTGCATTCTAAAAATATAAAAACACATAAAAACAGACAGCTCATTACTGCATTATGGCACCTACAAAGACCCCCATTAAGAGCTCCAACAAGGTTTTATGGTTTTGTATTGGGGATGTCACGTGCCGAGTGGCCTGTTTTTCCATTTGTGTGAAGCTCCTTAAACGCACCTCGTCATTTTCGACATGGATTTTAAAAGACAGTATACACCAGGGGTCGGCAAACTTTACCATTAAAAAGCCATTTTGTTTCAGCTTCCAGTAAAAAAAAGGTTTGGGAGCCGCAAAATATTACAGAATTTATAAACTTTTAAAAATTGTAATCTTGTAATGTTACCTGTTAGAACCACAAAATTAAACAAACAAAAATGCAGCTACATGTGTAGACCTACTCTGAGCTAATTTAAGCAGTCAACTGATTTGACCGGCCAAACAAAGAGTCATTCGGAAGACCTTATGAAAAAGATGAAAAGGAGAGTCTGCACCTCACCTGGACGTGCAATACCGACACCTCACCCGAGAGAGGGCGAACTCATTTTGCGGCCAATGGTTAACCACAGCAATGACCACGGCATCGGCCATGGCATTGGCCACCACCAGGGGTACGCGGGTAAAGAGAGGGGCTAAGCTGTCAACTGATAACCACCTGGTGATGGGTTGGATTAGATGGCGGGGGAGGATGCCGGACAGACCTGGGAGACCCAAAAGTGTAGTGAGGGTGTGATGGGAACGTCTGGCAGAGTCTCCCGTTCTTCGAGTCTTCAACTCTCACCTCCGGCAGTGCTTCGCCTGAATGTCCCAAACAGAAGCCTCAGAGCCTCAGTCCGTGAGATGTCATCAAATGACACAAAATTGCTGTGGAGACAGCCTTAAGTGAACCCAGGTTAAGACAAACAACAGGTGTCTATAAATAAAAAAAGGATAGGGTCAAAAGCATTTGAGTACAATCATCTCTGGAGGAGTTGCTCTTCAAGTAGTGGCTTTGAGGCAGCTGTCAAGGAGGGAGGATGAAATGCAGATACTGTACATTTCAATAAACCTGGGTTACTCTGTTAGTCCATTCTGGTCTCGCAATCAATCTCTTTGCCTGTGCAAGGCGGAAACTTCTCCGAAATCGCCAATATGTTTTCCTTGTTGTGATTGACAGTCACAGTCAGAGTGCTAACGGCTTTACCCACCATCAATAATGACAGGCAGCTGTTGGGAGCGTTGAACTGCCACTTCTGTTTTACAACGTCTGTGATACATGATAGCAGTGCTTAATCCAATCAGCAATAGACCTTGTTTCATTGTTCCAAATAGCCGTCCTCCGCAGAAAGAATCGCCAGGCACATGACCTTCCACGTCCCCCAACTGTCCATGCAGTGAACATTCCGTCAGGGCAAACAGGTTCACCCAAACAGTTGATCAATTCCATGATTTTGATTTGGAGAGCAATGCGGACAGAGGCTGTTAGACAAGAATAGGAGGCTGGGCTTACTGAGTGGTGACAAGCAAATCAGGGAAGATAAGAGAGGGAAGAAGGAAAAGATGCAAGATGTGAGGCGTCCCTCACTCTTCAAAAGAGTGCTCTTTCTCTTTTAGGTGCAGGTAGAGCGCAGAATCTTGACCTGAAGAGTTTGCCCATTTGTGCTCAGTGGCTGCTTGGTTTCCCCAAAGTAAAAGTCTGTGTATCCCTCACTACAGCATACACCAGATTGTTCTTCTGTGTATGGGGTGTCCTATCTTTGGGTTGCACCAATCTCTCTTTCAAAGTGTTAGAGGGTTTGAAGTGTACTGCTATGTTGTGTTTGAAACTTCTTCTAACTTTTTCAGATAGACCAGATATATACAGTATGACAATGTTATTGTGTCTGCTACTCTTCACTTCCTCATCCACCTTGCTTTTGTTTTTTTCTGGAACAAGATGCACTTTTCGGCCCTGCGATTGACTGGCGACCAGTCCAGGGTGTACCCTGCCTCTCGCCCAAAGTCTGCTGGGATAGGCTCCAGCATCCCCGTGACCCTAATGAGGATAAGCGGTATAGAAATGAATGAATGAAAAGATGCACTTTTCACAAACGACCGACTGTGGCAACCACAGGTTATGAGGGCATCCCTCAAGTGCTTATGCTCTTTCTCTTTGGCCTATGAGCTGGTGGAAACATTATCAGTTCTGTGCTGTAGGGTTCTGGTATGCCTTGTTTGTGTTCCAGTGCGTGGTGTGAATCAAAAATTAGGTATTGGTCGGTGTAAGTGGGATTTCTGTAAACCCAAACATGGAGGCTCCTGTCATCTGCAATGTGGACGTCACTCCAAAAAGGCCAACTTATTGTCTTTGACATCCTCATGAGTGAACTTGATGTTTTTGCCTACTGAGTTAATGTGCTCGTTTAAGGCTAGCACTTCTTGGCTTTAATTTTGACGCATGTGTCATCCACCTACAGTATCTGTACCAATGACTGTGCCATTCCCTTAAAGGAGTTCTTAGCCCTCCTTTTTTTTCACCTCCATGTAGAGGTTGGCCACAATAGGGGATATTGGTGACTCCATAGCACAACCGTGCTTTTGTCAGTAAAAAGTTCCCAGGAATTAAAAACATGTTGTATTGAGGCAAAGTTCCAACAGTTTACATATTTGTTTTGGGTTGAGTGCAGAGATATTTTTTGGAGGGTGTGGTCAAAGTGTCAATGTTGCCTCACTTTATACCCTTTCCACTGCATCCTTGGTTGGAATACAGGTGAACAGGGAGGTGACGTTGAATGAAACCATGGTTTCAATTTTGTGCAGTTTTAAGTGTCCCACCATGTTAGCCTCCTTGTTACATACTTATATTGTAAGTTACAGAGTTGATGCTGCTGACAATGGGTGTGAGGGTTCTCCGTCTTTATGTATTTTTGGAAACCATAAATGCCAGGAATGGTGC
>QODF01000050.1:273852-311425 GCA_024372805.1 Oostethus manadensis | reverse complement strand
ATGGATGGATGGGTAATATAAAATCACAAGACAAAAAGAACAAAACTAAATTACGATGACTCTCAGTTTGTGTTAAAAGCCAAGGAGTAAAGATAAGTTTTTAAATGCAACTTAAAAACTGGCAAATTTGGTGCAAGCCTAACATGTAGCGGCATTTTGTTCCATAGGGCAGGACCTCTGACTGAAAAGGCCCGGTCCCCCCTTGCTCTTAGGTCTGCTCATTGGCACTTTCAATACAAGCTGGTCTGTAGATCTGAGAGATCTGGAAGGAGTATAAGACAATAAAAGCGAAGAAATATAAGAAGGAGCTAGACCGTTAAGAGATTTAAAAACAAACAATAAAACCTTAAAATCAACCCTAAAGTTGACTGGAAGCCAATGTAAACATGCTAAAACCGGAGTAATGTGTTCCCTTTTTCTAGTGTTGGTTAAAAGACGTGCCGTAGCATTTTGCGGACGCTGAAGGCGTGACAGAGTGGCTGAGGAGACTCCAGAGTAAAGAGCGTTGCAATAATCCAGCCGGGAAATAATGAAGACGTGGATCAGGGTTTCAAAATTAGACGATGACATGAAGGTCTTAACTTTGGCTAAAAGACGCAAATGATAAAAAACGGTTTTAACCACATGATTTATCTGTTTATCCAATTTAAAATCAGAGTCCATTTTTACACCTAGGTTCGCCACTAAACTATAGTGTCAAAGGTGCCGTTAAGTCTAAAAGCAATAAGAGAGCATGGTTACCATATATAGAAAGTAGGTCATTAAAAACCTTTAAAAGTGCTGATTCAGTATTGTGCAATGCCTTAAAACCAGATTGAAGTAACTCCGTCATTCCATGAGTTTGAAGGAATGTCTGAAGTTGCATCACGGCAGCTTTCTCAAGAATTTTGGACATGAATGGTAATTTAGAAATAGGTCTGTAATTAACTTGCTCGGAGGGGTCCTGACTGGAGCCCTCCAGTGGTTGGACTATGGCAGATTTAAAAGCCAGGGGAACCACACCAGAGATCAGGCTGCTATTGACAATAGCCAAAATAGAGATGCCAAATGAGTCCCATATTTCTTTAAGAACACGGGGTGGGACAGTATCAGAGGGACAAAACATTTCTTTTAAATTAAACACAATGTCTTTCAGGGTTTGTAATGACAGTGGCTCAAAGTTCTAAAAGTGGCAGTGCACGGTACGAGTACAGATGGGTGATAGGAGGATGATAGGATGTAATCTCTAATTTTGTCAATCTTGTTGACAAAGAACTTTAATAACTGATCACAGAGCTGCGAGGAAGGTGAAATGGTGGATTGAGAGGGATGCAGAACTGAGGCAACCGTGTCAAATAAAACATCGAGGTTTATGGGAATTTTTTTTTTATTATGTCTGAGAGATATTTAGATTTTTTTAGATATTTAGACCAATTGATAATTTCGCCAGCTGTTTTTTAAAATGTCAAAAGAAGTGCAAAGCTCTTCCTCTTTCCATTTTCTTTCAGCCCTCATGCATTTACGTCGAGTGGTACGAGTTGTGTCATCGTACCATGGTTCTTTTTTTATCTGGGAATGGAGTCTTTTCACAGGTGCAATAAACTGCAAGAAACTCTTCGGTTAAAGACTCGGTGTCCAAGGATGCACAGTCCAAGACACTCGTCACTGAGGCATTGAGAGCGTTGGCAAATTCAAGGAAAGAGTAGTCAGGGGGTGAAGGTTCAGAAAAGGTGCTCAACTCACCAACATTAAGCCATGTTTCCGTGAGAAAAAAGAAATCCAGGTCATGCGAGCATAATAGATATTTTAGAATAAAAGTTTTGTTCACCAGCGATCTGGCGTTGAGTTGCACCATTTTTGTAGTCCGTGGAGGCAGAGATGACCAGGCCCGCGCTAGCGGCCGAAGGTAGGTGTGATTCACGGCCGCTCGGCGGCGCCAAGGAGGGTGTCGCAGAGGGATCCAGGGCTCCACAAACGATCCATCGACAGGCACGAGCCAGCCACCGGAGGGGACCACGGAGCGCCAGTGAGGGAGAGGTCGAGTTGTTCCATCGAGGATCAGGCCACCACATCAGGGCGGCATCATCCGGTTGGAAGCTACGAAGGCCTTTAGCTTCACCTGTCGTCCAGCACGCTTACCCCGGCGTCTCCCAGGCCTCCTTCCGGTAGAAGCACTGGTGAAGCAAAGAAGGTGGGCTGGGACACCCGCAAGTACTGGAGGCGGGCTATTTCGCCTACCCGCCTCAAAAATACGTATATTTTTACAGGCGCAACCAATGTTTAGCGGTGATAGACGATCAGACACTAAGAGAGTCAAATCACTGGGTAAAGGCAGCAATCATCAGTAGAATCAACAGGAGATGAGACCAGAGCCAGCGGCGGGCCACACACACGGGTGCCATCTTCTCCCATAATAACTGGTTGGGCCACCCTTAGGAGCAGCGACTGCAATCAGGCTTTTGCTGTAACTTTCAATGAGTCTCTTACAGCAATGTGAAGGAATTTTGGCCCTCATCTTTTTCACAAAAGGCTGCGTAGGTATTTTTTCTTCTTTAATAACAAAGTTTCATTTAAAAAATGTTGTTTGTATTCAGTTGTGTTGTCACTGACTAATATTTAAATTTGTTTGGTGATCTGAAATTTTTAAGTGTGACAAAATAATCAGGAAGGAGGCAAACACACCACTCTATGTGTGATTCCCTGAAGAGGAAAACATGTATGCTCATGCAACATAACATTCCAAGCTGTATGAACATGACTTATATAAAATGTAAGTTCCTGGTAGCAATTAATTGCATATGTTTTTATCCTGTCATACTGATACATAGACATATCATTCACTATGATGAAATATACATGTGATGTCTGACTACACCACACAAATACACACCAACATTTTTGCTTTCGTCTCCAGAGTGGTGTCACGGAAAGGCTAGTAGACAGGGAGCAACGTTAGACTGTAATATCCTAAACACATTAGGATCTTGCCGTTGGCCTGGCACTACCACTTCTTCCTGTCCCCCTCCCCCCATTCATTTGCATATTACTGTCAACTATTTTCTAACCTTGAAAGTGAACAAAAAGTGGTAATCTGTAGGTTGGAGGTTCAAATGGGTTGAAATGGCTCAGGATGTTCATTTCTAGTCCAAAAAGCTATGAGCAGGACCTTGCATTCCGCCAAAATCTCTCTTGGTGTGTGGACTCTCGAGTAAAAGAATAAAATAACCCTGTGCAATCAAATGTCTAAATGATAGGATCTGTGAAGGAGACGTATTTGAGTTTAGTCCTGTCAATTACCAAATAACCTTCAGAGACATTGTATGATTTATTGCACATAAAATCATTTGCTTCTTATTACAACTGTTTTGTTTTTGGTGTTGGACTCCAGTGCATACAGACACTTGAGCAGATTCACAAAGTTTACGAACAAAAAGCTCACCAAACGTGGCTGGACATAAGATATATAAAAGGTAGTAAGAACAAAAAGCAATGGTGAAAAAAGGTCGTCGTGTCAGAACTAGGGAAACTACCATAGAAACCAAACAAAAAGAGATGGGCTAAGCAACTACTGGAGAAAGGGTAATAAATACCAGAGAATCACTCTACACCATGCACTCAGAACAAATGATGGCAATTGTACTTACAAAGAGATACAAGGTGAAACAGGAAAGGAAAAAACCTCACAGTAAAACCCGAGGAGCATGGAGAAGATTCAAAAACAGTTCAGTATCTTTCTGCTGCAGCCACGTGGCTAAGATCTGATTGACAGAGTGCAATCACATCGGTGTCTCCGCTCCAGGAACCCTAAACATTGGTACTGTCAGAGAAGGCAGTGAAGCGTCAAAAAGAACACGTTCATCAGATTAAGAAACACACATTACTAATCAACCAACAACTCTTCAAACTACTCAAGTAAATAAAGAAATAGATCAATCACAAGTTACACTTTTTTGTACTTTTTTGTGATGGTGGGATGTGACAGCATGAAAACTTTACAAGCATTTTACAAAAGCAAATCTGGCCCAAAGCTTTGCAAAGGAGTACACCCTCCTAATGAGATTGTAACACCCTGGTAAATACGGTATTAGAATCACAATTGGTTACTTTTAAATAATATATGCAATAGAGGCAAAATCAGAAGAACAGTTCAGACTGTAGGAGGAAGGTGAATGCATTTACATGAAAACCAAACCAAGATAGGTGGTGCTACCAATGTACCAAGTGTTATTGAATGAATATGTACAATATTTACAGAGACAAGTTTACTTGTAAGTAGATGCAATTTCTTTGACAAAACCACAGTAGAAGAAGAAATCCAGGCACAGTAAGAGGTCTTCTTGCTCGGTTCCACTGAGCGCTAGAGTTGAGTTTAATTTGTAGTTAGTTGAGGTTTGAGGGTCCATTTGTTAATCCGGAAGCGTACAAAACAATATCCGGAACCGCTACAGAGTGCGTTGCCCAATGTCTCATACAGACCCAGCTAGAGCACGTTGGAAGTGGTGGAGCGAGCCATTATACAAAAAGGTTGCAGAACCTCCCACCGCACACTGAAGTGTAGGTTGATCCAGGTCAAACAGGTCTTAAATTGAGCTGCTGGCCCTTTGATTAGCAGCAGCAGGACAAACAAACAGCAGTCCAAAAACCTGCCCTGTGCAAGAACATGCATGTAAAATAATCTGTGTACACAACAATAGATGCCTCATAACTAAATAAACAGCAATGAGTAATATAATATAAATTGTAAGAAAATTTACTGTATATTATTAATACAAAAATAATTCTGCGGCACCATTTCCCCAATAATAAAGTCCATAGTGCTTAATCAGAATTGCATATTATTATTATTGGAAGCAAATAATCGTGATTAACAGGTCAATTAACATTGATTCAGTGTTTGAATAAAGTAGATAACTCATTAGACCGGGCCCATTAAATTAAGTAATGACTGATTCATTGAATAAATCGGTGCTTATAACCACATGAAATCACCGTATCGGTTATCATTAGCATCAAAACAAACACTCACTGATTCCCTTAGTTACTTTCATTCACGGATCAATCATCAATGTCTCGCTTGCAGCGGAGGCGTCTACAAGGTTAGGGAGTACAACGCTTAAAAATCAGATCATTTATTATAACTCTTATTATCACAAACAATAAGTGATTAAATGAGAAAAATAAGTCGCCTTGGGCCTGCATCCGGGCCTGTATATTGTGAATGATGGCTGCGTAAAATCTTGGGACCTAACTAATATCACGCAAGACTTCAAAGGACATTAAAATGACAGTGGCATCTCAAAGGTAAAAGGGGGAACGAACACATTTTTTAATTAATTTATTAATTAACACTGGAATTTAAAGACAAGATGGTCTGATTATAGAAAATATGTATCTGCTTGTATACCTGCAAATATAGTTTATACTGTATACATTTAGTTAATATACTGCCTGACAAACATAGGTTTCACTGATGTTTCATTTTTGGTTATAGCTTTTGTAAACATATTCTTCTGCAACTGAGTCTGCCTTCCAAATTTTGAACAAGCTGTTGTGTTTCTTGAAGGCTACATTTGGCAGACTTGTCTTAATATTTGGTGTAGGTTGTAGTTTTTGATTACTAACTCCTCATGAGACAAAGGACCTTCCATATTGTTTGTCAAGTCAAACTACAGAAATGTAGTCTGCTTCATATGCAACAGCCAAGACTGCAGAGCTCAGCACACAGCATAACACCACTACTATGTTTGCAGAGGTAATGCAGAGGTAAAGAGAGGTACTGCAGGTCAGAACAAAGGTTATTCCGGTCCTGTGGACAAAAAAGGCAGGAGGAAAAGGGGGTACCTTGGGTCTTCTCAGGTCAAAGTGGGAGAAAGGACAGCCAGGCTGGCACTGAGACAAGCACTGTGGAGACTATGATGTTTCCAAATCAGATGTGAGATGATGACAACAAAGCACTTGTTTTGGGCTACCTAGTGGAGGAGGACAAACTGCATGTTATGATGGGAATCAACTTCTCTAAGAGGAGGAAAAAGATGAGGCTGGGCCAAGAATCTTCTCCCTGAGCAAATTAAAGCGGAGACACAAAACCCGCTGACCAGAAGAGAGCTGCTCAGCCAGGTGCCGAGCCTGTCTGACCCACTGGGCTAAGTTACCCCAGCTAAGCAGAAAGGTGCTATTCTTGTGCAGAGGGCATTCCAGGAGGCAAAAAATGAAAGTTGACCCACTAAGCAAACACAGGACCTGGCACTTTAAGATAGTATAAGAGAAAATGAAGTTCGTCGCTTCAAAGAATAATCAAAACTTAGCAAAATCAGGTTTCCCGGGGCATTAACTCCTCCTGGTGTGTCTGGAAAACCACTGACATACTTACATTACATACTTCTTGCTGAACAAGAAGGCACTACCTTCCCAGATAGAACCACAGAAATACTTGTAATCTACAAAGACGAAAACACTGGGTTGCTGCTTTGTGGTGGTCGTGTGCAAATCTTTAAAGAAGATAAAAGTTCTGTACCCCTTCTACCATATGAGGCTTGGGTGTCTACATTGCTTGCGCGAGAGGCCCACAGTGACGGTCATGATGGCGTGGCTGGTACCTTGCTTAAAATGAGACGGAAAGCATGGGTTTTCAAAGGAAGGAAAATAGCCCAAAATGTTGTTGATAGTTGCATCCTTTGCAGAAAAATAAAAGCTGTAAAATGCCAACAAGTAATGGGAGACTTGGCACCTGAACGGCCAGAGCCTGCTGCACCATTCCAATTTACAACGGTAGATCTGTTTGGACCCTACCATGTTAGGGATGATGTCAAGAGGAGAGTAAGCCTAAAAGTTTGGGGCATTGTATTTTGCTGCATGGCGAGCAGGACCATCCATACTGAGTTGGTCAACAGCCTGTCAAGTGAAAGTTTCCTTTTGGCCTACCAGCGTTTCACTGCAATCAGAGGGCATCCGTCGAAGATTCGGTCTGATCCAGGCACCATTTTCATTGGAGCAAAACCTGTTCTGGGAGAGATATACAAATTCTTGGAAAGCCAGAATAAAGAAGGGCTGGAGGAATTGGAAGCCAAGAATGGAACAGATTGGGTGTGGAAAATCCACCCGGCTGATTCTCCTCGTCGAAATGGTGTCGCAGAGGCTGCCGTGGGTGTCCTCAAATGAGCGCTCCAGAGTGTCTGTGGGGATTCCGTGTTCAGCTAAAGTGAATACTTCAGTTGGCATCCAACCTGACAAATGACCGCCCTATTGATGGAAAGTCCAGAGTCGGGGAGATTGTATTCAGTATTTCACGCCGAACAGTTACTGTCAGTATGATGTGCTATGTTGCAAAGCGACTCCTCACTTAAAAAAAGTGAAAGAAAGTGAAGCATCGAGTGGATCCAGTTTCTTCAGTGTAGCAACTCAGACTCTCTTTCAAGTTCGAGGGATGCATGAATTCCGGAAGAACTTGACACTGTTTCTTAATGGTTTGTTTCTTCTTTTCCTTTTGGCTTATCCCATCAGGGGTCGCCACAGCGAATCATTTTGGTCGGTTTGATTTGCATGTTTTGGTGTTTAATTGATTTCAGGCCCAACCATCATAAGGGATTCCTTATTTAGAAATGTATTATCAAAGTTAGAGCACAGACAACCTGTTTACAACTGTCTAAATACAGTGTTTGATTGTTGTTGATCTGCGATTGTGCATATTCAGCGTGTGAAAGCAGACACTTCTAATCTTGCTGATTTGTAATTGCAGCCACCTAAATTCTCCCTCTATTCGTGCTGCAGTTCTCTCCTTCTTCAAGGTGGATAATTTTATAAATTTTTGCTCTCAAATCTAATGTTGAATTGTGAAACTGTTTCTGTTGACCTCCGACTGCCAGACTGATTTTGGAATCTTCCGGACCACACTTCGTGTTCACAAATCCAGAAAAGAGTGCCGACACCCATACTTTTTAACTCGAGAGAGGAACAAACTAACTGAAAAGAAACGAATAAATAACAATTTAACAAAAGCATTGACAGCCGTTTCAAGGCAAGATGGGGAGCACCTGCACAACCTAAGGAACCAACTGTCCTTGCATGCGGCTTCACCAAAAGACAGAAAAGCGATGAATTTGGCAGCGATGCAAGATAAAATAGAGAAGTGCTGCAACAGAAAACACTGCAAGATATAGTGAACAGAGCCTGGAAAGTATTGAGCAGAAAAGTGACCAGAAAATGGAACAACGCATAGTTGCCATGAAATTAAGCAGACAATTATGTATAAACAATGTATGTATTACAAGATAGTAATGTCGCCTTAAGTCAGTGGCTCTCACTTATTTTCTATCATGCCCCCCAAAGGGATAAACTTTTTTTTATGTCCCCCTGATTTGAAATGCTAGTGAGAAACTGATCATATCTATTTATATATTTGTACTGTACAGACTGAACCTGAAACTTAAATAATGAAAATGCAACAAAATGAAGAACTGTGAAGCATAAACGTGTATTCAAGAGTCAAATTGCATGCCGAATATGATACATTTGGACATATTGGCAGGTCTGCTCTAACATTTTAAGTACTGCAAACTGTAAAATGTCATCAAGGTAAATGGAGGACAAGATGCAAAAGTGCTTGTTGTCGAAGGCATCAAAAACCTAGATAAATACTAATGATCATATCAACGCAACAACATGGAAATGGAAAAACAACTCAGAAACAAGAATATTGCAGAGGGAAGGATCAATTCAATTTCATTTGGGAAAGCCATCAGCAAGACACAAGGGACTGATCAGCTAGATGCACAAGAATTAAGAACCCATTTATATACATTTAATGACACTAAAAACACAGTACAACAGCTTACAAGAAGATCTATAATTGGACACCTTTTGCTTTATAGACCACAAACATCTGGAATTGGAAAAAGCCATAGACCTGGGCACAATTTGTTTTCTTACATCAAAAATGACTGCTGTTACTACACGGAGGAACAATACAATACTAACCTTAATATAGGGATTCAAGTTGTCTGTTATACACATAAACAGCAGAAGCATGTACGCAAATCATAACAACATCAGACGTTACTTGAATCAATTCCAGGAGCCTTCAAAGTAATCGCAATCTCAGAGACTTGGATTAATGCCGATAAGGGTTTGGACCTTGAACTGGAAGGATATGAAATCAACTGCATCAACAGGTGATGCAATAATTGATACAATGTACAGTCAGTCTAAATCCAATCATCATCAGGCCAAGTAGAATAACAGACCACTGTGCCATGCTAATTGAAAATATATTCATTAATGACTTTGACAACACAACTAGTGGTCTTTTAATTAACAGCATCAGTGACCATCTTCTAGTCTTTAAAATTTACAACAAAAACTATACAAAAAGAAGGAAGGGAGACAAAAGTACTTTTAAAATATGCAGAAAAGACAGCATCAATGCTTTCAAGAAAGATTTGGTAGAAAAGATGTGATAATGTACAGTTGAAGCAATGTGCATGAAGCATATGAACAAATTCTAATGACTTATATGAAGCACTAGGATAAGCACTGTCCATTTAAAGAAATGTATAATACGCAAAAGAAGAATAATCATGCATGGATGACAAAAAGCCTGTAAGAACAAAACCACAATATATAAGAGATCTAGAACTCAACAACCAAAAGAGGCAGAAAAAACAAAACATATACAGTATAAAAATAAGTTATACTGTTATTAATATATTTTTATTGCTACATGGTAATGGTTATGGTTATGGTTTAATTTTATTTGAACATGCATGTAAATTATATTGGAATGCATTACTTAATACAATCAACAGTTCCACATGTCCAAAAGGAGTAGGAAGAAGCAAAGCTTATTAAATCCTACATGGCAAACAAGTTACCAGTAGGTGCAGTAGATTCTCAGAAAACAAACAAGACCCAGCATTCATGATATGCACGCTCTTAAGGCTGTGCAAATGGGAAATTAGTTAAGGGGTGTGGTAGACAAAAAACCCCCGTCAGTTATCAATTTAGTGAAAAATCAGGTGGCGCCTATTTAAGGATTGAACCAGCACTTGTTGAATATCATTTCTCTTTAAGAGTGAGGAAAATGGGTCGTTCAAGACACTGTTCAGAAGAATTGCATATTTTGATTAAAAAGTTGATCAGAGAACGGAAAACTTATAAAAAGGTGCAAATTTTTTGCTTTCTTTTCTGCTGGCTGTAAAAGAAATTGCCCCTCGTGGATAATAAAGTTTACCTTGACATCGTTGAGACATGTAGTCAGCCATGGTACTGGCAGGCCAAGCAGTTTGTCACTCTGGTGGTCGCTAAGGCAAAAATCAGACATGGGAGAAATTCAGGGATGACATGGAAAACAACTTCTGGGCATCTTTGAAGATATTCTGGACTGTAGGGATAAGCACACTCTCAATACCATGTATGACTTGCTGCTGACCACGACGCGAAATGTTATGAACCGGTGGAAAGAGTACCTCAAATAGCTCCTTAATCCCATCGACACGTCCTCCATTAAGAAGCAGTACTGGGGGACACAATGGTGGGATCGCCAGGTTCTGGGGCTGAGGTTGCCGAGGTGGTCACAAAAAGCTTCTCGGAGACAGGGCCCGGATTTCCTTAAGGCCCTTGGTGATGTTAGGGTGTCTTGACTTGACTCGACTTGCATGAACAACCTGGGTGATGGATCTGGATTGGCAGACTGGGGTGGAGGTCCGCCTTTTTAAGAAGTGGGGGTCGGAGGGTGAGTTCCAACTATACTGTAGTGGGATCACACTCGTCAGCCATTCTGGTAAGGTCTATTCAGTTGTTCTGGAGAGGAGGATCCGCCGGATAGTGAATCTCAAATTCAGGAGGGGTAGTGTGGTTTTCATCCTGATTGTGGAACTGTGGACAAACTCTATAGTCTCTGCAGGATCCTTGACCGTACATGGGAGTTTGCCCAACCAGTCCACATGTGTTTTGTTTGGGGATTCTGTTCATTTTCTTTCACGAATAGAATTTCTAGGCACAGCCAAGGTGTTGAAGGAATCTAGTTTGGTGGCTGCAGGATTAGTGTTTGCTTTTGCAGCTGGGATGAGATTTAGCGCCTCCAAGCTTGAGTCCATGGTTCATGTTCAGTAAAATGTGGTGTTCCATCACTGGGACGGGGATGATGACATCATGTTCCAAAAATGGATGGATGGAGGTTTTTCCTTGTAGTATAGTAGATACAGTAGTAGTAGATGTTTGTTGTTGTGATTTTACACCATTCTGGTTATTACAAATGTATGTGTGTTAATTATTTTAAAACAAGTCCTAATCTGAACATATTTATTGAACTAAGCCTAATTTGAACAGAAATTAGGTACAGTATTTCAGGCCATGTGGGTCTGTGTACAAATGAACAGTGACTGACTTTCTGTCAGTGCATGTGTCCACAAAATAGACTCAGCATTTGCCTGATAATGATTGCAGATGTCTAAACCATTGCATATAGGCAGAAAAGGGTGAAGCCAGAGGTTTAAGAATTTTCCAATTAAAATATTCATTAAGAGTACCCTGTTTACCCAGTCATCTGTGACAGCCCTCAATTTATTAAAACTCACGTTATCTTAGTCTATAAAAACAACCCAAAAAATAGATTTACTTTATGGCAAATGAAAGTTTAAAACATGCATATGCACCTAGTTTTAGAAGATGGGTGTCAAACAGCCATAAAAAGGTGAATTTTGCCTTAATAGAGTTGCTCTTTGTATACAAATATGTGTTCCAATATTTTAGTTGTTTGGCTGGTAGTTTCTCTGCTCTACTATGCTATTGCCTCCCAAAATAACCTTCTCTTTGTCTTTGGAAAGTTTGAAACTTGTGAAATTAGATTTTAGACTATCTATGGGTGGTGTACAGTAAAATAATAACATGATACAATCGAATCCCGGGATACCAAATTAGTTTGTTCCAAAATGATTTTTTTTGTAACCCGAACAACATTTAACATGTAAATTGACTAATTTGTTCCATTGACCTGAAAGACCCCTCATACAATGAAAAAAAACACTGTTCTGCACATTTAATACTGTATAAATAACAAGTATTGTAATACTAATGTAATGTAGTAATAAAACCTGAAATTGAATGTATATTGAGTTTAAAATGTTTGAAAAAAAATTCGTATTTTTAATATGTAGCAAAGTGCCGTACAATACATTAACTAGCAACAATAAACCAATCGGAGAACATTACGTAATACGTAGAGTACGTACACTTACCTCCGCAATGCCTTTTGTAGGTATCCTACCGATATGCTGCAAAACATTTTGCTGAGCGGCGGGCGAGTTATGCCACCATATGTGAATGGATTGTGGATGCCTGGGCTAAGATATCTCCTATAACTCTTTTCCAAGCTTTCGCAAAAGCCGGAACAGCCAACTGACAACGAGACTGACGGCCGACAATGATGACAGGGAACCCGGCATGTTTCAGTGAAAATGCCCAGCTCTTCAAGTCCGGGTGCAGAAGATGGATTTGTGAGAGAAGAGTGATTAAAAAATACAGTGATTGTTTTTTTCTTAAAATACTCTTCCCCGAGTCTTTATTCTGAGGAGTTTGCGTGTCCCAATGATCCTAGGAGCTAAGTTTTCGGGAGCTGTCATGCCCCTGGTAGGGTCACCCATGACAAACTGGTCCTAGGGGAGTGACCAGACAAAGGGTGGCTCAATAGACCCCCAATGATGCACAATACCAATGGACTTCGTTTTCCCTTGCCCGGACGCGGGTCACCGGGGCACCCCGCTGGAGCCAGTCCCGGAGGCGGGGCTTGATGGCGAGCGTCTGGTGGCCGGGCCTGCACCCATGGGGCCCGGTTGGGCACAGCCCGAAAAGGTAACGTGGGCTCTCCCTCCCATGAGCTCACCACTCGTGGGAGGGGCCAGGGTGCTAAGAGAGCTGGGTGGCGGCCGGAGGCAGAGGCCTTGGCGGTCCGATTCTCGGCTACAGAAGCTAGTTGTCGGTACGTGGAATGTCACCTCTCTGGCGGGGAAGGAGCCTGAGCCTGAGCTGATGTTTTGTGACTCTATTGTCGATGCGGCCGATCGGAGCTGTGGCCGTAAGGTGGTCGGTTTTTGTCGTGGCGGTAATCCCAGAACTCGTTGGTGGACACCAGTGGTAAGGGATGCCGTCAAGCTGAACAAAGAGTCCTATCAGGCCGTAGAAATAGGGTGAGAAGCAGTGTCATCTGGGAGAGACTCGGAGTAGAACCGCTCCTCCTCCGTATTGAGAGGAACCAGATGAGGTGGCTCGGGCATCTGGTTAGGATGCCTCCCGAACGCTTTCCTGGGGAGGTGGTTCAGGGCACGTCCAACCGGTAGGAGGCCTCAGGGAAGACCCAGGACACGTTGGAGAGACTATGTCTCTCAGCTGGCCTTGGAATGCCTCGGCATTTGCTGGGAAGAGCTGGAAGAAGTGGCCGGGAAGAGGGATCTCTGGGCTTCCCTGCTTAGGTTGCTGCCCCCGCGACCCGACCTCGGATAAGCGGAAGAAGATGGATGGATGGATGGATGGGTATTTTTTAAATAGTAGAATAAAGTTCAACTAAACTCTTTTGCTTCAGTTGCCTTTTTTTGTAGACCGTATGTTTTAGCATGCGCCTTAAAATACGGTTAATTAGAAAAATATGAAAAAAAAGTTTTGGCAAGATCGACAAACTTTAGTAAAGCGAACAAATTTTTGTAAGCCAAAGCCAAAAAAATCAGAGAGGTATTTTCATATCCCGAATTTTTTGTATTCCGGGGCATTCGTATCCCTTCGTTCCACTGTACTGTACAGTATATGGGTCATTCTTCTGAAAACAGTACCAAAGCTTTACATATCAAGGAAAAATGAAAGTTGTCATGGAAAAATGATGTTGAACTTTATTGTTTATTACTTGAACTGGATGTTATAGTAAAATGATGCTCTATGGGACTGTTTCCACAGATTTTGGAATAAATTTATGATTATCATTGTAAAATGGACTTTGTTTTTCAATTTTAACATGGACATCACAAAGAGAGAAAAAACACATTTGAAAGTTAATTTTTTTTTTATTTTTATTGTTCTTCATTATTCATTTACCGTCATCAAAATTGTTCCGTATAAGACGAATACTCCACAAAACACAGTACATAGAAAATTAATGCAATTGATGGTGAAAATGCTGGTTAGGCTTTTTTGAAGTTTGTTGTTGTTGTTGTGTTTTACAGGCGGCTGTATCTTCATGTGGGATGCATTGAAATCTGACATTTGTTTTGGCTCATGGAAATGACTATGTACTACAAAAAAATGTATGACCAAATAATAAATTGACAAAATGTATGATGACATATAATGTATATAAATTGTGAATGTTTTCTTGTCCATAAATACTTCCAGTATCATGTGGTATGGCTAGTTTTATCATAGTTTTATGTCACCTGGCATGGGCTTATGCAGGCAGAGGACAGTGAAAGTGCTTGTGTTACTAGAAAGATGGAACTGAAGATGCATGGTTGTGTAACCTGGAGAAGGATGTACAGAACAGGGGAGATTTTATTGATTTTTATTCAAAAATAATAGTTTCTCAACTATTTTTGGTTCCAGGGAATTCCTCCTCTTTGACACATCTTCTCCGGCTTTCACAAGACACGGAGGATGCAGGCGTGCACAAAAAGCTAAAGCCAGCCTGTATAAATTGGAGTACAATGATTTTGCATCTCCCAGTACGCCTGAGGATTTTCCAGCCTGTTGCTATTTGGCTCTGAAATGTAGCGCCGGACCTCCACTGTGGCATCTGCTGTCATGTTTTGGGTCTTCTGTGCCTCCTTTCCACTGGTGATGCCACAGTTTGCTTCCTAAGAAGAAACCACAGATCATGTTTGTAAGTGTTCTGACACAAATGATTGATTCCGACATTCAAATGAATAGATTACCTCCAGTGTCATCATGAGAAGTAGAAGCTTGGGGGATTTCCTCTCTGTCGTGTCTGGACCTAATTAATATGGGACACTCTGACGTCAGTTGCTTTATAGCTTCTGTACACCTTAGTTGGACTGAAAAATCTAGGGTCTAATCTAATCTTTAAATCTAGGGTCCAAGAGTGTAGCTAGCGACATGATGCTTCTTGACTGTAAGGTGTGTAGCTTCTCCCGGAGGATCCTTATGAGTTGGTCTCCCATTTCCAGTGCAACTGCTGGTGCCCGCTTTGCCACTTTCTCGTGAAGGGTTTGCTGTAGCATTTTCAAGAGGGGGACAACTTTGGAGGCAGATACATTTTTCTCTGCTGACAGTTGGACTGTGGCATCGTAGAATGGAGACAGCAGAGAAAGACACCCTCCAACAACGGTGAATTTATCTGATGTCAAGAGGGGTTTTGTGTTGTAGCCCTGCTGATGCTGTTCCAATAGGCTCCCTTAATTCAACCAAGTGCTGCAGCATCAAGTATGTGGTGTTCCATCTTGTCTCAACCTCTTGCAGTAGCTTCATGTTTGGCATTCCAAGATGAAGCTGCACTTGCGTGAGCTTCTCCTTTAAGACATTAAATTACTGCAATGGCAACACACACAAATTATCACAGTTACAAAAGTGAAAAAAAGGGAAATACCATTTCTGCAGTAGCCAACCACCTGTGTGTTTGCCACCAAAGCTTTCTAAATGCATGCAAAGACCATGGCGTATGTCATCATCTTATCTACTTGTTTTTGTATCTTTACATTTGTTGGTGTGCTTAACTTGTTCTTGGAAAAAGGATAAAAATCAGGTCCTCTACCCAGCCAAAATGACTCAACACTTCTTCACAAATGTACTGGACAATGGCCTTGCAAGGTCACCCTCGGGTAAAACTGAGCAATCATATAAACCTTTTATGGGAGTTGTATATCTTAATGATGTTATTGCTCCTGGCTGGTGATGTTGAGATAAATCCTGGTCCTCTGTCATTGAACAACATGGATGCTGTTGAGGGATGTAATATGTTTAGGAAAGACTGACTGATGGGAACAGGTGGAGGAGTGCTGTTTTATGTCAAGGATAAGATCATTTGTATGGATGTTAAAATACCATGTCATCAATTGGAGTGTATTGTTCTTAAAATAACTCTTGCTGAACAAATGTCATTTAATGTGATAGTAATCAGGCCACCTAATGCTTAGTGTTTCTTATGGAGTAAATATTAAAACATTTTGACAAAAGCAATGGAATTTTATTAATTGGTTAACCTAAATGTGGTTCAATAAAAGGAGCTCAAATCTATTGCAAATACATATAATCTAAGACAAATCATTGAAGTATCCACAAGAATAACCAAAAATACAGAGACACAAATTGATCTGGCTTTTACAAATTATCCCAACCGTATGGTCAAAACCTATAACCTAGTTGGTTGTCTGATCATAACATGATTTTGTTTATTCAAATTCAAATTTTAAATTCAAATTTATTTCAAATCACAACAGCCGTCATCTCATGGCACTTTAAGGTCACATAAAGGTTACAGAGAGCCAACTGAAACCCCACATGAGCAAGCATTTAGCAACGGAGGCCAGGAAAAACTCCCTCTTGGGCAGAAACCTTGGACGGAACCGAGGCTCTGTGGGGTGGTCGTCTGTCTCGACCGGTTTAGCTGATATATAACAGAATAGAGGCATACATTGAAGATCAAGCCAGAAGTCTTATACCAAGGAACAAAGACAAACAAGAGAATTGACTCTGATACATGTCAGTATATCAAGGGTCAATTCTAACTGTATGCTTTAGCTAAGAGGTGGGTTTTGAGTTGACTTTTAAATAAAGAGAGGGTGTCTGCGCCCCAGATTGAATCGAGGAGATGGTTCCATAACAGAGGAGCCTAATAACTAAAGGATAGACACCTCCCATTCTACTTCTAATTCTACTGGGTTGATAGGTTTCTAGGAGCTCTTTAAAATACTGTATACTGGCGCCTGATCGTGTAGCACTTAATATGTGTTTTATATTCAATTCTAAATTGTACTGGTAACCAGTGCAGTGAGGCTAGTACGGGCGAGATATGATGTCTACTTTTGGTTCCAGTTAAGACTCATGCGACAGAATTTTGGACTAGCTGAAGGATTTAAAGATTTCTTAGGGCAGCCTATTAACAAAGCGTTATAATAATACAACCTGGAAGTCACAAAAGCATGAACACGTTTTTCTACATCTGGTAGTTGCAGGAATTTTCTAATTTTCTTTGTGTTTTGAAAATGAAAAAATGTTGCTCTTGATACTTGTTGCATTTGGGAACTAAAGGAAAGGTCCTGATTTAAGATGACACCAAGGTTTCTGACTGTATTGTCGTGGTGGGCGGGTGGGGGGGTACAAGACCATCTAGAGCAGTAATATCATTTGCAAGTCTGTCTCTGAGGTGCTAGGAACCAAGGACTATAATGTCAGATTTGTCTGACTTTAACAGTAAAGTTAGAAGTCATCCAGTTCTTTATGTCGGTTAGGCACCCCTGGAGTTTGGATAGCTGACTACCTTGGATAAGGTTTCATTGATAAGTACACTTGTGTGTCATCTGCATAGCAATGAAAATTAAAGGATTGACATTACCTAAAGGGGACATTTAAGACTGAATAATACTGGTCCTAGCACAGAACTCTAAGGGATACCATGATTGACTTTTGCGTGTCTGGATTGTTTATTGCTAAGGGATACAAACTGCAGGCGGTCTGACAGATATGGCTGAAATCATTTTAATGCAGTTCCTTTAATGTCAAAAGTGAATTCTAATCCCTGTAGTAGAATTTAGTGACCAACTGTGTCGAATGCTGCTGTAAACTCTAGTAAAACTAATACTGATACAAGGCCTTTGTCTGAGGCAGTGAGGCGGTCGTTTGTAATTTTTACACGACCTGTTTCAGTGCTGTGGTGCATCCTAAATCCAGACTGAAAGACCTCAGGTAAATTGTGTAATTGATTGGCAAATACTTTCTCTACGATTTTGGTGAAAAAATGGAACGTTGGATATTGGTCTATAATTAGCTATCGGTCCAATGATGAAGACAGCCTTCCCACAACTTCTCAGGAAGTTCAGGAGTTTGACGTGTTCTTTGGAGATCTCCAAACGACGAAGGGATGTGTCGTTAGAGCCCACTTGAACTACCACTCGTCAAATGGAGGCTGGCAAGGTTTGAAGTAGAGATGGAAGCATGCTGAGTCTATCAAGAATCTTGGCTCCGGGAACACAACATGTGGTGGTGTTGAAGAAACGGACATTTCTGACGATGGAATCACCCACTATTAGTGTTGTTACGAGGAAGAGAAGACAAGGCACGGTGGCGGGTGGGCTTTTACTTCCAGGGTTGGATGACGAGGAGGAGGAACTTTGAGATTCATCGGTGACTTGGACACAGTGAGCTTTTGAGCAGATATGAATTGTGGAATTGACCTTTTTGTGAAGGGAGCACTGTAATTTATTTTGGTTGCGTGCATACGTGGAAGATCTCTTCTGGACTCAGCGGCTGCCGGCGGTGGGTTGCTCTTTTCCAGCAGAGGGAAGTCACGTATGTTGAAGATATCAAATCTGTTTGGAAGTGTAATATTTTGAGGGGCAACCAGGGACCACAAAGTTGGCTGGTATTGGGTTGACGGGACAGGAGACTTTGGCTTAGCATCCAGGTGGGCACCATCCACTCCGGAAGCCGCCATCTCTGGTGTGGAGGGAGTTGGAGCAGCTGGGGTACCTGAGGTAGACTTAGAGTCGGAGATGGACGTGGGCTTCCTGCTATTAAAGAGGATGGTGTACATTTGGAGTTCGGCTTTGTGAATCTGGTGGAGTGTGGATATTCGCTTTTCCAGTTCGACCATCTTAAGTCGTGAGATGGCTGAAACTGTGGCAGCCGCTCGGAGAGGTGAGTGAGGCCATGATGGAGTTTATGGTCTGGGGAACAGAGAACGGAACGCACCAAGACGCGAAAAGTATGGAAAGCAATGAGATTGTACTTATCTGCCTCCGGTGGTCTTGTCCATTCGTCGTTTCCTGCAGACTGCCTGTCAGCTAGCTAGCTGCCGGCTATCTTAAACTATGCTAAATATGGTATGCTAGCTGGCAGTGTAGGTTATCAAAGTGTCAAAATTACAAAGGTTGTTCTGCTGTCAGCCTAGGATTTGTTTGCTTGCTTGTGAGCGGAGTTGTAGTCCCATTGCAGTATCAAAGTAATGGTTGAAGACAAGATAAAAGACACTTTTTTTGCTGAACTAGTTTTATACCTCTCGCGGCGTGCACGTTACCGAATTAATCCCTTCCCGTCATTTTGTTTATTAGAAGATTGTTTAAAAGGAGACATTTAAATGTGTGCAACAAAGATTATTATAATAAAATCCCAAAACGTGAGGCAAGTAATCTTGAGAATGAAATTATAAATAAAGATTGGAATCAGTATTTAAATAACACAAATAATTTAGATGACGCATGCTCAAAATTTATGAATGGATTAGAGGGAATTATCAACAATTTTATGACATAAGTGAAAACTAGATCGGAAAAACGAATATTCCATGGATAAATGAAAGTTTATGGTCATTAATGCGACAATGCTTATTGTTTTATTTATTGTCAGTAATGCTCTGAAAATGAAAATTCAGTATAAAATTGAAAATGACAGGCGTATCTTTATTGCACTGAGAAATAAAGTTACACAAGAATTTTAAAATGCTAAGACCTCTTAGCCATGGGAAATCCTAAACATATCTGGCAAAACATGAAAAATCTAGCGGGAAGAGCAAATATGAAAAAGAATGTTGAACTTTATATAAATTGTATCGTGACAGATAACTCAACTATAGTAGCCAATGAGTTCAATAAATACTTTATAGATTCATATATATCATAAAGTCTATAGAAGCTCAGACCCCGATGAAACACTAGGTAATCAAGAATCTTTTTTATCTTTTCAGGAAGTGACCAACTCAAAAATACAATCATTAATCTCTTCAATCAGAAGCTTGCGTGCTAAAGATGTCTATGGGATTGACACCGTGTTTAAAAAGACACATAAAGATGCCCTGATTCCAGTGATCCGTAGAATTGTCAACTGATCACTCAGTACAGGAGCATTCCCCTGGGCTTGGAAAACTGCTATAATAACAGCTATTTGTTATTATATATTGTGCTATAATAACAGCTACTTTTAAGGCAGGAGACTGTGGCCAATTACAGGCCTATTAGCATCATTCCATCTGTGTTGAAAGTAATTGAGAAAGGCATCTCTGAGCACATTACTCAACATTTAGATTATATTAAACATAAGTTGCATCCTTTGCGGTTTGGCTTTAGGAAAAAATCATTCCACAGAGACGGCAAATAATGTTATTGGAGAACATCAAATTCACATTGGATAAAGGTGGTGTTGTTGGGGCCTGTTTATCTTAATTTCAAGAAATCCTTTGACACAGTGAGACATGACATCCTCATTAACAAACTGTCAAAATAAAATTTATCTCCACTAGTTAATCAGTGATTAGACTTCGTTTCCTTTCGGCTTATCCCTGCTTATCCTATCAGGGGTTGCCACAGCGAATCATTTTGTTCTGTTTGATTCACATGTTTTCATTTGGCAAAAAAGTTTTACGTCGGCTGTCCTTCCTGACACAACCCTCTATATGAGGGATATGATACGTATATATATATATCATATGTCCCAAACCAAAAGCAGTGTGTGCGGGTCAGAAATTCAATGTCTTCCACAATTACCACCCATATGGGTGTGTCACAGGGTCCTACCTCGAGCCCTCTCCTATTCACTTTATACTGTATATCAATGATCTGCCTGATGCCTGTCAATCTGCAGCCTGTGAAATGTATGCATATGAGACGATGATCACTTTACATGCCAAAATTAAAAGCCAAGCTGCAAATGAACTACTAGATACAATGATGTCAGTTCAAAGATGGTTAATTAATTCATGTCTTTCTCTAAATCTTAGAGAGAATCTAAGGAACTCGACCTGCCTGTTAAGGTTGGAGGTTACACGTTAACAGTGCTTCAAGAATACAAATACTTAGTCAGATACTGTTTGACAAGATGGAGCCAAACTAGTAAAACTCCACTACAGTCAGTGCAAAGACTATACAAGCTGTCACTTAAGGTTTTGGATGAAAAGCATAACTCCCATCACCACTGTCGTATTGTTACAAATCATCAGCTTTTCAGTTGGGAGAATATGCTTACATTTCATGACACGGCACTTGTTTATAAAATACCACATGGTCTGGCTCTCCATCTAAAAGACAGTCCAGGAACTCCATCCCAAAGCGGAGGAGACTGTGTAATTCAATTCAGAAAGACCGGTTTTGGTCTGTCTTTCTAGTGAGAGCAGCTCACACTTGGAACACTGTCCCTCCAAATATCATCATTACGATCCTCCATTCGATCAGTAAAACTCTTGGGCAATCAAACTTGTAGTCACAGCGTTCACAGGTAGTCCTTTTATTTTTGAGTCTGTTGCTTTTATCTGTTTTGGTGTCTGACTTTTTAACTTGTACCTTTTGTGTCTGTTGTGGACTTTTTTATAATCACCAACCTGTCCTGGGACTGCAGATGGAAACTAACTCTGGCATATTTACATGTGGACATTAAAAGACTAATGCTGATTAATATGCACTGTCCCATCTTAAATAAATGAGTAAATAATCATTAAAAATACAAGTTTTACCCACATCTGGGTCCTCATGTCTCGCATCCTGGGATTGTCGCCACAATGCAGAAGCCAAGATGTGAAACTATTATTGGATAAAACATTAAAAATGCATATTTAAGCAAATTGGGTCATATTCATGGCCTCAATTAAACATTTTCAAGCAAAAGAATGCCTGAATGAATTAAAATACAAATATAAGACATTCAAAAATATATGTGACTTGTGTGTGCCTTTAAGAAGTCTGGGAAGTGATATGTGGGACGCTATCTAAAGTTAGCTGAGTGCTAGCAGCAGGTTAGCGCTAGAGCTGTCGGCGGTGGTCTTTGGCCTTTAAGGATTGGAAGCACCGGTTGGTGGAATCGTTTCACCCCTTAAATCATTTACACTGACCCAAGGAACCTTTTATGTTTTTGCTCCGCCCAGCATCTCAATCCTCACCAAGCACAATGACATGCCTGTGATTTGTGCTTGCACTGCTGCCTTGCATTGCACACTTCTGGGACTACTGGGCGGAGTCACCTGGTCTCACCTGCTGGCAATCTGTAATCAGCTGCTTTTTACACCTTGCTACCTTGCTCAAAGGCTAGCTGCATGCACCATTGCTCCACTGCGTTTCTCCTATTCTGCTCCAAGCAGAGATGGGCGGGTGAAGCCCAGATATCTATAAAAACAGAAACAAATTAGGATGACAGAAGTCAACAATACACAGAGTATTTGCAGTCATATGTACCTCCGGATTTCCACTGTGGCACTGACAACTTGATTTTCAGTGTCCACATGGCAATCAAGTGGAGCCCACATGCTCTCCTTCTGGTCTTGCCGCGCACGCTTCAGCTGGTGGAGACTGAACTTGTGGTGTGAAGGTACTTATGATGCTTGCACATTCCCACGGTATCTTTTCCACTGCCATTTCAGCATTTGCAGGATTACAAAGGCGAATAGTTTTGAAGCATGGATGCAATATTTTTACCACGGCCAGTGGGGTTATTTTTTCTAATCCATTAATTTTTTCTTTCAGATTATTCATCAAATTGTTTGCAAGGACAGCACTGACACTGCGATCCATGCCTTTGCTCTGTCTAGCCACGGGGATTGCTTTAGAGCCTGACACCCTTTTCTCCTCAGGCAGCTCTGTTGTTGCTTGTCGAATAGCCCACTGAGTGAAGCCATTGCAGCTCTTGGTGGTTCTCTTTGTTCATATAATCTCAGGAACACGCAAATGTACTGTTCCACTGTGTGTCCACCTCCTGGATGAGCTTCATCTGATGTTTTCCCATATTCGCCTGAATAGCAGACAGTTTTTCTTTAGCCCTGGTGCTGGACTTGAACTCAGCCAGATTTTTGCGAGCAGTGGTACGCATCATTTCCAAATCTGCGGTTTGGGTAATGGATTTCTTCACCACCAGATTTAGCATGTGTTGAGTTGGTTAATGCTTGCCACTAAATTATGAGCGCCATCTGTCACCATGCCACTAAAGCCTGACATATTAAAAAATAGCCACAAAATTATTTTTTTGGGGGGGAATTGAGATGTTTATTAAACCTTTTTTTTAAATCAAACATTTTTTTGCCATCTCACTTTGTTTCTGAGATGTTTGTATCACATACAACACATTTGGCGATATTGGCAACTTTTCTCTCATGACACCTTAACTTTAGATACAAAAAACAATTTTGTCCATAAAGTTTCAAAAATATAGAACATTCGAGGAATGTTTTCTCTTGGGTTTTTTTCTCTATATAACTTTTTGGGAGCCTTTTTTATTTCTGTCCTCGTTTAGGCAAAGATGCACTTTACACTTATCACAGAAAACATGTGAGAAGTGACTGCCGGTGCAGTGCTTGCATCTCTGTTGGCTCTCCCACGTTAGAAAATGATCAATGCCATCCCTTCTCACGTCAGGAGGCACTATGAAGCTTGGCCTTTTACGGGGTGGTGTTAGATTTTCTTCTGGAGAAGACAGGGGTCTGCCACACTTGATTTTAGCCTTTCCTACGCTTGTGAGAGAAGTGCCAACCAAAGCCTGAAATCTTCCCAGAGCCATGGGTTTCATCAGGGCCTCTAGTTTCTTCTGGTCTCTTTTGTAGAGGTTCCATGCATTGATGACTGCCACTGTCACAGTGGGCCACCAGATGTACATATACCATCTTCTGGATCTGAAGCTGAACTTGTAAAGGGCAGACAGCATATCAAGGAGATTAACACCTACCATGAATTTGTTTAATGTTTCTACAATGGCTGGTCTGGGAACCATTATGCGAGTTTTGGATTTGCGATCACAACGTTGCATATTTCCCACTGGTTCAATGCCAACAAAAGAGGAAATCAGGTTTACTGCTTTGTTGTCGTACAACCTTACAATGATTCTGGTCCTGGTCCATTCTGAAGTCCTCTCCCTTTCTTCTTCAGTTCTTTTTCACTCATCATGGTGCAGTCTTTCACCCTGTTAATTCATATTGTGCCAATGTAGTGGATTCCTCTCTCTTTTAGGTGTTGTACCAGGGGAACTGGTGTAAAGTATTTGTCTGCAAAGACCTTTTGACTTTTTCCTGCTGGAAGTGTTGATGTCATTTTTAGCACAACTACTCACAGCACAGCACAACAGGCATGTAGACACGTAGATGAGATTTTCCCTTGAATGGCACCATAATTTCATCAACAGCATGGCATTCTTCAGGGGGTATGCAGGAGAAAGAGTATTTGTAACCATGGCTGCAGCTTCCACAGTTTGTCTTTCTTTACATCATCAGGCATGCTTAGGTTGTCCTGAAAGTGAATCATTGTCAGCAATTTCAGATACCAATCTCGAGACATCACATCACAAAGGCATAAAGTACATTACATCACAAAAATGTGACATTACCGTTCAGCGAAAAAGCACCTCATATACCTGGAGTATCAAATTTGATACTCACATTTTTAACATGATTTTACTGTAATTTAAAGAATGAAATAATTAGTAATTATGCATTGTTTCAATAAAGAAAATACTTATTTTTGAATATGAGTTACAAAATAAATGTTATTCTTACCGTAACTCCTTGAAAATTAGCAAAGATTTCAGGTCGTATACAACAGGTTTTTACGGAAAGTATTGATCATGTTGATAAATTAGAGGTCTCTGAAACTGGCGTAGCAAATATGGTTATGCAGGGTTATGGGCGCCCTCTGTGACCAGGCCACTAACCCCTGTGCCCTACGAAGCTTCCATCGGTCGTGTTGTGTGCAGACCAATACAAGCTCCGAAGCACTATTTTGAAGCAGTGTGATTCAGAAATACTGCTTCAATGCCTCAGATAAATTTTACCATTTCTAGCTCTAAGTTAGTGTTTTTGTGTTTCTTGCTAAAGTTATGATTTGACCTTTACCCCTTTAGTTTGAAGTGGTCTTTCCCAGTGGCTTCACCCTGTCTTATTTTGTTACTTTTCTCATTTGTACTACATTTTCCACAATGGTCTCTTTTGCAACTGTTGTTTACTATTATACTTTTACCTTGTTGAATTGACTATTTCAGTGTCCCTTTTGTTCATTAAACTTTATATTTAGTAATATGTTTGTCTCTGCTTTGGGTCCAACTTTTGGCATAACTGGCCTTATAACACCGGGGTTTCTCTTCCTGAAGTTTCAACTTCCATTACTGCCCTGCTTTTCATAATGAGAAATCAGGCAATGTCTCCAGGATGTCTGCACCGCCGGTTGAGGACCTGCCACATGAGACCATTTTTTATAAGTCCCAGATCCTCAGCGCTAACCAGTGGGAAGTGGACAGGTGCGTGATGGAGGCCTCCAAGGACACACCCTTTACATTTGGCTGTCGGGTGGGCCCTCAGTTCCGAGTTTGATCGTCATCCCGGTGACAGGTGTACAGCTTTTCAACTTTCTCAATAGTTCTTATGACCGATGTTTCATGCTGATTCTAAGAGCTATCTCTGGATTTTCTTACTGGGCTGTTCTCTTCAAGAGGCATCCCTGTCATACTTTCCATTGTGGACAGACTCTCCAAATTTTCCCTTTTCATTACCCTTTGTAGGGGAATGAATTGTAGGTGCCAAGGCACAGCCATGTTTCGACTTGTAGAAACATTGGTTAATTGGAAGTGGGAGTAGTGCCAAGGCAAAGTTGGTCTGGCGTGAGGGTGGTTCCGTCATGTAGACCGGAGTCTTCTTCGAGTCATTATTTGACAGCATAGGTGGCCACAGTTGTTTTTGTGATCAGCAAAGTCTTCTTCTTTTCCTTTCGGCTTATCCCGTTAGGGGTCGCCACAGCGAATCAATTGCCTCCATCTAACTCTGTCTTCTGTATCCTCTTCTCTTGCGCCAACTACCTTCATGTCCTCTTTCACTACATCCATAAACCTCCTCTTTGGTCTTCCTCTAGGCCTCCTGCCTGGCAATTCAAAACTCAGCATCCTTCTACCAATATATTCACTATCTCTCCTCTGGACATGTCCGAACCATCTCAGTCTGGCCTCTCTGACTTTATCTCCAAAACCTCTAACATGTGCTGTCCCTCTGATGTGCTCATTCCTGATCCTGTCCATCCTGGTCACACCCAAAGAGAACCTCAGCATCTTCATCTCTGCTACCTCCAGCTCTGCCTCCTGTCTTTTCCTCAGCGGCACTGTCTCTAAACCAAACAACATCGCTGGTCTCACCACAGTTTTGTACACCTTTCCTTTCATTTTAGCTGAAACTCTTCTATCACACATCACACCCGACACTTTTCTCCACCCATTCCAGCCTGCCTGCACACGCTTCTTCACCTCTTTTCCACACTCTCCATTGCTCTGGACTGTTGACCCTAAGTACTTAAAATCCTCCACTTTCTTTATCTCTTCTCCCTGTAACCTCACTCTTCCACTTGGGTCCCTCTCATTTACACACATGTACTCCGTCTTGCTGCGGCTGACCTTCATTCCTCTCCTTTCCAGGGCAAACCTCCACCCCTCAAGCTTCTCCTCCACCTGTTCCCTGCTCTCACTACATATCACAATGTCATCTGCAAACATCATAGTCCATGGAGATTCCTGTCTAACCTCGTCCGTCAGCCTGTCCATCACCATAGCAAACAAGAAGGGGCTCAGAGCTGATCCCTGATGGAGTCCCACCTTCACTCGGAACTCCTCTGTCACACCTGCAGCACACCTCACTACTGTCTTACAGTCCTCGTACATGTCCTGCACCGCTCTAACATACTTCTCTGCCACTCCAGACTTCCTCATACAATACCACAGTTCCTGTCTGGGCACCCTGTCATAAGCTTTCTCCAGATCTACAAAAACACAATGCAGCTCCCTCTGACCTTCCCTGTACTTCTCAATCAACATCCTCAAAGCAAATACTGCATCTGTTGTACTCTTTTTTGGCATAAAACCGTACTGCTGCTCACAAATGCTCACGTTTGCCCTTAGTCTAGCTTCAACTACTCTTTCCCATAACTTCATTGTATGGCTCATCAGCTTTATTCCTCTGTAGTTGCCACAACTCTGCACATCTCCCTTGTTCTTAAAAATGGGCACCAGCACACTTCTCCTCCATTCCTCAGGCATCTTCTCATTATCTAAGATCTTGTTAAACAACCCGGTCAGGAACTCTACTGCCACCTCTCCTAGACACTTCCATACCTCCACAGGTATATCATCAGGACCGAGTGCCTTTCCATTCTTCATCCTCTTCAATGCCCTCCTCACTTCTTCCTTACTAATCTTTGCTACTTCCTGGTCCACAACAGTCACCTCTTCTACTCTTTGTTCTCTCTCATTTTCCTCATTCATCAACTCTTCAAAGTACTCTTTCCATCTTCCCATGACACTACTGGCACCTGTCAATACCCTTCCATCCCTATCCTTCATCACCCTAACCTGCTGCACGTCCTTCCCATCTCTGTCCCTCTGCCTTGCCAACCTGTATAGATCTTTCTCTCCCTCCTTGCTGTCCAACCTAGCATACAAGTCATCATAAGCCCCTTGTTTGGCCTTTGCCACCTTTACTTTCACCTTACGCTGCATCTCTCTGTACTCCTGTCTACTCTCTTCAGTCCTCTCAGTGTCCCACTTCTTCTTAGCTAACCTCTTACTCTGTATACACTCCTGCACCTCCTCATTCCACCACCAAGTCTCCTTATCTACTTTCCTTCCAGATGACACACCAAGTACTCTCCTACCTGTCTCCCTGATCACAGTAGCTGTAGTTGTCCAGTCATCTGGAAGGACTTCCTGGCCACCCATAGCCTTTTTCAACTCCTTCCTAAAAGTCACGCAACACTCCTCCTTTTTCAGCTTCCACCATTTTGTCCTCTGCTCTGCCTTTACCCTCTTCATCCTTCTCACCACAAGAGTCAACCTACACACCACCATCCTATGCTGTCTGGCTACACTCTCACCTACCACTGCTTTGCAGTCACTGACCTCCTTCAGGTTACACCTTCTACACAAGATGTAGTCTACCTGTGTGCTCCTACCTCCACTCTTGTAGGTCACCCTATGTTCCTGTCTCTTCTGGAAGAAAGTATTCACTACAGCCATTTCCATCCTTTTTGCAAAGTCGACCACCATCTGTCCTTCAGCGTTCCTCTCCTGGATACCAAACTTGCCCATCACCTCCTCATCATCTCTGTTTCCTGCACCAACATGCCCATTGAAGTCCGCACCAATGACAACTCTCTCACTTCTAGGGATGTTCTGCATCACTTCATCCAGGTCTGACCAGAATTTATCTTTCTCCTCCATCTTACATCCTACCTGTGGAGCATACCCACTAACCACATTGAACATCACACCTTCGATTTCTAGCTTCAGGCTCATCACTCTATCTGACACTCTTTTTACCTCCAGGACGTTGCTAGCAAACTCCTCCTTCAAAATCACCCCTACTCCATTTCTCTTCCTATCTACACCATGATAGAACAGCTTGAACCCTGCTCCTAAGCTTCTAGCCTTGCTACCGTTCCACCTGGTCTCTTGGACACACAATATGTCTACCTTCCTTCTCTGCATCATGTCAACTAATTCTCTACCTTTTCCTGTCATAGTTCCAACATTCAAAGTCCCAACTCTTAGTTCTAGACTCTTAGCATTCCTCTTCTCTCTCCTCCTACGGACACACCTTCCTCCTCTCCTTCTTCTTTTTGTGATCAGCAAAGTGACGTTGAATAATACCATAATTTTATTTGCTGCTAGTCTTAAGTTCCGGACCTTGTTAGCGAAGTCTGTGTAGTTGTGGATATGGTGCGGGGTGCAGCCTATCAGTGGAGTAGAATGAGAACGGTGGCTAGATAGTTGGCAATATTGTAAGTGGCAGTGTTAATGCAGCTGACGGTCAGCCTCAGTGGGGCTTTTTTCTTATAATATTTTTGAGGCAAACTCCAACTGCAACTGCATCTTCAAAATGAGGGGCATTCCTTTACGGACAGACAATGTCTGAATAGAGGAGGACCACTGGTTTGATAGAAGTGTTAAAGAAGCCATCTATGTCAAACTTAAATGACCCTCTCTGAGCAGAGAAGTATGTTTACATCATTTATCTTTTGCTTACAATCCTGTCCTGACATCTCTCCACAAACATTGTCATGTTCTAGGGGAACAATTGTGGATTACCATGACCTGGATGACTGATAATCTATACATATATATATATAAGTTATTTTGGTTGGCATTTAACAAAACCATGCACTTTTTTGGTAAGAAAATGTAACAATTTGGTGCATTATGTAATAAACCATTGGAATTCATGCCATTTAAATAGAAGACCACAACAATAAGCATTTCAGCTTAATTAGATTTAATTTTTTTTTAAATAGTGCAATGTTTTAATGGTCAAACCTCAATCATTTGTAACTGTCCATCCATTCATTTTCTATGTTGATTTTATGTGTTGGCGAGCTAGAGACAAACAGAAAATTTAAGTTCATTAAAAATCATTCTCATAAAAATGACCAGTGCATTGAAATTTTGGTAGATGTACATACAGGCAGGTATGTATGCCTGTGAATATTCTCAGTTATCCAAGTCATTGTATTCTCAGGTCACTCACAGTTAGCCTGTCTGTGACGGGATATTCTTGCAAGACTCTGTGGTCTGCCTGCACCTCAAAGAGAAAAAGTACTCCTTTGAGGACAAAAATGTACAAAAGTATGGTTTGAAAGAGGAGTGAGAAAAGCCATCTTATCAGTGGTGGGGGGCTACAACACCACCTTTCTCCCACATACAATGCTGTCCTTTCATCCCTTCCCAAAAGGCTCTGTCTTTTAGCCTCTAAGAAATAAACAATGCACATCCACCTTGGTTTCAGATGGGTGTCTGACCATCATTACATCTGAATGTCATGCTAATGAGGGTGACACCACCCAAACGATTATCATTGGCGTGGTCTATGACGCTCATTACATCTGAATGGGAAGCCAGTGAAGGCCATTGTTAGCGGGCAGAAGCCCTACTCCGTTGTATCCTAATGACTGTCATTTGACACCACTAATGAGCCAACCATTCCTTTCTGACCTGAATCAAACTTTAGAGGTTGAATAGACTAGATCTTGCAACAGCATTTCAGACTAGAGCTGCCCTATCTAGTCTGAATGGTGCAGGGGTGGGCAAACTGCGCCCCGGGGGCCACATCAGGCCCGCCAGGCATTTGAATGCGACCCAACAGATGCTTCCAAACTGGACTTTTACGTGTTTGAAAAACATGTAAAAGCTTTTACATGGAGCGATCGAGACAACTACCTCTACCAATGGTGCCAAAAAAACCCAAGTCAACCCATATGTGACACACAGAACAACAACAACAAACCTACCCAATGCACTGTCTAAAAAGTAAAAAAAAAGCGGGACGACGACATATTCCTAAATAGTCAATGTTTTATTGTTCATAATTTATATTGTATAAACCACATGCTTTAATCATGTATATTCTGTGTCATATAAAAAAAATTATGATTATTATTTTTTGTTATTCAATGTGGTCCAATGTTTAAAGAGCTCCTGAAAAAGGGTACACAAGAATATATAGCAGATTGTATGATGGTTTTATAAATAAAGTAAGACATATAATTCCAGGTGGACTGTTAGAAAGATAAGAATAAATTATGTGTGTGTATCAAATACATAGTCTGGCCCCTCAACTAATTTTGTTAAGTCAATGCGGCCCGTGAGTCAAAATAATAGCCCACCCCTGGACTGGTGTGTGTCCCACCAAGTCTTTGAGCCTGAACTAGACTAGAACTGTGCTATCAAGTCTGACTGGTGTGTATCTTTAAGCACAAACTGCTGAAGCCTGCTCTGCTCGGATGAAAGGCGAGATGTCTTATATGACAACCTGAACAGTCCAGTTGCGATTGATTGAATGCCCTGAGAATACATACATTCAATATGGATCATGTTATGAAAATATTATACATGATATAAAGCATAAAAAATATGAATATAAATATTGAAGCAACAAATTAATGACCTATTGCATGTTTTTTGTTTTCCCAAAAATAAAATATAAATGTTTTATGCATCATGTAATAAAAACATTTTGCCTTTTATTTGAATCCATAGTACATTTATGGTTAACAATATGGAAGAAAAATAAGTTCCCAAACTAGGCTAACTGATTGTGTTTGGTGTATTGTGAAGGTAGTTTGACGTCAGTGATGGAGAATCACAAAATTGAGGTCTCTTAAGAGTCGGGGAGGACTCTACTGGTTAAAGGGTCGTAAACAGTAACGCTTCAACTGGGTCCAGTAAAGGGCAGTACACCAATTGGCAGTGACGGGAACGCTTTACTCGGATGCTTACATAGACAAAGGACAGTACATTATCGCAGTGAGGCGAACGCTTTGTCTATTTTGCTGTTTAACTCTTTTGTGACTGTTAGGTTTTTGGTGGTAAAATTTTGTATTTTGTTTTAACACAATATGTGACAGTATGGAAGGCGAGTTTGAACGTGAGTGTGATGAATGATGACACAGTCACTCCGGTGCCCACATTCCAACAAACTAGACAGCGTCAGCCAGCAGGAACTGCGCCACCAGTTGGCGACCCTCCCACTGAACCTCGTATAGAGGCGGAAAAGAACATATCACAAGTTAGACTAGCACAGGCGGACGCGGAAAACAACCCGCAGCCTCAATCACGAATAGCGAAACGCATTGACACCTCTAACATTTTGCCAAATACACAACGCATTAGGCGACGTACAGCGGCCCCCACACCGGTTAAACCCGAATATAATGATGCAGACGTCGCATACAAATCCATATCCGAGTCGGAAGATGATTACGGTGTCGTTCTCTTTCCTCCCACTCCCTCACCTTATGTTGTCAGGAGCGGAGGGGTTTGTCCATTAACTACCATGCCTTTACGTGTTGATAGCGGCGGTAATCATACCGAATATACCCCTTTTTCCATTACTGACATAGACGGTGAAGGGTTTCTGTTTTTTAGGTATCTAAATCTGCTTAGGAAGGCCTGAAGGTCAGGCTGTGACCTTCAGCGTTTACTGGAGCGGTTTGCAGCTGAGTGTGAAGCTTATGGAATGAGACTCGGCACCTCCAAATCCTAAGGCCATTGGACTCAGTCGGAAACGGGTGGACTGTACCCTCCAGGTTGGGAGTAAAGTCTTGCCTCAAGTGGAGGAGTTCAAGTATCTCGGGTTTTTGTTCACGAGTGTGGGAAGGTTGGAGCGTGAGATCAACAGATGGATCGGTGCAGCATCTGCAGTAATGCGGACGCTGTACCGGACCGTCGTAGTGAAGAGAGAGCTGAGCCGGAAGGCAAAGCTCTCTGTTTACCGATCGATCTACGTTCCCACCCTGCCCTATGGTCATGAGTTATGGGTCATGACCGAAAGAACGAGATGGCGGATACAAGCGGCGGAAATGAGTTTCCTCCGTAGGGTGGCTGGACTCACCCTAAGAGATTGGGTGAGGAGCTTGGCCATCCGGGAGGAGCTCAGAGTAGAGCCGCTGCTCCTTCACATTGAGAGGAGCCAGTTGTGGTGGCTCTGGCACCTAGTCCGGATGCCTCACGGGCGCCTCCCTGGTGAGGTGTTTTGGGCATGCCCGGTCGGGAGAAGGCCCCCGGGAAGACCTAGGACACGCTGGAGGGACTATGTCTCACAGCTGGCCTGGGAACGCCTTGGTGTCCTCCTGGTGGAGCTGGAAGAGGTCGCTGGGGACCGGGAAGTCTGGACTTCCTACTGAAGCTGCTGCCCCCACGACCCGGACCCGGATAAGCAGAGGAAAATGGATGGATGGATGGAATCCGCTTAAGCGCTAAGCATTTATATTATATTTAATAGTTACAGGCAGTTACTAAACACATAGAGCTTGCATACCTCGCGCACATTATAACACACCCACGCACCTAACCCACAACTGATAAACTTTTCAAGGCAGGAACACTCCGACCACAAACACCCAGAGCGAAGGCCATCCTCACACGGGAACCAAGGCCACCTGCACATGAATCGACTGCTGCCTCCATCTCTTTGCTGATTGGTTCTTGAAAGCTACAATTCTTACATTGCGGCCTCATCTGACTGGATCCTTACCATCTGCAAACCAGGGCACTGTCTTCTCCCATTGGCTGAGACTCAACAGACATTGATATCTTTTAATGTACAAAAGGCCAAGGAGAGACAGTTAGTTGTGTTCTTGTCTGTCTCTGTAGTAAGACTAACTTTTGTGTAGGCCTATAGGGAAAGGCAGGCACCCCGGAGCTCCCTGAATTAGGTTTGTTTGTCAGGATATAAATATTCATATCTAAATCACATGGTAGTAATTTAGTCTCCTTTCCTCCAACTCGACACCCACGGGAATTGCTGGCCTGACGTCACAGGAGGCCTCATTCCAACACACCTTGAAGCCGAGCTTGTGCAACTTCATCAACAAGGTTTGTGTAGCCGAAAGGCAAACGTCAGCTGAATCACAGGCAAGTAAGATGTCATCTACGTGCTCGCACCTTGTGTTCGAGATTGGTGATAGGACTCATTGAATGTAACTTCAAAGTCCCAGTTAATCAAATGCGTGTGGTTCCTGTGGCTCCTCCCGAACCGCCGTCCTTTATCCCAGATCAAGAGACATTTGAAAGGAATCTTCTTATGGTGAACCCCAAAGCAGACCCCTGATATGACAACCGCCGAAGTACAGCCGCCGTCCTGAGTTCTTGTTAGGTGGATGAGGCTGTCCCCTTTTCCCCTCCTGATGAAGACGTCTTCCCGTGTCCTCACTCCCCTTTGTTTTTTGCCTTTATGTTTGTTATTTTCCATACCCATTTTTAGTGTGATACGGTGGTCATCTTATTTCCCTTCCCTATTACACAGAAGGGGTTTTTGGTGTCCACCAAGAGCAGTAGTTTGTGTGTGCTATTGCAGCTTGCTCTGATTTTTTGTAATATAAAGTGTATAAAGCGTGATTTAATACATGATACTGTTTAGGCTTAGCGTGTAGTCACTAGCATATGTTTAACCTCGCCTATGAGGCCCAAAACACCCAGACAGTCTGTCTTTTCCTGGTCTCTTTTTGTCACACAGCTGACCTGGGTGAACAGGTGGTCTTGTAGGTGATCTGGTAGACGTCTTCTTTTTAATAAACTTTAATAGAGATAGTCTAAAGAGAAAAACATAGTTATGAACAGGTGGAAGTAATGTGCTGATGCCTGCTAAAATCACATGCCTAACAGCTACACCCTTGAAAGAGAACAAACAATATGTGTGGACAGATATATCTTATCATCGGTGACTCCCAGGACATGGTTGGAATGCGATGACCGCTGGGGAGAAACAACTCCCTATATGAAGTGATGATTCATGCTGTTCCTGTTTATATTGGATAACCAAGCCTTCTGAAAATGTATATATATGGAGTCAGAGAATAAACTAGGTGTGTGTGTGCCTTCTACACTTCCTTAGGGAGCCGTCGAAGTGCGCACACACCCTGAGACTCAGTATTTTTCTAGTGTGTTTCCCTTCACCAGAAAACACGAATGCGTGTGTTTTCAGAAGAGCAAAACACAAGACACCTTAATGCTTGTTTGCAATAAAGTCCTTACTCTATTTTTTTTGTCTCACTCCCAGTCGTTTTTACATATTCAAACTGTACTTAAAACCTTAAAATCCAACAGTGCAAAATGTTATTTATTATATTTTTGCAATTTTTCAATTGGTATTTTTTTATCAGGAGTGTATACTACTAGCCTAATTAGGGGATTTAAATGTTTCCAAATTATTAAATATAAAATGATATTCAGAGATAAAAGGCAAAACATGATGCATTTAATATTTATATTTTCATCATCATAGACAACATGGTCACTGTATATTTAGTTTGCTCTATATTTGTATTGTTTTTTATGCTTAATATTTGCAAAGCATTGTCCATATCGCATGTACTATGTCTTCCAACATTTCAGTGCACTGGGCATTTTCATGTGCGCAATACTTGATTAGTGTAGTTTTTGTCTCTGGCCTGCAAACACATTATATTCAATAGTCACATTTTGATTAGGTTTGATCAATGAACCATTATACAAGTTTAAAAACAAATGCTAAACTGAATTGCTTAATGTCCTTGTGATGTTTTTTTTTTCTAATTAAGGCAGAAATTTCAATGGTTTATCACATAATGCAGCAAATTGTTGTTTCTTGCAAAAAAGTGGAGCATCTGCATTTGGTAATAATTTTTATAATAAGTTACAGGCACAAAATGCATTACAAAATACAAATTGCAGCATTATTACATAGAAAAGTGAAAATGTATTACACAATGCACCATTATTACGTAATGTGACACATAATGTGACGCTACAAGGTTCAAACAACAAAACAATCCGGTGCCATGCGGCTGCATCTGGGGTAGTTAGTAGGGCTAGGTTATGAGGGACAGCTGGGGGAATGCAGTAGCAACTGAAAGGACAACCCAAAAATGAGCGTGAAGAAGTGAGTGACAGAACATCCATGCACGCAAAAGGTCAAATATCCCATTAAAATTTTTAATTAAGCTTTACCCACCTACGCCATCATCTGTGTCATATTGTTTATGTATGTTGCTATTCCTCCTGGAGGTCCATGAGTCATCATGTCTTACAACTGGCAGAGTAGTCGCAAAAAATTAAATGAGGACAACAGAGTTGTTTCATCCTTGTTTTATTTATTGATTTCATTTTTTGCTTTGTCACAAAGGTTGCCCATATCTGTAGGAAGCAATACATGGGAATGAAGAAGTTTTGGCTCATTTTAATTGATTTTAAGTCAAGGATATAGTCAATAAGCAATAATAAACTACTGCTTGAATTTTGCATTGTGCTGCACCGCACGGGGAATTTAAGATAATTTTGAATGACTTATTCTAAATTGCAACCACTCAAATAAATTAAAACCATACAGATCTTAAGCGATTGCCCCGAGTTTAAGCCTGTAAAGGAGTAATGTATTTGCTTACCGTGAGTGCATGTACTTGCAAACTGTGTGAGCTGGTTCTTTTTGCCTCTCAAATGCCTTCTATGATTTTTTGTTGCTTAAGGTGCTGTCTGCCTTGGGAATTGATTGCACTCAAAATATCCCATCCACCTTCCTGCTCCAACATTGCAAGTCTCGTGACACACTCGTGCATTATAGTTATGTTTGCTGCAGGTAAAGATAGCAATTTTGGAAAATTTTAGCTATTAATGTTAGCTCTTATTTAATGTCCAGTCACCCCTCACCACTTTGCACTTCAAATTTAGCAGACTCACTTTAACAGGGTTTTTCAAAAGTATATTAATAATTCATGCTGCTTCGTGGTTACATAATGTCTGTTATTAGTATAGAATTATACACATTTAAGCACATTTTACATATTTTGCTCAATTAAATATTTTCACCCCTCCCATGAACTCACCACTCGTGGGAGGGGCTAAAGGGGTCGGGTGCAAAGAGAACTGGGTGGCAGCCGGAGGCAGAGGCCTTGGCGGTCCGATTCTCGGCTACAGAAGCTAGTTGTCGGTACGTGGAATGTCACCTCTCTGGCGGGGAGGGAGCCTGAGCTGTTGCGTGAGGTGGAGAAATTCCGGCTAGATATAGTCGGACTCACCTCAACGCACGGCAAGGGCACTAGGACCAGTCCTCTCGAGAGGGGCAGGACTTCATTCCACTCTGGTGTTGCCAGCAATGAGAGGCGACGAGCAGGGGTGGCAATTCTTGTTGCCCCCCGGCTCCAAGCCTGCACGTTGGAGTTTAACCCAGTCAACGAGAGGGTCGTTTCCCTACGCCTTCGAGTGCGGGAACGGGTCCTGACTGTTGTTTGCGCGTATGCGCCAAACGGCAGTTTAGAATACCCGCCCTTTTTGGAGTCCTTAGAGGAAGTACTAGAGAGTGCTCCCTTGGGGGATTGCCTTGTTCTGCTGGGTGACTTCAACGCTCATGTTGGCAGCGACAGTGAGACTTGGAAAGGTGTGATTGGGAGAACCAGACCCCCTGATCTTAACCCGAGCGGTGTCTTGTTATTGGAATTCTCTGCTCGTCACGGTTTGTCTATAACGAACAACAAGTTCAAGCATAAGGGTGTCCACATGTGCACTTGGCACCAGGACACCCTGGGCCGCAGTTCGATGATTGACTTTGTGGTTGTGTCGTCGGACTTGCGACCACATGTTTTGGACACTCGAGTGAGGAGAGGAGCTGTCAAGTGATCACCACCAGTGAGTTAGTTCCGATGGTGGGGGAGGATGCCGGTCAGACCTGGCAGACGCAAACGCATTGTGAGGGTCTGCTGGGAACGCCTGGCAAAGTCCCCTGTCAGAAGGAGTTTCAACTCCCACCTGCGGGAGAGCTTTGACCATGTTCCGAGGGAGGCAGCGGACATTGATGGAGGCGATGTTTCGTGCCTCCATTGTCGATGCGGCCGATCGGAGTTGTGGCGGTAAGGTGGTCGGTGCCTGTTGTGGCGGTAATCCCAGAACTCGTTGGTGGACACCAGTGGTGAGGGATGCCGTCAAGCTGAAG
>QODF01000050.1:242766-272447 GCA_024372805.1 Oostethus manadensis | reverse complement strand
CAGATGAGGTGGCTCGGGCATCTGGTTAGGATGCCTCCCGAACGCCTTCCTGGGAAGGTGTTCAGGGCACGTCCAACCGGTAGGAGGCCTCAGGGAAGACCCAGGACACGTTGGAGAGACTATGTCTCTCAGCTGGCCTGGGAACGACTCGGCATCCGCTGGGAAGAGCTAGACGGCCAAGGAGAGGGACCTCTGGGCTTCCCTGCTTAGGTTGCTGCCCCCGCGACCTGACCTCGGATGAGCGGAAGAAAATGGATGGATGGATAAATATTTTCAAGCATAAAAATTTAATTATTGATGGTGTGGTCTGCGCTGACCAGCTGACCCCCATCTTCACCCGCATCTTCAATCGATCACAGAAGCTGTGTGAATTGTCCTCCTGCTTCAAACACTCCACCATGATCCCAGTCCTCAAGAAAGCCTGCACATCAGAACTAAATGACTACAGACCTGTGGCCCTGACATCTCTAGTCTGAAGTCCTTCGAACGACTGGTGTTGAGCCACCTGAAGGACATCAAGGCCCCCTGCTGGACGCCCTGCAGTTTGCCTTTAGGCAAACAGGTCGGCGGATGATGCCATCAACATCGGACTGCACTACTTCCTGCATTACCTCGACTCTCCAGAGACCTATGCAAGGATCCTGTTTGTGGACTTCTGCTCAGCGTTTAACACAATCACTGTGCTAGCCTCCACCCTTCAGTGGATCACCAGCTTCTTGACTGACAGGAGCCAGCTGGTGAGATTGGGGGGCATCTCAAGCAGAACGCGGGCCACCGGCACTGGTGCCCCTTAGGGTGTGTTCATTCTAAACTCATCTTCTCTCTCTACACTAATGGCTGCACCTCAGGGGACCCTTCTGTGAAACTCCTGAAGTTTGCGGACAACACGATATGCGGACTTCATCGATATCATCCGGGACGGTGAGGAATCTGCCTACAGACAGGAAGTGGAGCACCTGGTCCTCCTAGAGCTGAGTCCGCTCAAAACTGTGGAGATGAAAGGGGACTTTAGGAGAACCCCCTGCATTCCCTCCCATTACAATCCTTGATAACACAGTGTCTAATGTGGACACCTTCAGGTTTCTGGGAACCACAGTCTTTCAGGACCTAAGGTGGTCGTCCCACATAGACATTTAGGGGAAAAGGCCCAGCAGAGGTTTTCTTTCCTACGACAACTGAGGAATGTCAATCTGCCCCAGGAGCTGCTGACCCAGGTCTACACTGCAATCATTCATTCTTTTCTGTGCAATTCCATCACTGTCTGGATGAAAAGTTGCAGTGCAGCAGGTTTGGCTCCAACCTGATCAAGCACATGGGGGGAAAATATTTCTTGTTTGCGGTGATTTGGTTGTGTTCACGGTCTGCAACCAAACAGGACAGGAACAGACTACAAAGGACCATCAAGTCTGCAGAAAAAATAATTGGAGTTAACCTTCCCTCCGTACCAGACCTGTATTGGGGCGGAAGTGGGCAGGGACCATCACTGCAGACCCTCAAACCCTGGATACAAACTGTTCAAACTCCTCCCCTCAGGTAGGCGCTACAGAGCTCTGTATGCCAAAACAAGCGGGCACAGAGACAGTTTCTTCCTCCAAGCTGATGACAAGCTGACTCTGATCGACACTCAGTATTGACCAAAAAAACTCCACTTTGAATGTAAATCCTGCTTCACTTAAATGTAAATACTGTAAATACTGTCTTTTGTTACCATGCATATCACACCCTGGTTATTAATCACTCATCCATTTACCTACTTGAGTGGCACACTCACAATTGTCACTTTGGACATCTTTTTAACTATTTATTAAAGTGTGTAAATGTGCAGTGAAATATATTCTGACCAAGTCAAATTCCTTGTTTGCATAAGCATACTTGGCCAATAAAGCCGATTCTAATTCTAAAATGGAAGCTAAAGCTCAGTGTAATCTAAACAGTGATGGCGACCTTTACATCAATGAGGCACAACATGAGCTTAACGTCACTCTTGGCGGACATTCTTTGCCCTTTCTGCTGATTCAACATACCTTGGCATTAAGTTGAACAGGGCACTCACATTTCGCTGACACCAGGAGTCACTGCACGTTGGGCTGGATCGAGCTGTGGTGCTGGCTGTATGTTCTGGCTGGCTGTATGTGCTGAATGTGTTCCTTTGGTCCACTCTGCCGCTGAGTACTGCACACTCCCTTGGAGTCGTAGTATAAGCCAGTTAACGACGCTTTGTGCTTAGTGACTGGATGCTTGTATCCCACACCAATGAACAATCTGTACGTATTAGCAGGCATCCCACCATCTGAGCATCGGGTCAAAAACAAAACCACAGTCATAATGCTAATAATTACCCCACAAAACATGACAGAATTGCCACTACAGTTCACTATCCCTGATATTTAAAATTACTTCTGAATGAGTAAAGTTGTACCATCCTCGATAAACGTTCACATTCACTGCATGATACTTGACGAAGCCTCAGCCCAATCTGCTCATCACTACTTTGTTTTTTCTTGGGTCTTCCTGGAGTACCTAAACAAATCTCCTTGCTAGTTTTCTTTTAAGCCTTAAGCCGTGTTTAACTTTTTGTAGGGTTTTTTTGTCACTTCTGACACTTTTGCACTTTTGCTTTTTTCCCAGTACAGTCGTCCCGCCGATTTGTGGTTCAAATTTTGCTGCTGCACTCTTACGGCTTTTAGTACATCATTTTTTATCAGTAAGTATTCAAGAAAATGTTTTGTATTTCTGCCGAAATTAAGCATTGCTGAGCATAAAATTGGATAAAAAGAACAAAAAAACAAATATAAATCATTCCAAATTGCAAAAATGCATTCAAAGACCTTGTGACAATATGTAGTGCTCTACACTGGTCACTAGGTTTCATAAATGTTAAACTGATGAGACAATAGCCACAGCAGAAACTACATTGTCCAGAAAAAACAAGAGTCCCAATGCTAACATGTGTAAGTCTATAATATGTCTTTTTTTCTCTTACTATGTCAATATTATATTTTGTAAATAGTTTGCACTTAGCAAGACATTTAGATTTAACATTTAGATTTCCCTTTAGCATTTATATGTAACTTTTAGATTTAGATTTACCATTTAGATCAAACATTTGGGCCCGCACGGTGGCTGAGTGGTTAGCACATTGGCCACACAGTCAGGAGATCTGGAAGATCTTGGTTCAAATCTCCGTTGGGCATATCTGTGTGGATATGTGCATGTTCTCCGGGTACTCCGGTTTTCACCCACATTCCAAAAACATGCATGTTAGGTTCATTGGCGACTCTAAATGGTCCATAGGTATGAATGTGAGTGTGAGTGTTTGTTTGTCTATATGTGCCCTGCGATTGACTGGCGACAAGTCCAGGGTGTACCCCGCCTCTCGGCCAAAGTCAGCTGGGATAGCTGGGATAGGCTCCAGCATACCCACGACCCTAATGAGGATAAGCGGTATAGAAAATGAATGAATGAATCAAACATTTGGATTCACCATTTAATTTCTACCTAAAATGTTAACAACGCACACTAAATAGAAAAAAGAGTGAGCTTAATCTTCCCAATGGAAAAGTGGGACTTAATTGACTGTTGCACAGCAGTGATACTATTTTGGCCCTGACAGTATGCATTAACGCACATCTTTTTTTTTTTTTTAATTCTTGCTTTAAGTTTTGATTGAGGATTTAATTATGCCATCAAATATGGATTAAAACTAAAATTAAGGAAGAAATAAACATTTAAAATTACAACTGCGGAAATGAAAATGACAGCACCCCCGTGATCTTCTTCTTATTTGACTTCCGCCCACTCTGTTCATTTATGTCTGCGTACACATTCATGTCACACGAGACAGTCCCAATTAATGTTCAGTGTGAGTCATCATGCAGAGAAGTTTATTTGGCTATGCATCTCTTGGAGAGACACAGAAGATGCTTGAGAGAATTTGGTCGTTAAAGACAGATGCAAATGTACATATACATAATGGCCAGATCACCAAACAGATACCAGCAGAAACACGCCAGGGATTGCACACTTGCAACTCCAAAGTATACATTACAACAAAATGATTATGTGTTAAAATCATTTCGCTCAGTAACTGCACTCCGTCAAGCAATCTTACAACACAAAGACGACACGCAAGTGAGTTGTATATCAACTCACCAGTTCAGACGATACAATGGTGTCAGTCCCACACCAGTCAGCTTTTCCTTTGAGGTTGCAGAAAACACACACTGACATACTCTCAGTGGGAGTTACGTTTGGGAAGCCAGGTGCTGCTGCTTGGGTTGACAAGCACATATCAGCCAGAGACACATTTAGATTCATACCGACACACACACACACATTTAGGTTACAAAAAAAGTGTGTAACAAAAGCTGTCAGTTGTATGATACTCATACACACACAGGTCTAACCCATCCCAAAGGAAAGCGCAGTCAATGCACTATTTCCCAAACCTCCTGCAGGAAAAGTGTAATTTTCCGCTGCTTAATAAAAATAACACAAGCGGTTAGGTAGCAATGTCATGTGTTAAATAGACCCACTGCAGGTTGGGCTTTGCGCGTCCATTAACACTTGCTTGGAGCCCTTTGATAATAACTCTGAAGAAGACTGAAGGCAGCCCCACTGGGGCACAAGAGAGAGCTGAGCCGGAAGGTAAAGCTCTCAATTTACCAGTCAATATATGCGCTTTGTGTCATGACCGAAAGAACGAGATTGCTGATACAAGCGACTGAAATGAGTTTCCTCCGTAGCGTGGCTGGACTCACCCTAAGAGATAGGGTGAGGAGCTCGGTCATTCGTGAGGGGCGAGTAGAGCTCCTCGCTCCTCACATGCTCCTTCACATGGAGAGGAGCCAGTTGAGGTGGTTCGGGCATCTACTATGGATGCCTCAGAGATGCCTCCCTGGGGCAGCATGCCCACCCGGGAGAAGGCCCCAGGGCAAACCTAGAACACGCTGGGACTATGTCTCTAGCTGGCCTGGGAGTGCCTTGGTGTCCTCCTGGTGGAACTGGAAGAGGTGGCTGGGGACCAGGAAGTCTGGATTTACCTACTTTCCTACACTCCTGTGACCCGAACCCGGAAGAAAATGAATGGATGATACAGTGAACAAATGTTCCCCTACCATTCCATGTGAAAGTGGTACGTTTTTGGTGTCTTAAGTTTAGAAGAAATAAATTAGAGTAACTGGTTAGCTTGCCAGCTAGAGGCCGCCTCGAGGCTCTGCAGCATAAGAGGTTGAGCAATGTGATGTAAACATTGAATAATTGGAGTGTAAGGGTGAAAACAGGCATGTTATTTGATGTCTACAGGGCTCTAAAACCCCTAAACAGGGTTTTTATGCTTTAGCTATGGAAATACTTCTCTTCCTCCAGCAGAAGGTGCTTTCCTAGTGTGGAACAATGAAGATTAGGATGGCATAGTTCAGTTATTTGCATTTGACCACACCACAGTGAAACCCCTGCGACAACAGTCGGATGTAATATTGAAGTCACAGTATTTGTCCCCCATGTCTTTGAAGAACCCTGCTGTCGGTTCGTCACACTCAGTCGAGGTCATGTCAGGAGGTCATTTGCCATGTTCTTTTAGAATGCCAAAATTCCTACCAAGCTTTGATGATCTTAATTTGCAAGGTCAATTCATAATAGCCGATTATTAGATTAAAGTTGTACATACCCTGAAGGAAGTTTTACAAATATATTTTAGCAGGTTTACTTTATGCCTGTTGATGCTAAAAACCTGAACAAAGCCAATGTGTTCTTTGCATGCGTCTAGTACTTGTAAAGAAATGATTAGAGTTGTTCTGTATTGCAATATCTTTCTTTTCCATCCCCAAAGTCATGGTCAGGGATGGCCGCAGCCTCACACTCACACAGACAAACAAGACAACACAACAATGACTAACCAGCTAGGCAGTCCTTTCTGCGTGTAGCACTTTTGTTTCTTTCAAAAATCCAATTCAGGACTGTAGTTAATTTACAAATTCTTTGTGCATTCCCAATCAAGCTATTAAAAAAATAGCATGCTTGTACAAAAGGGCCCATATTATTCCATTTGTCACTGGCCTTTTTTTTTTTTTTTTTTAGAAAGAGACACATGAGAAATGGAATCCTTGACATCAAAAATGGTACCTGAGTAACCCTATGGCGCACCAGGGCAGCACTCATGCCCAGAACAAAATATTTGTAAGATAAATCTTCACCAAACAGCTATCTCTATGCTATTGTCCTTCCTAGAAGTTGTGACCACCATAAACATGTGCATTGGAGAGAATCAAGTCACATGAACTGTGTGTGTGTGTGTGGCAAAGTCAATTCTTAACCTCCTCCATCAGTTGTGCACTCATGTCACCAGTCGGCAGCTTCTTTTGATATGCATGTAACTGATTGGCATCTTGCCTCACCAAAGTTTGAACATCAGGCTCAGTGTCAGTTCCGCAGCTTCAACTCCATCTACTGTAATTACTACTGTATTATTAAAAAATTATGCCATTTGTACCAACAACTAGCTTCTGTAGCCAAGGATCGGACCGCCAAGGCCTCCGCGTCCGGCCGCCACCCAGCTCACTTAGCACCCCACCCCTTTGGCCCTTCCTACAAGTGGTGAGCTCATGGGAGGGGGGACCCACGTTACTTTTCGGGCTGTGCCCGACCAGGCCCCATGGGTGCAGGCCCTGCCACCAGATGCTCGCCATCGTGCCCCACCTACAGGTGGCTCCAGATGGGGACCCCAGTGACTTGCGTCCGGGCAGTGGAAAACAAAGTCCATTGTTTTATTCATAATTAGGGTTTTTTGAGCCACTCTCTGTCTGGTCCCTCCCCTAGAACCTGTTTGTCATGGGTGACCATACCAGGGGCATGACAGCCCCCGATAACTTAGTTCCTAGGATCATTGGGACACGCAAACTCCTCCACTACATTAAGGTCGTGGCTCAAGGGAGGAGAAGCGGCCGAAATGAGTTTTCTCCGCAGGGTGGCTGGGCTCTCCCTTAGAGATAGGGTGAGAAGTCATCCGGGAGAGACTCGGAGTAGAACCGCTGCTCCTCTGCATTGAGAGGAGCCAGATGAGGTGGCTCGGGCATCTGTTTAGGATGCCTCCCGGAAGCATCACTGGAGAGGTGTTTAGGTCACGTCCAACCGGTAGGAGGCCTCGGGGAAGACCCAGGACACGCTGAAGAGACTATGTCTTTCAGCTGGCCTGTAGACGTCTCGGCATCCGCCGGGAAGAGCTAGACAAAGCGGCCAAGGAGAGGGACGTCTGGGCTCTGGGCTCTGGGCCTGCTTAGGCTGCTGCCCCCGCGACCCGACCTCTGATAAGCGGAAGAAAATGGATGAATGGATGGATATGCCAATTGTGAATCTACACTTTAAATCCTATCACAACAAATTTGATGTTTGAGACTAAATTGTTCGTTATCTAAACAAAGAGCAGAATGGTGAATCACTTTTGGACCACTTCGCCTGATTTGCCAATGGAGTAAGCATAATTGCCATTCAACTTTAGAGAGGTTATGAATTCATCACTCGTAATGGGTGTGTGTTGCATCAGAGTGGAACAGAAAAAAAAAACACTTCCCATATTTTTTTTTACTAAATCTTCTTTAGCATCTTCTAACAGAGAAGTAGACCACATCCTACAAAGCTATGAGCAAGAAGATTTGATTTAAGCCAGGACTCTTAACAAAAAAAACAAAAAAAAAGGACAGCAAGTCTGTGTACGTGTGTGAGTGTGTGTTACTGTCAATTTCAGTGTCATCCTTGGCATCAGATGAGTCAGAGTAGGCATGATCCTGTCACGCTCCACCTCCTTGCCTCAGGCCACCATGCTTGCTGGGAAAGTCCTCCATTGAGTCGTGACCAAGTGTCAATATGGGAGATATTACAACATGTAGTATATTGTTACCTTATGCCCCTAAATAGTATTTATTTCAGCATTCTCACCGTGTAAAAGACGTACTTCCACTCTTATGAGAGATTTCAGTGGTGATGGTCTGGGTCCTGGACGGTCAGCCCTCAAAACCTCTGAATGTCATAGAGGGAGAGGCTGGAGAAGAAAAAAATAATAATTCCAGGATGATCAGTCGCTGTCCGCCACAGGTCCTGATCAAATCAGCGATGAAATCCCACTTCTGACACCAAATAGTTGTGGAAAAAATATAATTCTCAAGAAAAGAGAATGCCTCAAATAAAGACAGGGAGTTTGCGCATTTGATTTCTTTTGCAAAAGAGGTCAGAGATCATACAGCATGCATGGCGGTCTGATAACTCCGGCTTTCCTAACGACAAAAATGAAGACTACAGTATATATGGCCTGGCACTGGATAACAAGTTAGGGTTAGGACACAGGAGCGGATTTGGGAGCGTCGTTCTTTATACTCCTCCACCACTACCACAATGTCTTCTGGCATCAAAACAAATGCTTTGGAGTTGGACAGCTCAGCTCCCTCACCCAGTACTTCCATCTTGTCCAACATGGAGCCGTGTTTTTTTTGCATCAGACGGTGAGCAGTACACCCACTGTCAAACAAAGGCAAGAGCTGCTTGAAGTATGTGTGTAGAGTGACATGTGTAGAGTGATGGCGTGGATCCGGAGAAATCCACAAATCTCCACTTTGGCCTGGAATTTGTCCAATCTATGGTTGAATACCTTTTCGATAATTTTGTAAAATTGAGGTAATAATGAAATTGTTTGGCAGTTTGTGAACTGATGTTTCTCCCCATTTTTTGAAGATTGGAACTACTTTAGCTGTCTTCATTTTGTCTGGGAATTTGCCCGTCTGGAATGACAGATTGCTGATGTACGTTAGCAGTTCTGCGATCTCATCGATAACCATTTTTATCGTTTCCATTTGGATTCCATTACAACCAGTTGATGTTTTTGCTTTACATTTATGTACAATGTCAATGATTTCCTCTTTGCTCACATCAGCGAGGAACATGGCGTTTGGGTTCCTGTCTATAGTCTCCTTCCCTTCTTCCAACGACCAGAATTTTGGGATCTCCTCTTCCAGTTTTAATCCAATATAACGAAGAAGTTATTAAACTTCTCAGCTATGTCCCTCATATCATCATTATTAATATTTCCAATTGTGAAGTACTGAGGGTTCTCAAAAGTCAGTGGGATTGAGAAGGACCTCAAAGTATTCCTTCCACCAACCGACTATATCACCAGTCAAGGTCATCAGGCCCCCATCCCCACTATAAACTGTGTGTACCGGGGGTTGCTTTGCCTTTCTGAGGCGTCGGTTTGCCAGAACCTCTTCGAGGCTGACCAAAAGTTGTGCTCCATGGCCTCACCAAACTCCTACCACACCCAAGTTTTTGCATCGACCACCACCGCAGCCGTGTGCTGCTTGGCCTGGTCTTCCATTCCATAATGATGCCGAAGCGTTCCCAGGCCAACTGAGAGACATAGTCTCTCCAACGTGTCCTGGGTCTTCCCAGAGGCCTCCTACCGGTTGGACGTGCCCTGAACACCTCCCCAGGGAGGCGTCCGGGAGGCATCCTAATCAGATGCCCGAGCTGTTTATTTCATTGTTATGTTAATCCTGCCTGCAAACATGTGGATCTGTGCTCTGTAGAACCAATCATCCATTAGCCTGTGATCGATTGCTTTTGTCTCCACCCACAAAACCAGGGAGCACATGTAGCTTTCCTCATTGCACTGGCGCTAACAGTGGAGGAAACACCGAAGCTCACATGTGTGATCATATGTCCCCATATCAGGTATGTTGTCAGGGTTAAAAGATGGTAACGTGACAGTAATGTGTAGACATAAATAGTGTAAAGAGAGCATTTAAGATGCATTTTAAATGGGAAAATAACAAAGTTTAAGGAGTTCTATGAGAGTTCTTGGCCTGGAATCTTGAATGCAATTTGAACTGAATGTGTGCTCACTTATATATTTGTGCTGTATTTAGTGTTGCGTGGCCACAGTTTAATGCATTTGATGCAACCTAACATGTTCATTAGGTAGAAAGAAAGTTGGCAACTTGAAAAGGGTTGAATCTCCAAAGCTACTTATGTCTTGTAGGAGTGTTGTTTTACATGCCATGTGTTAAAGATTGCACTGGTGTTAACAGTGTAGAAAAAGCCAAAGCTCACGTGTGACCGTTTCTCCCCGCTGGGGGTTTCTACTTAAAGATTGCTGATTTGCTCATTTCACTGTCAATCAAAAAGCAATTCCGCCTTAGACAGATCATCCAATCATCCAGCCTCTAGGCCAGCCCACTGCCCTGTAGACCCCTAGAGACGCTGAGCGTCTGATGGGCAGGACAGAGCCAGTGACTGCCCAGATTCACGCATCGAAACAACCCACTTTTACGCTTCCCCATCAAAGTCAATAGACGCTCAGCGTTTGATTGTGTAGAAAAAAAAAAAAAGTGCCCTGGCCCTTTGAGGAAGAATGAGAAGGATGTTGTGTCAGTTACCTGTGATAAGTGGCTGATTCTGAAGAAAAGATGAAGGTATTCTAGTGCGTATTTAGTCAATGATATATACACACATCAGTACAAACAGTGTTTTGCCACTTTTTTAAATATGAATTTTAGGGGAAGCTGAGCTGCCCTTACAGTCTTAGTGTAATTGCCACTGTGTAGCGACCGTGCTCAGGTGTACCTAAGTGTTCGTCATCCATGTTAAACGGGGGTACCCAGGCGTTTAATTTTGCACTATTATTTGCACCGGGAAGTAGCTTTATCAGCAGACTTGACTCCTGTGCATGATAAACTTTGTAAAGACAAGACTGCTAAGAAACCATTCATTTGCTTAGCTAAGAATACAGTCCTGTTGCAACGATGCAAAACTGCTTGCAAGTGACGGTAGCAACTGATTAAAACAACAATCCTAACTATTAGTCTCAAGGCTCTAACTGAGAATGGAGAAAGTCTTAGTAGTTGCTGAATTACGACCCTATGTAGTGTAGTTAGGAATTGAGACGTTTTTGTTTTGGTTTTTTTTTGCATCCTGCAGCTACGTGTTAGAACATAGATCGACATCGACACATGCTTGAGAGCTGCATTAGCGGCAGTATTAGTAGATGTGTCCAAGTGTTTGTGAGTGTAATTACCTGTATTGGACATTCAGTGATTGCTCTGCACATCTTGTGCAGACTGTTTTTTTGGTGAGGATTCCAAATTGCAGGCAGTTCTTCATCATAATCTCATTGCCTTCATCTCTGCTGGATGTTATTTATCACCATTATCTTTATCTGCTGGCTCTTTGTCACCATCATCATCTTCACCTTCATCTTCATTGACCACTAACTGGATGAACAATTTTTATGCAAAACGGTGGTAGGAACTCGTATGTTTCACTGTTGTTATCGGCCACTGTTTAAGACTGAAATTGGGTTTGTTTAAAATCAGAACTGATTGAAATTATACTTTGTGTTATTTTGTTTCCGAAGGTGTTTGGTGGACATACAGTATATTGAGTTTTACTCGGCCCTTGAAGTAATGTCTGACTTTTGACTTTTTGTCACAATTGAGGTTTTCGCACCAAAAACAGTGAAAATGAATAACATCTTGCTAAATATAAAGCTGCTCTGTGTTGCTGTGAGTCATTTTGGACTTACATAGAGCACCATACAGAAGGCTGGTGTTAGAGTCAGGACATCTAGAGCTCTACATACATCAATTGGTTTCATGCATGCCAAGTGGCTACATTAGCAGTGGTGTGCCAGGCTGGCATACATGGCAGATATACAGTATATGCAAGGTCAAAATAAATACCTCCTCACCAACACAGAGAAAATAAATAGATTTGGTTCAAAGGTAACTCTGGCAACAAGTGGAAAATGTCTGTCGTGACATGTTTCCACTCATTCAGAAATGTCAAGGTGTTCAAACTGCTGCACTGAGTGGGGTACTAGGTAAACATCGGAGGAATCTTGATTAAAGGTTGTCATTTTATTTCCCTTTAACCCCCACTGAATGCCAGTGCTTGGAAACTAAATAGCCAGAAGCAGTTCTTGAAAATGAGATGACTTTGCAGGAGCAGGAGGATATAACTTGTACAAAGACAATGTCATTGTACAAGTTAAGCTTTGCAAAACCACCGTTTGGACAGATTTTGGTTAACTGTGGCCAAGGTTTTCCTCATTCTGGCAAACAGAGCTACTTCCACATTGCTCCCTTTTCCCGCTAACTTTTTGAGTACGTAATATACAACATGAAATAACACCAATTTCACTCTTGTTTGCTCAAAGCCATGGATAAAGTCATACAAATGATCTTGGTTACTTTTGTTTTCCAGGGAAACTTGGATTCTTGATATTCATTGTTCTTTGCCCTACAGTTGCAATGATTAAAGTCTGATACTAGATCTACGTATCCACTCAATTCTCAAAGAATTCAACTCAAAGAATTGTGTGCCATTACTCTGGATATTCTGCTGCTTGTATTGGGTGTGCAAACCAAATACAGCTGAAGTCATTCATTGTTCCTGCTAAAGTGACTATACAGTGGAAACTTGGTTAGTGTATGCCTCAGTTAGTGTATTTTTGTATGTGAAAGATTTATACAAAATTTTTGTGCTCATAATGTGTCTTTTTTTGACAAAATGTATTAAACCAGAAGTCATTGTCCATTAGCTCTGTCATGTATCTATGACATCATCAGCGGTTGACCTTGCGTGTCTGTTAACTAACACACTTATCCCACAAAGCTCTGCTTTTTGTATTGATCACAGCTACACAATATGCTACAAAGGAGCTAAAGAAAGCTGCAAGTTCCAGCATTTTGATAAACAAGGCGATAAACACTATTGAATTCAATATATATATCATTTAAATTCTGCCTCATAGTCACCTTTGTGAACAATTGAGTTTTCAATAAAAGTAAAAGCGGCATTAAATGTTCATTTTTTTCCCTTCCCTTTATGCATCCATCCATCCATCCATCCATTTTCTTCTGCTTATCCGGGTCTGGTTCGTGGGGGCAGCAGATTCAGTAGGGAAGTCCAGACTTCCCGGTCCCCGCGACCTCTTCCAGCCCCACCGGGAGGACACCAAGGCGTTCCCAGGCCAGCTGTGAGACATAGTCCCTCCAGCGTGTCCTTAGTCTTCCCCGTGGCCTTCTCCCGACTGGGCATGCCCCAAACACCTCACCAGGGAGGCGCCCGGGAGGCATCCGGACTAGATGACAGTATGACAGTGCTTCTCACCCTATCTCTAAGGGAGAGCCTAGCCACCCTGCGGAGAAAACTCATTTCGGCCGCTTGTACCCGTGATCTTGTCCTTTTGGTTACTACCCAAAGGTCATGACCATAGGTGAGGGTAGGAACCTAGTTCGACCGGTAAATTGAGAGGTTTGCCTTTTAGCTCAGCTCTCTCTTGCAGACGCTGCAGTGATGTGCGTTAAATTCCTCCACTTGAGGCAGGACCTCATCCCCGACCCGGAGATGGCACTCCACCCTTTCCTGGGCGAGAACCATGGACTCGGACTTGGAGATGCTGATTCTCATTCCAGCCGCTCAGTGGTCAATGAAGCCAGCAGGACCACATCATCTGCAAAAAGCAGAGACCGAATCCTGTGGCCACCAAACTGAAACCCCTCAATGCCCTGGCTGTGCCTAGAAATTCTGTCAATGAAAGTAATGAACAGAATCGGTGACAAAGGGCAACCCTGGCGGAGTTCAACTCTTACTGGAAACGACTTATTGCCGGCAATGCGAACCAAACTCTGACACTGGCCATACAGGGAACGAACCGCCTGGATTAGGTGGTCCGATACCCCATATTACCGGAGCACTCCCCACAGTTCCCCGAGGAACACGATCGAATGCCTTCTCCAAGTCCACAAAACACATGTAGACTGGTTGGGCAAACTCCCATGCACCCTCAAGGACCTCGCCGAGAGTATAGTGTTGGTCCACAGTTCCACGACCAGGACGAATACCACACTGCTCCTCCTTAATCTGAGATTCGACTATCTGGCAGATCCTCTTCTCCAGAACCCCTGTATAGACCTTACCGGGAAGGCTGAGGAGTGTAATCCCACGATAGGTAAAACACACCAGAATTCCACCAGAGGGAAGTTTTGGGGAAATTCCACTAGGCACCGGATTGGCTGTGCATTTGGGGATATTCCACTGGGAAGTTGGGGAAATTCCACTAGGTACAGGAAATTAGGTTTTCCGAGACGCTCTGGCTGCTGATAGATAGATCGGAACCCACCGGTAGTTGTCTGTTATAGCGGTCTGGAGGAAACTTCGGATGATTGTCAGACGAGCTGGCAGCAAAAAGAGAGAACCTTGAGCCGTGGAGCTACCCGAAGAAAAGCTGAGCTCGGTGGGATATAGAACCAACCACAGCAGCCGACCTATTCTTTGCCACTTTCGGGAGCAACTTAGATCCATGAGTTCTTCCAGGGGAAGCCGTCGACCTGATCACTCGCCGTCCCTTTCCCCTGGGTTAGGAATAATCCCCAGCAGAGAACGTATTCTTACTGGATTTACCTATTTACTACCTGGCATCGCCTTCTGGGTGGGATTGAAGTACTTGGTTTCCAGATAGGACCTAGTCCTTACCTAGAGGTATGTAGGTGGAACTCAGTGTTGTTCATTTTTAAAGAATATTGTCCTTATATTCATTGTTGTCTGCTTGTATGCCCTTGCTAATCTGTCCTAATAAAACCTGTCATCTATTCCAACTGAACAAGAGTTGTCGTTCAGCATTTTCTGTGATACAAAAGAGTAAGCGGTGTGATACAGATTAAATTCCTTGGAGGCTGTTCTGGTACTCAATATAAACAGGTTTCTTGTTTTTGCTCGCAGATAGGTAAATTATCCCAGGTCGTTTCCAAGAGCAACAAACCATTTAGAGGTGGAGCAGTTGTAAAAGGCAGAGGGTCCGGTGTCGCTCGCGACCAAAACTAGTGGGGCGGTTACTCAGGTCGTTTGCGATCCGGGTGCAGCGGGGCCGCTTTTGCCAAAGTCAAGGCTATGAGACCCTGGGTGAGTTCCCCTCGCCCCTGACTAAGAAGGTCTCAAACCCTCAACGGGGGAGATTTAACCCTTTACACGGAGTAGTCAGGTCAGGGAGGTGCGTCTGCCTTGTCTCGCACGAGGACGGGGTAAGGCTCTTGCACCCCCTGGGTAACAAGGGGTTTAGACACTTTTAACAGTTTGATTTGTCGTAAGTTTATTCACCTGTTGACTGGGGCGCACAGATGACATCATGTGGCGCTGATGTGCGGATTCCTTTAGATAGGTTGTGTGGATGTCCTGAAATATGCAATTTTTCATAGGATATGGGATGTATTTTCATTGGTATCCATGCTTGTTAGCTACATGACTTCTTCCTCTTCAGTTTGGTATGGGATTTATACTGTGTTGGACCACATCCAAATTTAAGTCGCTGAGGAGTTAGGTTTGAGAGCCACTGTTGCTCTGGCGTATGATCCATTTTTTCTTGCAATGATAAGTGTGTTGGTCAAACACCTCCTCATGGCTTTAATAGCGTCTGTGCAAACGTATGTATACAGTATGTAGGATATTCATCCACTTTAATATATTTCTGCACATGACATTTCATTCAAATCTGGTGGTGTGAAATAACTTCTTTAATATTTTGGTTAATGAAGTATTGAAGGCGGGCGTGTGTGGGTTTTCTCCGGGTACTCTGGTTTCCTCCCACATTCCAAAAACATGCATGTTAGGTTAATTGGTGACTTTAAATTGTCCATAGGTATGAATGTGAGTGGGACTGGTTGTTTGTCTATATGCACCCTGCGATTGACTGGCGACCAGTCCAGGGTGTACCCCGCCTCTCGCCCAAAGTCTGCTGGGATAGGCTCCAGCATCCCCGTGACCCTAATGAGGATATGCGGTATAGAAAATAAATGAAATGAATGAATGAAAGTATTGAAGGCTTTCTGTTTTAAGTATGTTAATCCGCTAAAGCGCTAAGCATTCATATTATATTTAGCTAATCATTATATTATATTCAATAGTTACAGGCAGTTACTAAACACATAGAGCTTGCATACCTTGCGCCCATTATTACACACCCAGGCACCTGACTCACAACTGATAAAATACCCAAGGCAGGAACACGCCGACTGCGAGCACCTCCTGTTCCAGACGGCTGGCACCAACACCAAGAACCAAGGCCACCTGCACATGAATCCACTGGTGCCACCATCCTCTGGCTGATTGGTTCTTGAGAGCTGCAATTCTCACATTGCGGCCTCATCTGACTGGATCCATACCATCTGCAAACCAAGGCGCTGTCTCTCCCATTTGCTGAAACTCAACCGACATTTGCAACTTGTGATGTACAAAATGCCGTGGAGGGACAGATGGGCACCCCGGAGCTCAGTGTATTAGGTTTGTTCGTCAGGAAATAAATATTCATATCTAAACCACAGGATAGTAATTTAGTCTCCTTTCCTCCAACTCGAGACCCACTGAACCTCGTACAGAGGCGGAAAGGAACATATCACAAGTTAGACTAGCACAGGGGAACGCGGAAAACAACCCGCCGCCTCAATCACGAATAGCGAAACGCTTTGACAGCTCTAACATTTTGTCAAATACACAACGCATTAGGCGACGTACAGCGGCCCCCACACCGGTTAAACCCGAATAGAATGATGCAGACGTCGCATACAAATCCATATCCGAGTCGGAAGATGATTACGGTGTCGTTCAAAAAAGCCGGCACCCGTTCTCCTTCTTCCCACTCCCTCACCCTATGTTGTCGGGAGCGGAGGGGCTCCTCCAATAACTACCATGCCGTTACACATTGATAGTGGCGGTAATCACACTGAATATATCCCTTTTTCCATTACTGACATAGACGGTCTCAGCAAAAAGCTACCACCTATAAGTGGCGGTGCGGACGCGCGGATTAATGCTGTGTTACAGGCAACTGCAGGTCTCAGTTTGGCTTGGTTAGACACTCGCTGTTTGTTGTCAGCTGCCATGATACCCTCACAATTTAGTATTTTGTTACAGCGTGCTGGGATGTTAAACACTTCAGTACATGGACCTTTTGGGCCATTAGCTCGTCCTCTTTTTGCCGTAAGGGAGGAGTTTCGACACAAACCGCGAACTGTACCCAAAGTATTTACATGTAGTGGCGAGACAGACCCGACCATATATTACACCAACTGTATGTGTGATTGGACTGCTGCCACCGCGTGTAATCATTTGAACAGTGCTCTCATGACAGCGTTGTTTAGAACTGCTATTCTGCAATACTAACAACCGAGGGTGATCTTTTGCGGTGGAGACGTCTACCCATATCACTCATGGGGAGAGTGGCTGCCGTCAAAATGATGGTTTTACCGAAAATTAATTATTTGTTTTCAATGATACCCACCAAACCATCCTCCAACTGGTTCAAGTCACTGGACTCCCACATCTCTAAATTCCTTTGGAAAGACAAACCATCACGTATAAGCTTAAATACGTTCAAACAAACCAAAGGCAGGGGTGGTTTAGAGCTTCCGGACTTTTCTCAGTATTTCTTAGCCAATCAACTGCAATATGTCTCCAAATGGCTCAAACCGAGTTATCCAGACGAGCCATGGCGAGATATAGAGCAAGCACTGTGTGATGATCTAGCAATCTGTGATCTACCATTCATCAGTTCAACCATTAAACATCATAAATGTTACAAAAGTATGAACATCAGCTCCACTCTGACAGCTTGGTTGGAATTTTTTAAAATAAACAAATGTTCCCTCTATCCATGTAAGCTGACACCCATCTGGAACAACCCTGACATCCTACAAAATAAAAGAATGATAAACTTTTCTCTCTGGAAAAACAAAGGGATAAAACACTTAGATAATATCATAGTTGAAGGAAAGTTTGTGTCATTTGATACGCTCACCTCCCAATATGGAATCAGCAGCACCAAATTTTTAGAATACCACCAAATCAAACCTATCATAGGGAAAAATTACAAGCCCAATCCATTGAACCTGCAAATGCCAACCAAGGTGGCAGAATTTTGTAACCTTTGCGCCCCAAAGTTATTATCAAAAATATATATGCTTAACAATAAAGCAGAAGATTTGATACACCTACCGACTGCAAAATGGGACCTACTCAGTACATTGGATCAAAACACATGGATACAAATATGTTTAAATACATTTAAAATGACGAAAAACTTAAATCTACAGCTAATTCAGTTCAAAATTCTTCATAGGACTCTTTATACAAGACAAAGGATGTTCAAGATCGGCCCGTGGTCAACCAATTGCAAATCGTGAGATTGTGGAATAGCTGGCGGAGGCCTATCTCATGTGGCGATTGTGAAAAAACCTGGCCACTCCAAAGCTGACACTCTCCAGTCTCGTGGTAATGCAGCTGCTGACTTGGCTGCCAAGACAGCAGCTGGTTATATGTCCTCTCTCTCTGCATCCATCATGTTGGGTTCTGTTCCTTCCTCACCTTCCCTAGCGCCTCCTTTGTCTACCGAGTTGCTGAGGGCTCACCAGGCCTCGGCGTCACCGGAGGAACGCTCCTTCTGGCTCTCTCACGGCGCCTGGCGGACTTCCGATGGTCTCTTCGTCGGCCCGTCCGGAGCCCCCACGCTTCCTCTTGGCAACCTCTCGACGCAAGCGTTCGCTGAGTCACATGGCCCTGGTCATGTCGATCCTCCTGCCATGCTGTACAACCTGTCACACTGGTGGCATCCCAACATGAAAGATATGGTTTGGTCCTTTTGCAATGCTTGCACTACTTGTATGTATTTCAACAACCGTCCTACTTTAAAGCTCTTTGCATTGTCTGCATGTCGTTGCATTTTGTCTTCTCCAGTGGGTGACCCTGGGTCTCTCTGGCGACGGCCGTGGTCAGTACCAACTGATTTGGTTGCCGTCACTTCCTGAGAGAGACGCCCATGCCGTGCTTCTAGATCCAGCAAAATAATGTGCTTTTTACTACTGTGTTCTTTGGCCACTTTTGAGACCATAAGGGGGATTGAAGGGTTTCTGTTTTAAGTATGTTAATCCGCTAAAGCGCTAAGCATTCATGATATTCAGCTAAGCATTCATATTATATTCAATAGTTACAGGCAGTTACTAAACACAGAGATTGCATACCTTGCGCCCATTTTCACACACCCAAACACCTGACTCACAACTGATAAACTACCCATGGCAGGAGAACACCGACCGCGAGCACCTCCTGTTCCAGACGGCTGGCGCCAACACCAAGAACCAAGGCCACCTGCACATGAATCCACTGGTGTCACCATCCTCTGGCTGATTGGTTCTTGAGAGCTGCAATTATCACATTGCGGCCTCATCTGACTGGATCCATACCATCTGCAAACTAGGGCGCTGTCTTCTCCCATTTGCTGAAACTCAACCGACATTTGCAACTTGTGATGTACAAAAGGCCGGGGAGGGACAGTTAGCTGTGTTCTTGTCTGTCTCTGTAGTAAGACTAACTTTTGTGTAGGCCTATAGGGACAGATGGGCCCCCCGGAGCTCCGTGTATTAGGTTTGTTTGTCAGGAAATAAATATTCATATCTAAAACACAGGGTAGTAATTTAGTCTCCTTTCCTCCAACTCGACACCCACGGGAACTGCGGACCTGAAGTCGCAGGAGGCCACATTCCAACAGTATCAAATTAAAGTTAGTCATGTTTTATCAGATATAATTAATCATTCAACCTCTTAATTCATTGTTAATTCAACCTGAAGTGTTGGTTGCACTTTATTCAAATAAAACATGAATGCATCCCATGAATTGTTGTTTACCCATTCGTTTCTATCCATAAATAGTGTATATTTCACCTGCATGGTCCAGTATCCAGGTATTTATTTGGCTAAAAAGTTACTGAATCGATTTAAAGTTACTGAATCGTTTTGGATGGTATCGTTGTAAACAAACCAATATCGTAAATAGAATATAAAAATACCTATAATAAACTTCTTCTTGACAGGAACAAGTACATTTTTGAGACAGATCAGCTCTTGGTGTTAAAATAGCTGAGCTCTCCTGTGATAACATCTAATTTAATTTGTAGCAAATTTAGGGCTTGTTTGTTGATGTGTGTGCCTTTGTAATGCAGTCAAACATCAGCGATGACATGAGTCTTTATCTGGAGTAGAAGAACGTGCGCCAAATGGAATGAATGAAGGCTAAGGGTGAAAATAGTGTGGAATTACCATGAGAACAAATTGTGGATCCGCTCCACAGAATCTCCACTGCACTTGTGTTGCAATGCAAAGTCTGTTGATAACATTCATGTCACACGTCTCCATTGTCATGTCTGTCTACCAAGGACTTACAATGATAAATTAAGATCATTTAAGTTAGGCATTAGGGCAATAGTCTTGGCCCAACTTAATGGGATGGAAACAGTGAAAGAAATAATAACGCAAAGATCCCTCTAACCTGGATGGCCAGCATAGATTTGCATTAGATCTATACTCTTGTATCATGTACACTGCCGACTTCAAGATGAAAATTAAAGAGGCTATGAGAAAATTGCAAAGGAATTTGCTGACAAATGCCAAGATGCCTCCCTGAAGAACACACGTCATTGCACAGAAAGCTTAGCATCAAGTTAGCCATTTCTTTGCATTTAAAAAAGCCACTGGGGCAGAGAAAAACAAAGTCCTTCTCACCCCATCCAGTTGATGACACACTGAGGTCCCAAAACAAGCTCAAAATTGGCATCCGAATCAACAAAAGGAATTTTTATCTTTGGGGAAGTCGAGATGAAAACTTTCCAAACTCCCATATTTTCCCCAGAGATGCCCAGATTTCACTGTCCCCTAGTGTTATTATTATTATTACGTACTATGCCGAGTTAAAATTAGACTATTTAAACTGTTTTAAATTTGTTTATTATTTGTTTATAATATTATTTCTGAAAAAAATATCAAATATTTTTATTGACCTAAATATACATCCGATTGTCTTATAATCAGTGCAGTAGTTTGTACTTTAGATTATACAGTAAAACTTCGGTTTTCAAATCCCTAGTTTTTGTATGATTCTGTTTTCATTCACCCATTCATTTTCTTCACGGGGGTGTGCTGTGGGTATGCTGGAGCCAATCCCAGCTGACTTCGGGCGAGAGGCGGGGTACACCCTGGACTGGTCGCCAGCCAATGGCAGAGCACATATACACACAACCATTCACACTCAAATTCAAACCTGGACAATGGACAGTTGAAGTCTCAACAAGACGAAAATATTCCAAGGCCCAAACCCTCAAATACTTTATAAAACCTGCGCATCATCCAGATGAAGATGGTCTGTAAACGCAGACTTTTGAAACTGGGTCCCAGAGTGGAAAGATTTGAAGATGCTGTTTACGCAGCTCCGTAGTTACGGCCTCCCCCACCTTCTATGAAAACGCTTGCATCATAGCTCCACCCCTTTACAAACGCACATGCGCTAAAACCACAAACACGGAAACATCGATGGCGGCGTGCATTTCTGTCCTGCTGAGGCTAGTGAGCCTACTGTCGCTACTGCAGAAAATCTGCTTCTACTTCATTTTTGAGAGGAACAACAAATGCTGGAAGACACAGCCCATCACTTTATTCTGCTTTTATAATCCGGTGTGACTCGAAGCAACAGCTCCACTTCATCATCCAGTCCAGTTGGGCTACTCGTACTTGCCGCCATGTTTTTTGCTTGCAGGACTTCTGTGCAACTGCACAAGCCTGTTGTTTTGTTGTTGGTCTGTCTCGTGTTTCCGGTTTCAGAGTGTCACAGTGCCACTAACAGGTTAGGCAGACGTATTACATCCTTTTCAGTACATTCGTATGGACGCATGTTTCTGAAACTAGCTCTTTACAGAAAACGTTTTGGAAAGTATGAGTGTTTTGTCTTTGTTTGGATATATCCTTAGAGACACCAGTTAACCTAACATGCCTATTTTGGATATGTGAAAAACTCCACACAGATATGCACAGCAGAGATTCGAACCCAGGTCTTCCAGATCTCCTAACTGTGTGGCCAACATGCTAACCACTCGACCACCATGTGGCCCAATTTGGCTTTCAATTACTGTTTTTATTCAATTACTATTTTTTTACCCTTTATTTTTGGCACTGTTTCTAATATTGTCAATATCACACGTAACAAATTAGTTTGTTTGCCCTCTAGTGTGTCATTCCCTTGAACAAAACAAACAACACAGTCGGTGACTCACTGCACTGCATCTTTTATTGTGTGGGTGTGAGGGGACAGCTGCAACTCTGCAGAAGCATAAGTCAGCCTTAAGAACAGTGTGTGTCTGTAATAAGAAGTTGCTAGATTTGTTACCACATTTGTAAGATGGTCTGTCTCTCCTCCATTGTTAATTGACTATTTTCTTGCCATTTTTACAAATGACCTTCTCCAGTTACAATGCCGTTCAACTGGTGTTTATGGGGCTGTTGTACCAAAGTGTGTTTGTGTTTGCTGTCTTTGTGCGGATATAGGTGGTATGAAGCAGTACATTTATTTTTTGTATTTACAAATGTACGGAAATCTAATTTAAATTTAAACTAACTTTTAGGGAAACTGATTAGGGGAAAAAAATCTCATCACAAAACATTCCTGTTTGCATTATGCTATAAGGTAACCCGGAACCAGACGTTATTGTCCCCCAGTGTGACTTGGCTGTCAGGATTTGAGTTGCTGGGTGAGTCTTGAGTAGCCACAAAACACTGTAACAGACAACAACCAATACGCAAAATATACTGTACATTTAATTTACCTATGCATCTGTGTTGGAGGGCCGCACGGTGGCTGAGTGGTTAGCACATTGGCCACACAGTCAGGAGATATGGAAGACCTGGGTTCAAATCTCCGTTGGGCATCTCTGTGTGGAGTTTGCATGTTCTCCCTGTGCGTGTGTGGGTTTTCTCCGGGTACTCCGGTTTCCTTCCACATTCCAAAAACATGCATGTTAGGTTAATTGGCGATTCTAAAATTGTCCATCGGTATGAATGTGAGTGTGAATGTTTGTTTGTCTATATGTGCCCTGCGATTGACTGGCGACCAGTCCAGGGTGTACCCCGCCTCACGCCCAAGGTCTGCTGGGATAGGCTCCAGCATCCCCGTGACCCTAATGAGGAAAAGCGGTATGGATGGATCTGTGTAGGAAAATATGCATATGGTAAATATATGTTCATGTCGGATTTAACCCAAACTCATTCAATATCTAAGAATTCAATTTATTGATTGATTCTGTATAACAGATGCATTACTGGAATACTAATACTTGACACATGAGCCCTTTGTCACGATCGGTTTGTTGTACTCACGACAGTTTTGGTTTTGTTGTAGTTGGTTTTCCTGTGTTGTTATTCTCCTAGTTTCGCATGTTTTCCTTACTTTCTAGTTTTTTCTCTGTTGTTAATCTCTGTTCCTCGTTTGTTTTCCGTGCTATTTATGTTCAGGTGTGTGCGCCAGTCCGTGTCGGCTCATTGTCATTTGTTTGCTTTTCCTTCACGTAATGTGCTTCCATGTGTTTTCCGCTGCTTTGCAGCATCCTCAATTAAAGATTCCTGCAATCTTACCTGCCTGACGTCCAGCTCTCTGCATCTGCCCGGTCGTTCGAACATGCCGCGCAGACGACACCGTGACAGAATGAGCCGACCAGACGAACTCGACCTCGCAGAGAGCGACTTCTGGACGCTCCAAATATTCAAGGCCATGGAGAAGGAGACGGTGAGATTCACGCCAGAGGAGTTGGAGGACATGGTTTGGGGGCCAGACGGCACGCTGATCCCGATGGCGCGGGTGTGGCCGGGACCCGCCACGCACACCCCGGCCCGCCGGCGACGGAGAAACCCGGCGTTGCCGACTCGGGGACGTCGTAGCGGTGAGTCACGAGCCTTCCTCCAAGCCTCCCTCCACCCTTCCCTGGTTCCTGTGGCGGACGAAGACGGTGTCTGGGATCCGCAGGGTGTCCGGCCGGATAGCCGCTGACAAAAGCCGTGCCACGCAAGGGGACTCCGTTTACTCCACGTCCGAGGCAGCTCTCACCGGCTTCGGCAACACAGACGCTGCCGATACCGGCGCCTCGCTGCAGGATGCCACCCACTCGTTTTCCTCGGCAGCCTTCGCCAGCTTCGGCAGCCCAGACGCTGCCGGTCACCGCACCCCGCTGCAGGATTCCGCCGATCGCCCGCCAGCGGCAGTTCCTGCCATCGGCAGCCACTCCTGTGGTGCCTCCCAGGGAGTCGGCCCCGGTCCTTCCAGTCCCTCCTCCCAGGGCAACGGTCCCGCTCTCCTGTGGCGCCTCCCAGGGCATTGGTCCCGGTCCCTCTTGCGGCGCCTCCCAGGGCGTTGGTTCCAGTGCCTCTTGTGGCGTCTCCCAGGGCGTCGGCTCCAGTCGCGCCTCCCGGGGTGTCGGCTCTAGTCGCGCCTCCCAGGGCGTCGGCTCCAGTCGCGCCTCCCACGGCGCAGTGCGTTTTCTGTCGCGCTTCCCACGGCGCAGTGCGTTCCCATCATGCCTCCCACGGCACAGGGCGCTCCAGCGCTTCCAGCAACGCCCAAGGCTCCGGTCCTGCCTAGGCATCGTCCCGGCCGACCCCCGAAGGTGTCTCGCCGGCCTCGCCTGCGTCTCCGTCCCGGCCGACCCCCGGAGGGGTCTCCCCGGCCTCGCCTGCGTCTCCGTCCCGGCCGACCCCCGGTGGGCGACCCACCACCTGTCCTCCCACCGCCCTTCCCGTTTGCTGGTGACTTTTGGACTTGTTAGGACGTCTGGAATCCGTCCTTAAGGGTGGGGTACTGTAACGATCGGTGTGTTGTACTCTTGACAGTTTTGGTTTTGTTCTAGTTGGTTTTCCTGTGTTGTTGTTATTCTCCTAGTTTCACATGTTTTCCTTACTTTCTAGTTTTTTCTCTGTTGTTAATTACACGCACCTGTTCCTCGTTTGTTTGTTGTGCTATTTATGTTCAGGTGTGTGCGCCAGTCCGTGTCGGTTCATTGTCATTTGTTGCTTTTCCTTCACGTCGTGTGCTTCTATGTGTTTTCCGCTGCTTTGCAGCATCCTCAATTAACGATTCCTGCAACCTTACCTGCCTGACGTCCAGCTCTCTGCATCTCCGGGGTCGTTCCAACATGCAGACGAAACTGTGTCACCCTTAGCATTACTGGATACAACAACAAAGTTAGGTACATTGAAAATGAGAAAACACCAATATGGAGAGGGGCCCATAAACATACAACCTCTCCAGTCATAGCACATTAAACTATGAAGCACTGAATTATGGGCCTTAAAAAATCCTGTCCTGTCAAATTCCCAATTGCCCCTCCTTTCCATTTTTGTCTCGTACTTTTGTCTCTAATTTGCAATGAATCTAAGCAGCCGATGAATATAACTTCTGACAAAGGTTCTTCTTTTCTTGTTTCATCTGCCTTGAGCTGTCAGCATTTTTCCTGAGTTTTTGCTCTTAACATCCCCTCTGATTCCATCTGCATTGTGAAAGTGAATGCTTGTGTTTGCCTTGCTTCATTGGCTTGTTCCTAAAGTACTAGTGCCATCCAGTGGTTTTGCAAGATTGTAAAAAAGCTGAGTGGCTTCATTTGACGGGTGGCGTGTAGAAATGTATTATTGTATTATTATATCCCGGAAATTGAGAAGCATATTGGATTTATTAGTCTTGATAAATGAGTGAATAGGAACATAACATAGCAATACAGTGACATACTAAATTGGAGGTAAAAATGACTATTGTGTTATGTCCTTATTAACTTTGGTAAAAACAGTGGGCTGCATGTGATATAACAAGGAAGAGATGCCTCCTGTGCATGCGAGTACGCTCACACTGGAGTCTGAAAACAGTTGCATTTGAAGAAGGCTGTCAACAAAAACACTGAGATATTGGACATCTGCAGACATCGTATAGACCTATCGTGAATATGGTCTTATTTACAGCGACAGCCCCACCCAAAGTTTTGAAGCAGCGGTAGCATTGTTACTTTGCAGCACATTTTACCAATGCATTTAGTATTTAGAAACTACACATTAACTATTAATAATACAGTAGTTTTAACGCAGTGTAACAGCTGTGCTGCTCTTGTCGTTCCCCGATGCTAAATAATAATAGGGTGGTTAATATGTTTTAGAACTCCCCGATTTCCCTGGAGGAAAAAACACACTTTTTAAGAGTTAAGTTGGTTTATCTCTCTTCCATTGATAATTTTATTTTTTCTTGGCATTTTTGTAGCAATAAATTAATATCTCCAGGACAATACTGTTCAACCGATGTTCACGAGGGTGCAGTACCACAGTGTGCTCCGAACACTGTTTTCATAATAAGTGGTAATAAGTACTCCAGAAATTCGAATACCTGGAGGAATTAGTTGCACCAACTGCCAAGGCTTGAACAACCTCCATTTCTGCAGAACAGCTTTAAAGTATTGATTAAACAGACCTTTTTGTTTAATTCTGAAATATACATTATTTTTCAGTGTTGGGTAAACATTTTTTTAAACTCTGGCTCTTCACCACTGACTTTTTAGTAGATGCATGGCCAAAATGTTGGCAGCTGTCCAGTCAAAGGAGTCAAGCCTCTCTGTGTGTTTTATGATTGAACATACACATTTAAAGCTGCTGGCCTTCAATCAAATTGGTTACACACCAATATACCCAAAATGTACAACCATGTACTACATACCTTTTTGAGGACTCTACACTGTCAGGATATGTGAGCTAGAAACGATTTATGTGTGATGAGCTACTCCTCTGCCATTTTTATTAGTGACCAAACATACTGTTTTCCTAAGACATGTCTTGTTTTGGCGTCGTCATCTGATCTTGGTTTTTTTTTTAGAAAGTGATGAAAATGTCCTTAATGTGCCTTAAGGTGGGCGGCATCAAGGCACTCTACTGCATCTCTCGTCTTGTAAAACTAGAGACATCATCCACAACGGCTGTTCACGTTCCCATGTTTTTGTGACTTTAGAGGGCACATTTTTTTCAGAAAATATCGGTTTCTTTCCAAAACTTAAAGGACATGTCTTTGTGATATAAGATTCGATATGTATGTAGATATACAATTACGATACAATTGTATATAAACACAATACAATTAAAAAGCAATATGTTAAAGACAGTATGATTCAATTCTACAGTTAACATCTGTTAATAATCTTTATTCATCTCTTTAATCTTACATCATAAATAAAACAACCCAATTCTACAAAAGGGACAATCTTACAGTATATACAAATCTGTAAATGACCACATCATACTCTGAAGCATGCTGTAGTGGACTAGCAAAAATAAAGTGAAATGACAAACAACAGAAACACATCTATTATTTTCCATCTTTTTGTTTGATGGGATCAGTGTAAAATATATATATATATATATATATATATATATATATAACACAACTCCTAGCCTTCAGTCCAGTCAATAAATAAATAGGGAAAATATCTTTAAACAGGGTGTGCAGAATTATTAGGCAAGTTGTATTTTGGAGGATTAATTTTATTATTGAACAACCATGTTCTCAATGAACCCAAAAAACTCATTAATATCAAAGATGAATATTTTTCGAAGTAGTTTTTAGTTTGTTTTTAGTTTTAGCTATTTTAGGAGGATATCCGTGTCTGCAGGTGACTATTACTGTGCATAATTATTTGGCAACTTAACAAAAAACAAATATATAAATCATATTCAATTATTTATTTTCACCAGTGAAACCAATATAACATCTCAACATTCACAAATATACATTTCTGACATTCAAAGACAAAACAGAAACAAATCAGTGACCAATATAGCCACCTTTCTTTGCAAGGACACTCAAAAGCCTGCCGTCCTTGGATTCTGTCAGTGTTTTGATCTGCTCACCATCAACATTGCGTGCAGCAGCAACCACAGCCTCCCAGACGCTGTTCAGAGAGGTGTACTGTTTTCCCTACTTCCCTACTAAATCTCACATTTGATGATGGACCACAGGTTCTCTATGGGGTTCAGATCAGGTGAACAAGGAGGCCATGTCATTAGTTTTTCTTCTTTTAGACCTTTTCTTGCCAGCCATGCTGTAGAGTACTTGGACGTGTGTGGTGGACCATTGTCCTGCATGAAAATCATTTTTTTCTTCAAGGATGCAGACTTCTTCCTGTACCACTGCTTGAAGAAGGTGTCTTCCAGAAACTGGCAGTAGTACTTGGAGTTGAGCTTGACTGCATCCTCACCCCGAAATGGCCCCACAAGCTCATCTTTGATGATACCAGCCCAAACCAGTACTCCACCTCCACCTTGCCGGCGTTTGAGCCGGACTGGAGCTCTCTGCCCTTTACCGATCCAGCCACGAGCCCATCCATCAGGCCCATCACTCTCATTTCATCAGTCCATAAAACCTCAGAAAAATCTGTCTTCAGATATTTCCTAGCCCAGTCTTGAAGTTTCAGCTTGTGCGTCTTGTTGAGTGGTGGTGGTTTTCCAGCCTTTCTTACCTTGGCCATGTTTATGAGTATTGCACACCTTTTGCTTTTGGGCACTCCAGTGATGTTGCAGCTCTGAATTATGGCATAACTGGTGGCAAGTGGCATCTTGGCAGCTGCACGCTTGACTTTTCTCAGTTCGTGGGCAGTTATTTTGCACCTTGGTTTTTCCACACGCTTCTTGCGACCCTGTTGACTATTTTGAATGAAACGCCTGATTGTTCGATAAACACGCTTCAGAAGCTTGGCAATTTTAAGAGTGCTGCATCCCTCTGCAAGATATCGCACTATTTTTGACTTTTCGGAGCCTGTCAAGTCCTTCCTTTGACCCATTTTGCCAAAGGAAGGGAAGTTGCCTAATAGTTATGCACACCTGATATAGAGTGTTGATGTCATTAGACCACACCCCTTCCCATTACAGAGATGCACATCACATATTAGGTGTGACGGGATCACCTACATTGGTAGTAGGGTTTCCAGCCTATACAGCTTAGAGTAAGACAGCATGCATAAAGAGGATGATGTGGTCAAAATACTCATTTGCCTAATAATTCTGCACTCCCTGATTAATGGCAAATTTCTTCAAAAATGGCAAAAATGTGTCCAAGCTAAGATGATTAAAAAGCTAAAGATCTAAAAATGTATAGCTGATTCTTATCAATCGAGGAGACAGCTTCCGACGCAGATGTAGCTTTTGCTTGTCATACCAGATATCTGCCTGTATCGGTCTATCTTTTACACTAGTTGCTGTGATGTTTCGGTTTTTGGAAATTTTTTCGTGCCACTTTTTAATTGTTCCTCCTTTTAGAATGTTCATAACAAGTTTATTTCCAAACAGTGGAGGCATACTTGAATTAACAAGGTTACAAAACAGTGCATTACAATACAAGTCATCATACATTCAAACACCAAATACAAAAATTACAAATTTATCCATTCTTGCTTTACAACAGGTTTAGTAAAAATATCTGACACCACCCCCTCCATGAATCACCACCTTATCGTGGTGGAGAGGTTTGAGTGCCCGAGTTATCTTAGGAGCTATGTTGTCCGGGGCTTTATGCCCCCAGTAGGGTCTCCCAAGGCAAACAGGTTCTAGGTGACGGGCAAGACTAAGAGTGATTCAGAAGACCCTTATGAAGAAGAACAAGAGGAGTGACCGCACCTCACCCGGACGTGGCATACCGGGGCCTCACCCTGGAGCCAGGCCTGGGGGAAGGGCCCGCAGGCAAGCACCCGGTGACCAGGCCTTCACCCGTGGGGCCTTGCCGGGCCTAGCCCGAAGAAGCCACACGGGAACCCCCCCCC
>QODF01000050.1:216164-241520 GCA_024372805.1 Oostethus manadensis | reverse complement strand
CTGATTTTGAAGATCTTAAAGCTTCCTGCAATGTTAGTGGAACATCACATGTCACACGATAACAATAATCAATATTTGCCAATGCCTCGTCCTCAAATTTGACTTCATAGTCACAATCAGTATAATACTGAGGGGATCTGCGGTCCCTTCTTGGATAACGAGCACTCTGGCACCTTTCATTGTCACTTTTTAAAGTAGTATCTTCACATGCCTCGGTCTTCACTTCATGTGGGCTTACATTACTCAGATTTGATTTTGGTGGCTGAATTTCAGCTCTCACTCTGTGCTCCAAATAATCACACATGTCTTCATCTATTTGCGTATCACTTTCATTTGTATTTTTCGTGACAAACCTTACCAGCCTGTTTTTCATTATTTTCCCAGTATCTGGATAAAACACTAAAAACGCAGGAGTGTTTTTGTCACATCCGACAAAGATTCCTTTTTCACAGCGTGTGTCATGTCATATTTGTATGCAAAACATTCTGAGCCAAAAGCTCTCATTTTAGACATGTCAGGTTTCTTTCCAGTTAACACATAATAAGGGGTCTGTTCAAGACGTCTATTATAGCATCTATTTTGGATCACAGCAGTAGCTTGCACTGCATATGTGCACATCTCTTTTGCTAAACCGTTTTCAATCAGCATACATCTCGCCATTTCAAACAAGGTCCTCCATGCTCTTTCTGCAGTCTCATTCTGATGGGGCGAGTAAGGAGCTAAGGTTTCATGTCTGATGGAATTTCAACTGAGCAGTGACTGAAACACAGAAGATGTAAATTCTGTTCCATTGTCCGTCCTTATGCATTTGATTTTCCCATTAGGGGCAACATCAGCAATAAATCGCTCTGTAGCTTTACTAGTATAATTTTTAACCCTTAGAAAAGAAGTAAACATAGCTCCTGAAGAATCATCTGTAAATGCAAGGGCAAATCTGAAACCATCTTTCCCTGCTGGCTCAATAGGTCCAGCCAGGTCTGCATGAACAAGTTCCAGTACATCTTTAGCTCTTTCATCGGGATGTGTATTTTTACTCTTTGCAAATTTACCTCTGATGCACACTTCACATTTCAAATTAGACTTCACACTTTTCTCTTTGATTTTCATGCCTTCTGTGACACTTTCCAGTTCAAACACTTCATCATAATTACAGTGGCCCAATATTTCATGCCATGTCTGCACGTCATAACACACACGACACCCATCAGTCTCACTTTTCAAAGTACTTTGATAAAACAGTCTGTCTTGTGTCTTAGTATCAAAAGTCGTACCATTTTTATGGATGAGTCGGTTCTGTCCTTCTTTAAAGGCGACAGTCGCTCCTTGCGATGTAGCCGCTTTGACCAAAAAGATGTCCTGGGAAAATGAGCGGACGAAGGGCGCCTCCTTCAGGATCGTATCGACATCGCGGCCTTTACTGTCTCTTACGCGCACCTTGGCTGTGCCTTTCTTCAGCACAATGCCGCTGGACCGCTCTCCATCAGCCAACTCCAAAATATGGCTCTGAGGTTTAAAGCTCGGGTCCATTTCCACAAATTTCCCAATGTTGGTGATGATATGCTTTGTGGCTCCTGAGTCTACCATGAGACCCTTCGCCTTCACGGTGTTGAGCAGGGCGTCATCCAGCTGCACCTTAAACGCGAACGTGTGGTCCTCCTCGTCCACCGCTTGCTTCGCCTTGTCTCGCTTTCTCCGCCGACAGTGAGCGTCCTTGTGCGAGGCGCTTTTACAGAAGCCGCACCACCGTCTCGGCTCCTTGCGTCCTCCGGCTGACGCGCAGTCCGCAGCTTTATGGCCGCAGGTGTAACAGGTGAATTTAGCGCTCCAATTGTCTCTTCCTGTCACCCTCATCACACTGTCCTCTCCTGAGCTAGAAGCACCAAACGTCTCTGTGCTCTCATAGCTCCTCAATTTTATTTTAAATTCAGCAAATGTCAACTTTTCATCACTCTGTGTACCATAAACAGCGAATGGTTTGAATGCATCAGGCAGGCTCTTTAAACCATTGCGCTCAGTAAACCGTCACTCAGCGTCTCTCTTGTCGGTAACGCTTTCATGCATACCTTTTTGGAATAACTTCAGCTAAGCTGGTTCCGCGCGGCTTTCCTTTCCCTGCGTAATGGTCGCACAGGATCTGCAGCGCATCATCAGGTGCGTCTCTCATCACAAGAGACAAACTCTTATCGTCCAACAGCTGAATCAGAACTGCATACACTTGCTCATTTTTACCGACGTCATCTTCAGCGTCATCAGCGTCTGCAACAGGTGCTTCCCTCAAAATAGTGTTTTTCAGGTCTAGCAGACGCAAATATGCCAGAAACTTTGTTTCCCACAGTTTATAGTTCTTTTCATCTCCATCAAAACACAAACGATTCCATCGGCTTCCAAAATCTTTACTGGGCCCATAACCTGTTGGCGCTGCCATGCTGTAGAGATATAGAAGCCGGCATACGGAGGAAACACACTAGACACAGAACATGCGTTTGGCCTGCATGCACACACACCTCGCGAATGAGCCGCAGCCATTTAATAATCACACACCGGTGTGTAGCCACACCCACATCTCCAAAAGTAGGTCATGTTAATCAAGAACTACTCAACAGGGAGGAGATAATTATGCATCTTTGTGTCAAATTCCAGTATCATTGAGGAGTGTCCTGGATTTTTGTCATCAAAACATGGTCACCCAACCTTTACCAAGTAGAAGACCTGCTCATGTCCATATATTGGATACCAGGCTCACTGCAGATGTCTCCTTGTACCTACACCACAGCTTACAGAGCCTAAAGGAAAACAAAAACATTTGGAATTGAATCGTATTGAAAGGTGCTTGTTTTCAAGCCAAGTCATTCCCCCGCATGAATGAGGTCTTGTACACAAGTTCTTTACAGATTTACCGTTGAATGAATTGGACTGCATTTTTTACATAATAACCACTATTTATGTCAAATGCAATTTCAAATGCAATCTGTGTAGCTTGTTCCTGAAAATTGGATCAAAACATTCACAAAGAGAATAAACCATTGGCTGTCTTGCCAACTCCATTTTTTATGTGAAGGCCAAAACGCCTGCCACAATGCATGATCTTCTGATCGTGCACAAAAAGTCAGGGACCTCCACTGCATCTCTCTGTGTTTTGAATCACATGCCAGCAATGCACAACTCACATAGTACAACTGATCTTCAACATGTATACTTCCGATATTAGCCTTGACGGATGCTTAGCAAAACACTCCTCCAGTTAATCAAGATAGGCTTTAAAGCTTCTGCATGGCAAGCTTTGTTGTCTTTGCTTTATTTTTCTTGTTTTTGCAGATACGTTAGTAGATGTGTGTGTACAGCAGGGGTGTCAAACTGGTGCCACGAAGGGCGGAGACACTACAGGTTTTCTTTCCAGCCGGCCACTAAAGCGGGTGATTTTAATGATCAACACCACCTTCAATTGGAGGAAAGCCGCTCACCTACTGGAGAAACCGGTTGGAGAGAAAACCTGCAGCGTCTTGGCCCTTCATGCCACCAGTTTAACACATGTGTTATATAGTTTTAAATTGATATTGTTTTTAATTGTATGTACATTTTGACAAGATTCAAATCATTCTTTAGCAAGTACAGGAAATGACAATAAAGGCAAATAGTCATGTGTCGGTCGTGAACGAAACGGCTCTTGGAGCCGGGTCTTTGAAGTGAACACCGGGAGCCGGCTCCTGTTTGGGAACCTTTTTTTTTTCTTCTCTCTCTCTTACTTTTTTTTCTCCAAGCCGCACGTGATTGGTCAATATGTGTTTGCATGTGCCAAGAAGAAGGAGAAGAAGAGGTGGTAGTTCAACTCGCAGCAGCAACTGCAAACACGAGAGAAAAAGAGTCAGGGCCAACAAGAGACAACATCGACAGGTACAATGAGTGAGACCAGGAAAGGATGTCAAATGTGGAACTACTTCAATTTTATTGACGATACAAAGGCAGAATGTAGACCCTGCAAGAAAATAATTTCATATCGAGCCGGCTCCACAAACAACCTGCACAGGCACCTGAAAACTGTTGAAAAAAAAAGGAAAACTGTTTACCCATCAGTGCAACGGGAAGAGAAAACGCAGTCAGTTGAGTTATTGGTTCGCTTTCAATTAGTTTAGAAAGAAAAAGCTGAAACATTAAAATACAGTAGTTAAACTTTAAATTGTAAATCCTAGGTATTTGTATTTTATATTATATTTTTGTATAGTGAAAATATTTTAAAAATAAATTTTACATTTTTCTCATTAGTTATTAGTATTTTTTTTTGTGCTTCTTTAACCAAAAAAAAAAGCAAATTAATCTAAACTATCTGAAGAGCTGTTTGGGAGCTGAATGAGCCAGCTCTTTGTAGTGAGCCGAACCGAAAGAGCCGGGTCTTTAAAAAGAGCCGGAATTCTCATCACTGTGGCAAACGTTCAAAAGACATTTTGAGTGAACATGATGGTATATTATCAGAGACACTGACTGATCAGTTGTTATGGAACCAAATAATACTGAGCTTTTTGTCCACTAATTTAATATTGGTATGCTTTTAATGGGTGTGCTTTTGTGTCTCAGGAAATTGAAAGCTACTGCTGAGTGACTAAATGTGTACATGTTGCTGATATATAATGGATGTCTTTATCTAGCAAATTTCCCCAACAACACATTTTCACAATTACCACCGCACTCAGTGCCACCATTACTTCTCGCTTTATTATAAATAGTAGATTAGGGGGGTCACTTTATAGTTTAATTTCTGTCTGGTTCCCATAACGTTGTGAAAGCTGATTAGAAAGGCTGATCCAGTGACAAATTAATGGGTACACCATTATGAGAACACATTGAAATGCATTTTTTCCCTGGCAGATAATATTTGCAAACAGCTTGTTCAACACAGTAAACACGATAAATGATTCACACCAACAATGAATAAATGAAACATTTTATGAAAATTTAAATATGGTCACCCCAGTCACATGTGACATCCACACATGCACACACACTTACTTGTTGGTGACAAAAAAAACTCCTCTGAACTACAAAATGGGAAAGCGCATGTCATTTGCTGTTGACAATATTGTATTTTAGAAGGCATAACAATTGAAATCTGTTCAGAAAAAGGCAAAAACATTCTAATGAGCTGTCTGTGTAGAACACCAAAGTCAAGCATGGAAATTTTTGAGGATCAAGGCAACCTTCTCAAACATCAACCAAAAAATCATCTTTGTTTGTGGAGACTTTAACATTGATCTTCTGAATCCAAACAAGCAAAGTAGAATAGATGACTTTGTTGATACAAAGTACAGCCTGAGTTTATACCAAAAAATCCCAAGACCAAGCAGAATAACAGTTTTTTTTTTTCTTCACGTCCTTCGGGGTCTCCGTAGGTGTCTAATAAAAGGTGACACCGTCTCCAAATTAGTAAACAATGAAACAGTGGCACTTTCATAGCCCATTTTAATCTGAAAGCCTGGGCGTGTTAACGTAGCCAAACCCATAACCTGGTCAGAACCAGTTTAGTCTATACACTGTGATACAGCTGCTTTAAAAGACTGGCAGGGTGGTGGATGAATGAAAACTGATCGATTATCCCACTCTGCCCACATTTTATTTCATCTCTCTGTGACACATCACATTAATGTTATTTTTATTATTTCAGTAGTCCCCGGCATCATTCTGTCTCAAGAGACGATGGTAGATGGCTTAAAAAACTGAAACCTTCCTAGAATATAAATATTTTTTTCAGAAAATGACTTAGTAATGAGTAGCTGTGCAATTATTGTTTATCACCTCCAAAATTGGTTGGGGCATGATTCATGACAGTGTATCCAGGAGGCTACAAATATTGCTTCAAGTGGTGAAGATGGCTTCACGGAGAGCATCCACTGTCTGAAACCGATGTTCATTTTTGTAAACATCCCCTGGCATCCATCCTCAAATGTTTTCAATTGGATTTACACACAGGATGGTCCAAAAGAGTGAGGTTATTCATCTGGAAGTAGTCCTTTGTCAAGCATCGTGAACTGCAGCGTTGTCCTGTCAAATAGCCTGTCATCGCTACACAGATGAGAACCTCCAGTCATGAGGGATGCCCCCTGCAGCATCTCCATCAAGGCTACATTTCCATCTTTCTTTCTTCAAGCTTACAATGTCCCGTGTTTGGTGCTCGCGTGCAAATTCCAAACGAGCAATTTGCACGTAAGACAAAAAAAGAGTACCTAATGAGGAACGAGCCTACATAACCCTGAACACTACATAACACTACACTACTTAAATGTTTTCCAAAATTGTGGGGCGCCTTACAATGCGGTGGAGTTCCAAAATCTGTAAATGTTTTTCTGTGACTTTGATGGGCACTCTGCTTGACTGGCTGGGAGTATTTCCTTTTTTTTGTCCTGTCCAGCCATTAGGGCAGATAGTATGTATGATCTAGATCCCCTTACATGCTAAACAGATTTGCTCTGCCAATGGATTAATGATCAAAGAACAGCTGGGAGAAGCATCCCTACAGTCACCATTTGACTGAGGGTAAAAACGCTTGCAGAAGAAATAAAAAGGAGGCCTGCCCTAGTGCTTTTGTTTTATGAAATGGCACCATCTATTCATCCGGGCAAAGACTACCTTCAACTTCACCGTCAAAGTGAATTTGCGAGCGGCGTGGGAGCGATGAAGCGATGGCAGGCCGCGACTGGCTACGCATAAACAGCGCCAGTCTCCATCCTTCTTGGAGTCTATCAGAGGGGTTCTGGAGAGCACCCCAGCTGTTGACTCCATAGTTCTATTGGGAGACTTCAACGACCATGTGGGCAATGACAGTGTGACTTGGAGGGGCGTGGTTGGGAGGAACGGGCTCCCTGACCTCAACCCGTGTTGTGTGTTGTTGCTGGACTTCTGTGCGAATCACAGTTTGTCCAAAACAAACACCATGTTCGAACATAAGGATGTCCATAAGTGCAGTTGGCACCATGACAGCCTAGGTCGCAGGTCTATGATCGACTTTGTGGTCGTATCATACCTAGTGATGAGTTGGATTAGAAGGCGGGGAAGGATGCCGGACAGACCTGGCAGACCCAAACGCGTAGTGAGGGTGTGCTGGGAACGTCTGGCAGAGTCTCCCGTTCGTCGAGTCTTCAACTCTAATCTCCGGCAGAGCTTCGCCTGCATCTCGAGGGAGGACCGAGATATTGAGTCCGAATGGGCCGTATTCCGTGCGTCCATTGTTGTGCCTCCTACGGCTGCAGTCAGTCGTAGTTGCGGCCGCAAGGTGGTCGGTGCCAGTCGTGGTGGCAAGCCCCGAACCCGATGGTGGACACCGGGGGTTAGGGCTGCTGTCAAGCTGAAGAAGGAGTCCTATCAAGCATGGATGGCTTGCGGGTCTGCTGAAGCAGCTGACAGGTATCGGCAGGCCAAGCGGCACGCGGCTTCGGCAGTGCTCGAGGCAAAAACTCGGGTGTGGGAGGAGTTCGGTGAGGCTATGGAGCACAACTTTCGGTCGGCCTCGAAGAGGTTCTGGCAAACCGTCCGACACCTCAGAAAAGGGAAGCAGCCCCCAGTTCACACTGTTTACAGTGCGCAAGGGGGCTTGCTGACCTCGACTGTGGAGATAGTTGGTCGGTGGAAGGAATACCTCGAGGCCCTTCTCAATCCCACTGACATGCCTTCCGTAGAGGAAGCAGAGTCTGAGGATACGTACGTGGACAGTTCTATCACCGTGGCTGAGGTAATTGGAGTGGCGGTGTCCTGTGGGGGGTGCTCCGGGAGTACGGTATTGGTGGCCCGCTACTACGTGCCATTCGGTCCTTGTACAATCAAAGCAGGAGCCTGGTTCGCATTGCCAGCAGTAAGTCGAGCTTGTTTCCAGTGAACGTTTGCCTCCGCCAAGGCTGCCCTTTGTTACCGTTTTTGTTCATAATCTTCAAGTACAGAATTTCTAGGCGCAGTCAAGGTGTTGAGGGAGTCCAGCTTGGTGACCTTAGGATCTCGTCTCTGCTATTTGCAGACGATGTGGTCTATATGGCCTCATCAGGCTGTGACCTTCAGCGTTTACTGGAGCGGTTTGCAGCTGAGTGTGAAGCTTCTGGGATGAGACTCAGCACCTCCAAATCCGAGGCCATTGTTCTCAGTCGGAAATGGGTGGACTGTATCCTCCAGGTTGGGAGTGAGGTCTTGCCTCAGGTGGAGGAGTTCAAGTATCTCGGGTTCTTGTTCACGAGTGAGGGAAGGTTAGAGCGTGAGATCGGCAGACGGATCGGTGCAGCATCTGCAGTAATGCGGTCACTGTACCGGACCGTCGTGGTGAAGAGAGCTGAGCCGGAAGGCAAAGCTCTTTGTTTACTGATCGATCTACGTTCCCACCCTCACCTATGGTCATGAGTTATGGGCCATGACCGAAAGAACGAGATCGTGAATACAAGCGGCGGAAAAGAGTTTCCTTCGTAGGGTGGCTGGACTCACCCTAAGAGATAGGGTGAGGAGCTCGGCCATCCGGGAGGAGCTCAGAGTAGAGCCGCTGCTCCTTCAGATCGAGAGGAGCCAGTTGAGGTGGCTCGGGCACCTAGTCTGGATGCCTCCCGGGCGCCTCCCTGATGAGGTGTTTTGGGCATGCCCAGAAGGCCCCCGGGAAGACCTAGGACACGCTGGAGGGACTATGTCTCCCAGCTGGCCTGGGAACGCCCTGGTGTCCTCCCGGTGGAGCTGTAAGAGGTGGCCGGAGACCGGGAAGTCTGGACTTCCCTACTGAAACTGCTGCCCCCGCGACGACGACCCGGATAAGCGGAAGAAAATGGAATGGAATGGAATGTTCTTCTGAACAATGTCCCCATTTTACTCAGGCTTTTAAACAGAAATGCATGTTCAACAAGTGCTGGTTCCATCCTTAAATAGGGGTCACCTTATTCACACCTGTTTTTCCACAAAATTGATCAATGATTGAATGCCACACTGGTCTTTTTTTAACACCCCCCTTTCAACTAATTGCCCAATTGCACAGTCTTGAGAGTGTGCATATCATGAATGCTGGGTCTTATGTTCCTGTGCTCCTATGGTCTGAGAATACACTGCACCTACTAGTAACTTGTTAGCCATGTAGCAATAAAAATATGTAGCAATAAAAATACAATACATTACCTCTGTGAAATGTATTTTTTGTATATGAAAACAATCAAATCAACGTGCAGAAGCAGCTTCACTGACAAACACCTCACAGACTTCGTAAGATTGGCTGCCTCCAGCTACTTATGAGCCAAATTAAGAAACAACTTAAAGAGAGTATGCAGTCACAGCCATCAAATTGACTTTATGTAGTTGATGCTGATGACTTAAAGGTTGATGCTGCACAAGGTTGAGCAGAGTTGCATTTAATCTGAGTACAGGAGTTGTTGGGAGCTATCTTTTGCTGTTTTATATATTCATTTTGTAAGTTTTTATATTTATATGTTCAAAAATGAATGCACGTTTTTTGATGCACATTCAAATTACAATGGTAGTACATGCGATCAGTTATTTGCAAAATATGTTAATTTTTGTCCGTGAAAAAAGTATGAACAATTGTTAAAATATGTACAGGTTTTTAATGGGGCTGTTAAAACTGGCTAATAGGATCCCCCGGCACAGTGCCGGAGATATTTTTGGGGTTAGAGAAGGATTGCAATCTGCTGTCAAACTGGATTAACAGTATTATACAATACCTTTACCGGTCAGTGATCTCGACAGCGCCCGGTCAAGCAGATTATTATTACAAAGTGACATTCTTGGCTCAACCATGTTGTCAATACCCACCGACACGACAATGATCTCTTCCCTCACTGTATATACGAATGTCTTAATGATGAGTGGCTCGTGTTAAATGGCTTAAACCATGTAAGGCATGAAACATTCTGTCCCCAAGATGCACTTTTTCTCCCATCAAGGTCAACTTTGCAGGTAGATTACAATCGGATTCAGAACTCTGTCAATTCACTACTAAATTGTATTGAATAAGTTAAAAAGTACCCTCTCTTTTTCAGAACAATCATGGAAATACTTCATTTCACTGAAAATGCACAGAGACCACAAAAACAACAGCGGGAGGCCAAGCAAGATTTGGTTCATATTTTCCCAAATGAAAAAAGGGGGCTAAGGTGGCAACACAATCAGAAAACTTGTGGAATTTTTTTTTTGTTTCAGTCATTCGTTCATTCATTTTCTATAGCGCTTATCATCATTAGGGTCGCGGGGATGCTGGAGTCTATCCCAGCAGACTTTGGGCGAGAGGCGGGATTATTATTATTTTTTGTTTTTGATTTTTTGTTTCTTAATATTGTATTTTTGTTTCCAAAGTGTATCTCAAAGATTATATTTTCAATTTTTTTTTTTTATTCAATGCACACAATGACAAATACTATTCTTAACAAGCATTATGTTTGGTGTTGTGTTTCAATGTCTCAATAACATCACCTGAAAGAGTAATACATTTCACCAATTATTCCCAATGATAACTTCTTTTTTCAGACTGCAAAACACAATTCGAGGATCAACCTGGCTTTGATCCAGAAGAACCCCCCCTGCTGAGCAGTGATTTTCAGCACCCAGACAAGGAGACTGCTATCGCTGAGAAACAGAGGAGGTAAATGGAATCCAACATGTTCAGCTGATGGAAAGGTGTTGCGGATCACATTTACAGTGCATGATGATAGAGGCACCCTGTGATGTCTTCCCAAATGTCCCCAACACATCCTCCCAAATGGTCTGTATGCTATGTATTACCTGAAACAAAATGGACAAGGACATATTTAACCATTTGTGTTTTGGTGCATGAGTGTGAATGCTTGTACGCCATCCCTGTGATTGACTGGCGATCAGTCCAGGGTGTACCCCGCCTCTCGCCCAAAGTCAGCTGGGATAGGTTCCAGCATACCCGCGACCCTAATGATGTTAAGCGGCATAGAAAATGAATGAATGAATGTTTTGGTGCAGATTAATGGTACATACTTTGTGTTTTCTTTGAAATTCAATTTTTTCATAATTGTACACTCCCCTCCGAAAAGTCGGAAAAGCCTGCACATGTTCACAAACTTTTGGAAGGGAGTGTAAACCGTTTATATTTTGTTTTTTTTATTTATAATATAGACACATAGTTCATACTCATGTTGTTGTGCATGTTGCTCCTCTTGCCTCTGTAAGCAAAATGTACAACTCTCAGTACATCTGCATCGAGACAGCACGTCTTGAAGCTGGACAGTTCTGTGATACACCTCACAAATTCTCCTTTTCTCCGTATTTTGTTGTGAACTTCCTCAATTCATTGGCACCACTGCCATTCCATGCATTGTGGTGCATTTTTGCAGTTGTTACATATGTACAGGAAAAGAATAAACATGTCATAAAACTTCAAAATATTTGGTGCTACAAATAATTTACAAATTAGTTTTCATTTATTATACATACTGTATGTAGAGAGCTATCATTTTTTTATTTTCCTTGTGAAAAAACATAACCAATGTTGATAACATGAAGATAAAAGAAGAGTTTATAGATATAATATGATATAAATGTCACTTTTATGCCTTGGCATGGTGGCCACAACCCCGAGGATGCGGCGAGCAGGACGCCGTGGCAGGTCAGAAATAAAGTATTTTTAATAATATTTGCTGCTGTGCAGGAAACCAACAAGCACAAAGCAACACAAAGCACCAGACGCAGCCCTGGGAATTGGAACTGGAGCAGCTGACAGAGCGGCTGCACCGGGCAGATCCATGCGAGGAGCTGCAGCCGGAGGAACCTTGCGAGGAGCTTGCCTCCTTCGATGCCCAGCAGATGGCTACATCCTCTCCTTCCCAAGGCGAGATGGAAAGTGTGTCCTCAGACGCACAGCAGGACGCCCTAGCCCCCCTTTCCGAAGGCCGATTCCAGACGCAGCCCACTGCTGCCGCTGAAACCAGTAAAGGTTAGAGGGAGGCTTGGAGGAGGTCTCCAAGCTCCACCTGCTGGCACCCCCCGGCCGGAACTGCCAGGTACTTCAGGCGTGGTGTTGGAAGTGGTCTGGAGCGGGCACAGGAAGAGTGAGAAGCTCATGCCGGTATAGTGTGGTTTCTGGCTCCAGGAGGGGCTGTGGCTTTGGAAGCCGAGAAGGTGGAATCGGAAGGAAACTGACCTCTTGACGCTGCGGAAAGCATCGTGTGCACGGAAACGGAGGTGAGTTTGGCGGACTGACATTGAGCGGGGGTCAATATTGACAGAACGGTGGGCTGGCACTCGAAAGCAGCACCTTGGCGTGGAGTGGCGGTGAGGAAATGAGTGCCTCTACTTTATGCTTTTGCAAAGCCATTGGTGGAGGCGAGCGTGACGCGGACGTTGTGGTTTGTCTGCGGCGGGTCCCGGGTACACCCACGCCATAGCGAGCAGTGAGCCGTCTGGCTCCCACACCATGTCCTCCAACTGCTCAGGAGTGAACTTGCCGCACAAGCCTTGAAAAAACCTGCAGGTCCAAAAATTGCTCTCTGCGAGGTCCTCTTGAGGTTGGAGCATTCTGTCACGTTTCAGCTTGCGTCTTGGTTTCGGGATTGTAGCGACCCTGAGGATGCAAAGCACAGGACACCGTAGCAGGTCAGAAATAAAGTATTTGTAATAATATTGGCTGCTGTGCAGCAGCAAGGACATAAGAAACCAACAACCACAAAGGAAAGCTCCAGCAACAGGGGAAGCACAGAGCTGAACTAAATAATAAAGTAGAAATTAGGAGCAGGAGAACGGAACGGAACAGAACAGGAAGTGAACACCAAAACAAGAGCTTCAAACACCATCATCTCTGAGATCCTCTAGCAGAAGCTCTCCTAGCTCACTGTGCCAGACTTCATCCATCAGCAGGTGAGGCTGGGGGTATCACATCTAGCACCCGGACCACAGGGTGTGTTCTCTCTCCACGGCCCTTCTCTCCCTACACTAATGACTGCACCTTCGAGGACCCTTCTGTGAAACTCCTGAAGTTTTCAGAAAACACGACAGTCATCGGTCTCATCCGGGACGGCGAGTAGTCTGCCTATAGACGGGAATTGGAGCAGGTGGTCCTCTGGTGTGGCCAGAACCATCTAGAGCTGAATCCGCTCAAGACTGTGGAAATGACAGTGGAGTTCAGGAGGACCCTCAACCCCCACCGCTCCCCCCAATTGTCAATAACACCGTGTCTAATGTGTACACCTTTGGATTTCTGGGAACCACAATCTCTTGGGACCTGAAGTGGTCCTCTCACATAGACACTGTATGAAAAAAGGCCTACGACAACTCAGGAAGTTCAATCTTCCCCAAAGCTGCTGATCCAATCCGATGCTGCAATCGTTCAGTCTGTTCTGTGCACTTCTATCACTGTCCGGTTTGGGTCTGCAATCAAACCGGACAGGAACAGACTGCAAAGGACCATCAAATCTGCAGAAATGTGACCTGTATCGGTCCAGGGCCAGGAAGCGGACAGTACACATCACTGCAGACCCCTCAGACCCAGGACACAAACTGTTAAAACTTTTCCCGTCATGTAGGCGCTACAGAGCACTGTATGCCAAACGAGCAGACACAAACTCAGCTTATTCCCAAGGCCGTCACTCTGATCAACACTCAGTGTTGAAAAAAGAAAAAACACTTTCTATGTAAATCCTGCCTCACTTAAATGTAAATACGGTAAATACTGTGTTTTGTTAAAAAATGCTGCTCATGCCCTGATTATTAATCACACACCTCGTCGTAACTATCACTTTGGACATATTTTGTACATCTGTTTAACTATTTATTAGAGTCTGTGTATATGTACAGTGGGAGTTATTCTAACCAGGTCAAATTCCTTGTTTGCGTAAGCATACTTGGCCAATAAAGCCGATTTTTATTCTAACAACTTCTAAATTGCCCCAAACACTATTCCACAATAGTATATAAAGCACTATACAAATTTTACATTGACTGTTTAATCTCTCACGTGTTCGAATATTTATAAATAAATGTCTTAATGTCTAATAAATGTAAAATAGTTAACTGTAACCCTAATAATAGATAAACATATTTGTTACAGTTTGCATGTTGGCTGTGTTTGTTTATCTTTGTGAGGCCAAATGTACACTAACAGACAGGCTATAAAAACGTCTTCACACACATTAAGGAGCCCATTTCAAACAATAATTGAAGGGTTGAGCAACTCCAAAGTAATTGACACTTACCGTTATGTGTTTTGAAGTTTTTCAAACAAATACAGCTAAATTCCGTGTTCTGCAAGTTCTCTAGTTCAGCTGCGGATGTTTCTTCCTCACATCGCTCAAATCTTTGCTGCAGTATAATCACTTTAAACATCCTTTGTCTGGTACGCCAGCATGTCTGCTTAGGTGTGAATGCGCCTCCGCCAACGTTACTTCCGGAAACACCCCGTTTGGGGCAGAAAATCCACAGTTTCCCGCCATGTACAATAAATGTACTTTTCCTATTCATAAAAAAAACCACATAGAACATTATTAGAAACAATATAGAACATATTTAAGCGAAGTTGATGCCAGTGACCCTTCAAGCAGACACATTTAAAGTCGTTGTGATGATATGTACTATTCCACTCTGGTCATGGGACGGTGGTCGAGTGGGTAGCACATTGGCCTCACAGTCAGGAGGTTGAGGGTTTGAATCATCCGTTGGGCATCTCTGTGTGGAGTTTACATGTTCTACCCTTGCATGTGTGGGTTTTCTCCGGTTTCCTTCCGCTTTCCAAAAACATGCATGTTAGCTTCATTGGCCACTCTAAATTGTCCATTAGAGTGTGAATGTTTGTTTGTCTGCGATTGGCTGGCGTCCAGTCCAGGGTGTACCCCGCCTCTCGCCCAAAGTCTGCTGGGATAGGCTCCAGCATCCTCGTGACCCTAATGAGGATACGCGGTACAGAAAATGAATGAATGAATGAATGTTGTCGTGGAACATCATTAGCCTTTTGATTATAATTAGAACAATCCAAACTCACTGCACTTTTCAACTGGGGACAATTCATGTTGAGTTATGTGCCCTGCCCCATTTGTCACATTAAAACAATGCCAATAAAACTCTCAGGCAACATTGTGTGAAATGAAAAATGTTGCTTGCCAGGTTTGGACACATGAGGGTACTCTTGGGCTGTGTTAAAAATGGCAAGCTGCTGCAGAAGGATTAAACAGTAAGCATCCTCCACTCATCTTGATGATTGCCCTTCCTTTCTAACATCTCTCCATATTTATATACATTTACGGTAGGAAGATTCATTATTGGGGTACTCCTGAGGCTGGAGCACGAGAGTCACAGCAGAACAGTCCAGTCGTAGTAACTCACTCCACCTTCCAAGCAACAACGCTACAATTACAGGGTCTTTTCAAACTCGTGTCGGCATTTTTATATCCAAAGTTCAGCATATTTGTTTTCTATGTTATGATTTAAAACATAAAACGTTTATTGGGTATTTATTGAACTACTCAATCAACACCCATCACCAATGTGTCAACGAGGGTCAGCAAATGCATTACAGATAATCAGTCAATCATGCATTACATTTTAATCATTTGCTGAATGAATGAATTCATAAATCTGACTGCCAAATTGGAGAATTAGATCCCTAAGCTCAAAAACCCATCAAAACTAACCATTAATACAAAACAAAAGGTGATCAGACTTAAAAAGCAAAGTAACAGAGCTTTTCCTGGACAGTGAAAAGCTGCAAGTACGGTAATCCCTCCTTTATCGTGGTCAACTGGTTGCAGACCGGACTGTCATAAGTCAATTTCCATGAAGTAGAATTCCTTTTTTTTAGTATACTTATGGCCAAGAACACCTGTTTACAATGTTCTAAATACGGGTTTTAACAGTAGAGATAGGTATATGTACACAGTGGAACGTCGACTTAGAAAAACCTCATCATAAGAATTTTTTTTTTATACAAATTGGGCTTCAAAGATACTGCCGTCCCATTTAACGAAAACATATTCAAAATACGAAAATTAAAAGTCCAAATTAAGAGTCCAACTCTCACTGGAAACAGGTCCAAATTATTGCTGGCAATGCAAACCAGGTCATACAAGGATAAATCCCCATATTCCCGGAGCACTTCCCACAGTATTCCCCGAGGAACACGGTCAAATGCCTTCTCCAAGTCCACAAAACACATGTAGACTAGTTGGAAAAAGTCCCATGCACCCTCAAGAACCCAGCTGAGAGTATACAGCTGGTCCACAGTTCCACAACCAGGACGAAAGCCACACTGCTCCTCCTGAATCCGAAATTTGACTATTCAGCGGATCCTCCTCTCCAGAACACCTGAATAGACCTTGCCGGGAAGGCTGAGGAGTGTGATCCCACAATAGTTAGAACACACCTTTCTTGAGAAGCGGGACCACCACCCTGGATGCCAGTCCAGGGGCACCGACTCCGATGTCCACCCAATGCTGCAGAGTCGCGTCAACCAAGACACGCCAACAGCATCCAGGGCCTTAAGGAACTCCGGGCAGATCTCATCCACCCCTGGGGCCTGTCCACCAAGGATCTTTTTGAGCACCTTGGTAACCTCAACCCCAGAGATAGGGGAACCCGCCTCAGAGTCCCCGGGCACTGCCTCCCTGTTGGAAGACGTGTCGGTGGGATTGAGGAGGTCTTCAAAGTATTCCCTCCGCCGGTCCACAACATCTCGAGTCGAGGTCAGCAGTACACCGTCCCCACCATACACGGTGTTGACTGTGCACTGCTTCCCCCTCTTGAGGCGGGGGATGGTGGACCAAAATCTCTTTGAAGCCATCCGGAAGTCGTTTTCTTTGGCCTTTCCGAACTCCTCCCTTGTCCGAGTTTTTGCCTCAGTGACTGCCAGAGCCGCAGACCGCTTGGCCTGCCGATACCTGTCAGCTGCCTCCAGAGTCCCATGGGCCAAAACGGCCTGATAGGACTCTTTCTTTAGCTTGACGGCATTCCTCACGGCTGGTGTCCACCAACGGGTTCTGGGATTACCACCACGACAGGCACCGACCACCTTACGGCCACAGCTCTAATCAGCAGCATTGACAATGAAACATTGGCCACTCGGACTTAATGTCCACTGCCTCCTTCGGAACTTGGTCAAAGCTTCCCCGCAGGTGGGAGTTGAAACTCCATCTGACAGGGGACTCCCTGTTGGCTCCTCCCCTGAGACACCACCTAATTGTGGTGGAGGAGTTGGCGTGTCCCAATAATCCTAGAAGCTAAGTTTTTGGGGGCTGTCATGCCCCTGGTTGGACTTCGTTTTCCCTCGCCCGGACGCGGGTCACTGGGGTCCCCCTCTGGAGCCAGGCCTGGAGGTGGGGCATGATGGCAAGCGTCTGGTGGCACAGACCGAAAAGGTAACGTGGGTCCCCCCTCCCATGAGCTCACCACTCGTAGGAGGGGCTAAAGGGGTCGGTTGCTAAGTGAGCTAGGTGGCGGCCAGAAGTGGAGGCCTTGGCGGTCCAATCCTCGGCTACAGAAGCTAGTTGTCGGTATGTGGAATGCTAAAACATACGGTCTACAAAAAAAGGCAACGGAAGCAAAAGAGTGAGTTTAGTTGAACATTTTTCTACTATGTAACAATACACTCACTGTATTTGTAATCACTTTTCTCCCACAAATCCATCTTCTGCATCTGACTGGAACAGCTGGGCAATTTCGCCGTCTAACATGCCGGGTTTCCTGTCATCATTGTCGGATGTCAGGGTTTTTGTCAGTCGGTTATTCAGCAATAAGGCCGGCTTTTGTGAAAGCTCGGACAATAGTTAAAGCAGATACCTTAGCCCGGGCATCCACAATCCATTCACATACGCTGGCCTAACTCTCCCGGCGCTCAGCAAAAATGTTGTTCTGCAGTATACGGGTAGGATACCTACTGAAGGCATGGCGGAAGTGTAAGTACGTATAAAGTAATGTTCTCTGATTGGTTTATCGCTGCCAGTGTAAATAATGGTAAATGGTAATGGTTTAATTTGATTTGAACATGCATGTAAATGACATTGGAATGCATCACTTAATACAATTGACAGTTCCACATGTCCAAAAGGAGTAGGAAGAAGCAAAGCTTATTAAATCCTACCCCTGTAGGGTACCCCCTATTTCAACACATTTGTACACAAGTTTGAATGCATAAGTAAGGTCAAGTGACAGTGTGTTGAAAAGTAGTCCCTGTCATTACTTGTCATGGTAAATAAATTATATTGCCGTATATTGTATGACATTCTTTGCTTGTTGTTTGCTTTATGCATCATTTTAGCGCTTTGAAGGTTTACCAGATCAGCAAATTTTAATAATTGTGATTTTTAAAACAGTAAAATTGTAAGTTCTCTATACGCCGCGTTATGGATTATCCTAATTGATCTTTTTTGCAGTACATCAAGCGAGTGAAGTGTACTTTTGTAGTATTCCCCATATCTCCACACAATAAGTTATATATGGTAACACCAGAGAACAATAGAGAGTTTAGAGTGATTTTTGATCCAGGACAAATTTGATTTTATTTAGTATTGAAGTATTTCTTGCTACTTTATGTTTATGTTTTTGATGTGAGGTTTCCAACTCATTCTGTCATCAATTATGACGCCCAAAAATGTATGTTCATTTAGCCTTTAATTTCTTCCCCATCAATTTGTATTTCCTCACAAGTATCTCTTCTGCTATTACCAAATATCATCATTTTCCTTTTACTTAGATTCTAGGATGATTTGTTTTTATCAAACCATTTTTTTAGAGTAATCATTACCTCTGAAACTTTTCTTGTTAGCGCTTGTGTGTTTTCTCCAGAGCAAAAAGGGGTGGTATCATCTGCAAATAATACTAGCTTTAGGTGTTTTGTCACTTTGCAGATGTCTTTAATGTATAGGTTAAATAACTTTGGTCCCAGTATTGACCCTTGTGGTACGCCACATAATATCTCTAAACTTGTAGATGCATATTCTCCTAGCTTCAGATATTGTTTCCTGTTTGCAAGGTAGCTTTTAACCCAGTTCAGAACTAACCTTCTGATTCCATACCTTTCCAATTGTGTGGTTAGGATGTTGTGATTGATTGTATCAAAAGATTTTGTTAAATCCATGAATACTGAGGCTGCACACTTTCTATGCTCTATAGCATTCCTAATTTCCTCTGTGGTTTCAATCAGTGCCATAGAAGAGGAAATATTAGCTCTGTATGCGTATTGGCTGTCCGCCATGATGTCATACTTATTGAGGAATTTGTCCAACCTATGCTTGAATAACTTTTCCATGATTTGGGAAAATTGAGGTAATAATGAAATTGGTGGGTAGTTTGTGAATCGATGCTTATCTCCATTTTTGAAGATTGGAACTACTTTAGCTGTCTTCATTTTGTCTGGGAATTTGCCGTCTGGAATGATAGATTGCTGATGTACGTTAGCGGTTCTGTGATCTCATTGATAACCATTTTTAGCGTTTCCATTCCAATTCCATTACAACCAGTGATGTTTTTGCTTTACATTTATGTACAATGTCAATGATTACCTCTTTGCTCACATCAGTGAGGAACATGGAGTTTGGGTTCCTGTCTATCGTCTCCTTCTCTTCCTCCACTGAACAGGATTTTGGGATCTCCTCTTCCAGCTATGGTCCAATATTTACAAAGTAGTTATTAAAGTTCTCAGCTACGTCCCTCATATCATCAATATTAACATTTCCAACTGTGAAGTATTGAGGGTAGTCTGCTTTCCTAATAATACTGTTTATAAAGCCCCAAGTAACTCTAATGTTGTTTTTATTCCTATCTAGTATTTCTTTATAATATTCTTTCTTGCACATTCTCAAAATATTTGTTAACTAGTTTTTATATGTTTTATATGTTATTTAAGCAACTTTTGTTTGTTGAATTATGAATTTCTTATATAAAGTATTTTTTTCTTACAGGCGTTTTGCAGACCTTTTGTCATCCATGGCTGATTATTCTTCTTTTGCTTGTTAGATATTTCTCCCAAGGGACAGTGCTTATGGTAGAGCTTCATACAAGTCATTAGAAAGTGTTCATATGCTTCATCCACATTGCTTCCACTGTACACTCTCCCATCTTTGTTCGTCCAGATCTTTCTTGAAAGCATTGATTCTGTCCTCTGTGTGTAGTCTTTTGCAGCTTCTTTTGTCCTCCATTTTTCGTTTTTGTAGTTTTTGTCATAAATTATAAACACTGGAAGATGATCACTGATGTCATTGATTAGAAGGCCATTAGTTGTTTATTTATCAAAGTCATTAGTGAAGATGTTATCAATTAATGAGGCACTGTGCTCTCTTATTCTGCTTGGTTTTGGGATTTTTGGGTATAAACTCAGGATGTACTTTGTATCAATAAAGTCATCTATTCTTCTTTGCTTGTTTGGATTCAGAAGATCAATGGTGAAGTCTCCACAAAGATGATTTTTTGGTTGATGTTTGAGAAGGTTCCTTCATCCAGTCCTCAAAAATTTCCATGCCTAGGTGTTCTATACAAACAGTTTGTTAGCATGTTTTTGTTTTTTCTGAGCAGATTTCAATTGTTATGCCTTCTAAAATGTTGTCAACAGCAAATGACATGCTCCTTACCATTTTGTGGTTCAGATGTTTGTCCACGTACACAGCCCCTCCTCCTCCACTTTTGTTCTTCCAGTTGATGCGATTCATTTCATAACCTTCCAGTTCAAGGTCCATATCCTTGTCGGCATTTATCCAAGTTTCTGAGATTGCAATTACTTTGAAGGGCTCTCTGAATTGTTCCAAGTATTGCCTGATGTTGTTATGAATTGAATACATGCTTCTGCTCTTTATGTGGATAATTTATTACCTGTGTTTAGTTTATTGTTGTATTCTCCCTCTGTGTAGTACTGGCAGTCATTTTTCATGTCCAGATCCAGATGTTTGTGGTCTGTGAGACTAAAAGTGTCCAGTTTAAGATCTTCTTGTCCAGCGAGCTGTAGTGTTGTGTTATGAGTATCTTTAAATGTAGTTTGATGGGTTCTTAGTTCAAGTGCATCTGGTTAATCAGTTCCTTGTGTCTTGCTAGTGGAACTTCCAAATAATAATTAATCTAATAGTTCCTTCTGTGTCCTCCTTGTTTTTCCTTTTCCATGTTGTTGTTTTATTGTGGTCTTTAGTATTTTTCCAACTCCTTTAAATCTTTGACAACAAGCACTCTCGCTTCTGGTCCTCTATTTAACTAAATGAAAATTTTGCATTGGGGGCCCCAAGTGCCTTGGATCTTCCCCTGCTTCCTCAGGTCACGTGCTTTCTTGTGAATTCCAGCGTTGCGTTTTGTCAGATGCTCATTCATGTAGACATTTGTTCCTTTTCAGCTTCCTTCCCTGCTTCAGCAGTGAGATTTTGAATTTCCTGTTATTGAATTTAACGATGATGACGGGAGTGGTGCTCTACCTGCCATACAGGTGGATGCAGGTGTCGATGGTGTTGATGTCTACTTCCACTTCCTTTGAATGTAGAAAATTAACAACTTGTTGCTCAGCAGAAGCGACGTCTTCTTCATCTAATTCTTCTTTATTCCCGACTGCTCTGGCATACGACCTGGCTTTGATCCTGAGCCCCGTCACGATCACATCGTTAATTCGGTTATTCTGATCCAGATCCATGCAGTTGCTCGATGAGTTTGTGTTTTTCTTCCATGTTTTCTTTGACTTCTCGGAGAGCAGTAGCTAAGGCAGCTTTGCTATCTTGTAATGCCTTGTTCTCTGCTCTCAGATTTCCTACTTCCTCTCTCAGGTATTGAATCTTTTTTTTTTAATGGTATCAGTTTTTTTGTCTTTTAGTCCTCTCATTTCTTCTTTGCATTACATTCAGAATCTCAGTTTTTCCTACAGAATCTTCTTTTCTCATTGCTTCCAGAATGTCCACCATTGTCTTTGTGTTTTCCTGGGATTTCTTTTCCAGTTGTTCTTCCAGTACCTCCCATTTTTTTTGTCATTCAATCCATTAGTATATCCGCAGGCGTGGTTAGCTGGTTCCTGTGGCCGTGCACGGACTCCCCTGCTGGTGTGGTGCTGAAGCACTGGTGCCGGTCTCTGCATCCCTCTTCCTTGGTATCTCCTCATTTGACAGCTCTTTTGATGAAGGTATTCTCATGAGTAACATTTCTGGGGTACTTTGAGTCGAGTTGCTTGAGCTCGCGTCCCGTTCTTTCTCCTTTTTTAAATTTGGCATTATTGATTGGCTGTTGCTAGGCAACGCCGCGTAGCGGTTAACCATTTAGCTTGACTTAAACTACAGTCTGTGCTCTAATTTTGCCTTTCAAAAATCTCGTACTTCACGCCAGCCCAAGTTAAAACCAATTTTGTCAGCACTCTCCGCTCTTTGTGTCAGACGCCGAGGTTTGATGTCCTTCGGCTTGTTGTTCTCACCTTCCGTTTGGCAGCTCGGCAGGTAGTCACCGCTGTTTTTTATTTCTATTATAGTGAAATGTGCCTCCTTACCCACTCTAGTAAGTCTCGTGGTCATTGCTGTGGTTAACAATTGGCCACAAAATGAGCTCCCCCTCTAACACATTAAGAAAAAACCGCTGTTACCAAAACTGTTGTTACAATATTAGGTCAAATATTTTACCTGGGGTTCTTCCTGTGTCAGTGTCTACAGTAGGACAAGTTTAAACACTTAAAAAGTGGATGGCAAAAAGCCTTTCAACAGGATCAGAGAGACGTCATCCTTGGAGAAATCTTTTAAACTACCAATTGAAACAAATGCATTTTATATGCACAAAACAGCACAGATGAAGACGAAAAGAATGAGACTTTTTCTCGTTTCATTTGGAGCATTTCAGTGGTGATGACATCATCGCCTGGAAAATCACTGGAAAATCACATCTTTAGCCGAACCAAAAGTATGGCAGCAGAAATGTTCATTTTCATTGCACAAAACAGCACAAAAGAAGAGGGAAACAGATTATTTTGATTTCATTTTGAGCACGTCGGGGGGGGGGGGGNTTTAATTGTTAATATCTCAAAAACAAAAGCACCACAAACCTTGATTTTAACTGAACCCAAAAGCACAAGTGAGGATGGTCACAATGAGAACATTTTGGATTAATTCGTAGCATGTCAACGGGTGACTGACCTTAGTTGACCTATAACAAATGTGTAATAACTCAAAAACAAAAGCAGCACAAACGCTCATTTTAATTGCACAAAATAACACAAAACAAGACAGGGGAAAATTAGACTATTTGACTAGAGTTTTGCGCGGGGTGGGGGCCATTTTCACTCAGGTCCCACACCTTTAATCGTTACTATCTCCAAAACGAAAGCAGCACAAACGTTGATTTCAACTGAACCCGACAGCACAATGAGGACGGTCCAAATGAAACTGTTTTGGTTAAATTCGGAGCAAGTTGACTGACAATAGTTGACCTATAATAAGAGTGTAAAACTCAAAAACGAAAGCAGCACAAACGTTCATTTTATTTGCACAAAACAGCACAAATGCAGCACAAATGAATGAGACTATTTTGGTTCCAATCTGAGCATGTCGGGGGCTGCGTGAACTTTGGTTGACCTGTAAAAGAAACTGTCAAAACTAAAAAACAATAGCAGCACAAACGCAGCACAAACAAATGATCTAGCTATTTGACCAGAGTTTTGTGCCGGATGGGGGGGGGCAACCTTAATCAGGGTAATGTATGCAATGCTAAAACCAAATTGACAATTCAACTTACTATTGTCTTTAATGGCAGGACGCTGAACTTCACAGACCCAGACAGTCGCCCTCACAGATTCCCCACAGTGCCAAAAAAAGAAAAAAGTCAGACTTTCAAGCTTATTGGAACCATTCATAACAAACCAGTTCTCAACTTTTACATGTGACATTTATCATACATTCATTATTTTTTTGGACTTGATAACCTTTGTTGTGTAGTATGACTGTTAGTTTTAACCTGTTTTTGTCCTCGGTTAGACAATAACTCATGCATTTTTAATCTGCAAAAACGTGTCTTGTTTCTTTGTTTGTGTTCAAAGGTTGTTTGCAGTAAAAAGGCAGATTAGTTTCTAATTAGCCTTTTGTTCATGAAATGAAATTCTGGGATGAAGGTTAACATGATAACTGCAGTAATATGCTAAGTGAGCAAAAATAATCTTCCACAGTGAGATGCCTCCAAGCCCTGCAGATGTATACAAGGTGTTGGCCATCTATCATAACGTATCTTACCTTATTCAACATGAATCTTGCCAAGTACACAGCGAAACAAGAGTACATAGGAAACTGAATAAGGGAAAGAGGAATAAACCTTGAGTTTGATTAAAAGCTAAATTATGAGCAAACATGCTGTTATAGGTTGGAACAGATAAACACTAAATTACATTTCATAGTAGGATGGAAGGAATACTTTGAGGACCTTTTCAATTCGCTGAAGCATAGTCTGAGGACACAAATGCAGACAGTTCCATCATCGTGGCTGGGGCTGGACAACTTTTGCCCTGAATTCCTCATGGCTCAGGATGTTGAGGGATTGTCTTGGCTGACACGCCTCTTCAGCATTGTGTGAAAGTCAGAAAGAGTAGAGTACAGAGAGTGACCGCTCCACATTTTCCACAAATAGCCCCTGGGCTGCACTTTGGACACCCCTAACTTAAACTGTTACTGTACATTTTTGCCTTCTGTCCACGCACATATTATGCATGCATGACCAGAGGCGTGCTTTCCTTTCCCTCCTCCTTCTGTTCAGACTTTTAAAATGTAACAACCAATTAACACACTTTTACGACATCGGAAAATAGACAGATTCAATTTGTTCTATTTGTTAAATATCACCATCCATCTCGCTCTCCGCCATCTCCAATGGTGATTCCTTCATCAGATCAGGCAGTCCATCAGACACTGACACATTCACTGTCTAGCTGTCAGACGAAGAGAACCAAAGTTTCAACCGTGAAAGGTCTAAATATGTGATATAACTGGATCACTCCATACTCACTCCATACTCTCTATTGTTCTCTGGTGTAACCATATCTAACTTATTGTGTGGCGATATGTGGAAATAACTACAAAAGTACACTTCACTCACTTAATGTACTGCAAAAAAGATCAATTAGGATAATCCATAACGCGGCGTATAGAGAGCACACAAATCCACTGTTTCAAAAATCACAATAATTTAAAAATGGTTGCTCTGCGATTGGCTGGCGATCAGTCCAGGGTGTTCCCCGCCTCCCGCCCAAAGACAGGTGGGATAGGCTCCAGCATACCCGCGACCCTAATGAGAATAAGCGGTGTCCGGCGTCTTCCTGGTCGGGCCCTCGCTTTTGGAGGGAGTGTGGTTTGGGATGCATGGCGGTGTTCACCACAAACATCTCCTCGTTCTCTGTTTCGCTCTGATGCGGTCGTTCTGTCACTGCAGAGTAATGTAGATTTAATGTAGATTTGTTGCACGTGTCAT
>QODF01000050.1:162053-201140 GCA_024372805.1 Oostethus manadensis | reverse complement strand
CCCCTTCTTGTTTGCTATGGTGATGGACAGGCTGACGGACGAGGTTGGACAGGAATCTCCATGGACTATGATGTTTGCAGATGACGTTGTGATATGTAGTGAGAGCAGGGAACAGGTGGAGGAGAAGCTTGAGGGGTGGAGGTTTGAAGATGAAAGGAAAGATGTATGAAACTGTGGTAAGAGCGATGTTGTTTGGTTTAAAGACGCTGAGGAAAAGATAAGAGGTAGAGCTGGAGGTAGCAGAAATAAAGAAGATAAAGTAATGATAAAAAAATCAAAAAATTGAGTTTCTAAAAAGTTTTAAAAAGCTTTGGAAATAACTACAATGAATTTTGTAAAAATGCATATCAATGTTGGAAATAAGGGTAATTATTTTATTGGAAAAAGAACGTATAATGACTTTTGTCACTAGATCTTGGGACATTCCAACACACCTTGGCTTTTTCGGGTTGGGGAGTTTTGTGGTATTGGCGGCTGCTGTTGACAGTTCCGCCTCGACCAAAGGCAGTCACAAGACGGCAGTGTACAGTCAGCTTCCACGGAAGATGTGGCGTTCTATGCATCGAAAGGGCAAATGAATCACAAATGCACGAGTCGCGGTGGTGGGTGGAGCTTGCCCTGTTTTACATAACGAATTCTAAAACATGCTGTATGTTTCTTAATCATCAAAAAGCCTGGATAAAAGAGGATGATTTGTTTAATGTGTATATTTTATTGGTCTACTGCTACTATTTACTCAAAAATCCCAAGACCAAGCAGAATAACAGAGCACAGTTCCACATTAATTGATAACATCTTCACTAATGACTTTGATAACAACACAACTAGTGGCCTTCTAATCAATGACATCAGTGACCATCTTCCAGTGTTTACAATTTACGACAAAAACTACAAAAAACGAAAGATGGAGGACAAAAGAAGTCGCAAAAGACTACGCGCAGAGGACAGCATCAATGCTTTCAAAAAAGATCTGGACGAACAAAGATGGGAGAGTGTACAGTGGAAGCAATGTGGATGAAGCATATGAACACTTTCTAATGACTTGTATGAAGCTCTACCATAAGCACTGTCCCTTGGGAGAAATATCTAACAACCAAAAGAAGAATAACACTATGTAACAAATTTTCAGTTTTGTTCTGTTCCTGGGTTGAAAGTGAGTTTTCCTAACCTGTTAGGTCTAGAACAGAAAGGAAATCACTGTTATTCCAGAAAAACTTTGCTTCTGTGACCTGGACAGTGACATTTTGAAAATTGCGTTTTTTTAAAAAAAAATTCTCGATTCAGTTTCAATGCCGAGCTTTCTCCTAGAAAATTCCCGAACTGCTAGAGTTTTCCCGATATTTCTACACTTTTCCCAAAGAAAATTTTCCCAATTTCCTCTAGAACATTAAATAAACTTCCAGATCTTTTGAGAAACTCTAAGATGACCGAGGCCCACTCTGTGGATCTCAAAGAGGACTACACCAGTGTCAAAATGTTGCTGAGTGCATTAAAGTATGATGACTACGGATGGGAGGTCATCGGTGACTTCAAAAAGGTATCATTCCTCATGGGTCTTCAAGGAGGTTTCACAAAATATCCTTGTTTCCTCTGTCTCTGGGACAGCCGTGAGACTAAGGAGCATTATTGCAAAAAGGACTGGCCACAACGGGCCGAGTTTTCTGTTGGGAAGAGCGATGTGAAGTGGAAGCCGCTGATAGAACCTCATAAAGTGCTTATGCCAGCGGTGCGCATCAAGTTAGGCCTCATTAAGCAATTTGTCACTGCTCTTGACAAGGAGTCAGCAGCCTTTTAAATACCTCCAAGATCTTTTTCCAAAGCTGTCCGAGGCTAAGCTCAAGGCTGGTATCTTTGTCGGACCACAGATCAAGAAGATCATTGAATGTGAGGATTTCGCAAAGCGGTTGAAAAAGATGGAGCGAGCGGCTTGGAGCAGTTTTGTTGCAGTTGTTTATGGCTTCCTAGGTAATCACAAAGCTGAAAACTATGTGAAGTTAGTGCAGACTCTTACGCCAAAATGGGATGCAGAATGTCTCTGAACGTCCATATCCTTGATTCACATCTCGATAAATTGAAGGAGAACATGGGCGCTTCCTCTGAGGAGCAAGGCGAGCGCTTTCCTCAAGATATAATGGACTTTGAACGTCGATACCAAGGACAGTATAACGAAAAGATGATGGGGGACTACATTTGGGGGCTACTTTGAGAAAGTGATACAATCGTAAATCTAGAAATCTACACATTTCTGAACCTTGTTGAGTGGTTTCCGACAATTTTTGTCTATTACTTGTGCAATTTTTGTTTTTACCCGATCATAATGACGAAAATAAAATAAAAAACAAATTGTTTATTTGCACGAAAAAACGAGTTTTCTTCGTGCAAAGTTAGTGCTTAATGAAGTCATTTTTTCACATATTTTAGACATAAGCATTTGAAATATAACACTTAGAAGCCAGGAACAAAAATTGTGTTACATTGTGTAATCAGCCATGGATGACAAAAGGTCTGCAAAACACCTGTAAGAAAAAATTAATTATATAAGAAATTCATAATTCAACAAACAAAAGTTGCTTAAATAACATATAAAACATATAAAAACAAGTTAACAAATATTTTGATAACGTGCAAGAAAGAATATTATAAAGAAATACTAGATAGGAATAAAAACAACATTAGAGTTACTTGGGGCTTTATAAACAGTATTATTAGGAAAGCAGACTACCCTCAATACTTCACAGTTGGAAATATTAATAATGATGACATGAGGGACGTAGCTGAGAAGTTTAATAACTACTTTGTAAATATTGGACCAAAGCTGGAAGAGGAGATCCCAAAATCCTGTTCAGTGGAGGAAGAGAAGGAGACGATAGACAGGAACCCAAACTCCATGTTCCTCACTGATGTGAGCAAAGAGGTAATCATTGACATTGTACATAAATGTAAAGCAAAAAAATCACTGGTTGTAATGGAATTGGAATGGAAATGATAAAAATGGTTATCAACGAGATCACAGAACCGCTAACGTACATCAGCAATCTATCATTCCAGACAGGCAAATTCCCAGACAAAATGAAGACAGCTAAAGTAGTTCCAATCTTCAAAAATGGTGATAAACATCATTTCAGAAACTACCCACCAATTTCATTATTACCTCAGTTTTCCAAAATCATGGAAAAGTTATTCAAGCATAGCAAGCAATCTTGGTTTTACTTCATCTGTTAACTGCTTAAAAGCAACTCATTGCATGAACAACATTCGTCATCCGCCTAACACAAAGCACGGGCATTCTGTCCTCTTTGCATCAAAAACTACCTGTAGCAACATCCATACCTCTAGCGCCAATATAAGCATGCTGTTGTTCAGTCTGAAAACTACATGATTGTTTTCATTGGACTTATTGAAAGACTATAATAAGAAATAGGGTAAGGAATTATTTGATATGTTTTTGATTACAAGCCATAAATGGCAGCGTCTTGCTCATTCATCTGTGAAATAGGTTCCCACACAATTTATTCCATTTAATAGAAAACCTTGGAAAATGCTGTGATATACAGTAGTTTGCTATTTTACACTATTGATTGTAAGTCATTTTATCTGAATATTGCTCTCCTTTGTAAGCATTATTCAAAGCATCTGTGTCAGCCATTTTTTGTGCCAAACCTCTTTTGTACTGTTTAGTCCTCTGCTGATGCGAGCTGATGCTAAAACTGTGTCCCAATACCACCACTTTACTACCAACTTCAAGGCAATACGTTCCAGTTATTGCTTAGGTCAAGAAGATGTTTGAAGACCAATGACTGCAGGAAGTAGACAGTAAACATCATCATCGGGATCTGATCAACATTTATATAATAACAAAATCTATACTTTTATTTATTAGTCTCAGCAGGATTTTGTTGGTTATTTTTGTTAGTTATTGTGGACTGAAATGCCCAATTTTCTGGCTGCAATAATGCAGGACCATTTTTTTGCAATGCAATTATGAAAATAAGTGGACATTTCACTATGCCTACAAGATGTTGAACTCCAGAGAAGAAGTTCCTACTGGGTTAAAGAAAATGTGTCTATATTATCTCACAGCTGTTTAAAAGAGAATGCAGAAAGACGAAGAAGAAAGTAATACCTTAACTAGAAAAAAGAAATCATGCGCAGTGCTGGTGATGCAATGGCTGATTAGAAGACAAGACGCTGGGAATTATGATCAGTTACATAAAGCGCCGTTACACATTCATCTCTAATACATTTATTCACTTCCTATTTTACATTTACCCCTCACCAGTTCCGAAACATGATCAAACAAAACAACAATGTGTCACTATTAAGTCAAGGCCAGTAAATCAATATGAATACATTGAGTTTGAAGTGTATAACACTTATAAAAGATTTGAAATAGTATACCTAACAATGAACGGTGAAGAGGTCAAGAGTTTACACATTCATTGTTGAATGATGAGTGAGTATGAACAATGTAATATGGATGTAAAATGGAGTAAAAAGATAACGTGCTGTTGTCATGTGATGTAGCATTGTGCACATATTTCCTCGTGGTTCAGAATTCTTCTTCCCTCTACTTTGTAAACATCAACTGCTTATGCTTTTTTTTTTGCTGAGCCACATTTCGATGCCAAACCTGACATGAAGTGGGATGGGTGGAGGATATAGGAAAGGGTGCAGAAGAACCTCACAAACATATTTCAACCATATTATAAACAACCATGATAATCACAATTTCAGCAACAACCAGAACAGTCACAGAGCAAAATGAGAAAAGAAGAAAAAAAAAATAATAATAATCCATCTATAATACAATAATAGTAATACAATAATTATTATTATATATATAGATATATATACACATACATACATACATATATACATATACATACACACAGCGCACATATACATATCCATGCAATACATACACACACACAGTGTGCATATATATTTATATATATATATATGCATACCTACATACGTACGTACTAATAATAATAAACATAAAAGAAAAACAATGAGAAAAACAGAACCTCATGAACAATGATCTAAATTAAATCTATATTACTCTGCAGTGACAGAATGACTGCATTAGAGTGAAATAGAAAATGAGGAGATGTCCGTGGTGAACACAGCCATGCATCCTAAACCACACCAAAAACGAGGGTCAAAATAGGAAGAGGCCAGAGCCCGCCACCCCAGCAGGCACCCCACAGAAGTGACGGCCCGCCCCCGCACCCCCACGAGACGACCGCGAATCCACTCCAGCAAGGGCCACAGGGCGGCACGGACGCCAACCGCTGGAACACCCGCCGGGGGCCCCAGACACAACTGCCGCGGACCATCGCCCACCCCAATGCCAGAGGCAGGCCCCCGCAGTGGGCCCATGTGTTTGCCATCCCCACAACAGAAACCCGTCCACCCCACCCCCAGTGCTCACACACCCACCCCCAGTACACACACCGCACACCAAACGCTGCTCCCCCACTCACGCATGCCCACACGCAAAAACACATCCCATACACCCACACACCTACATTTTCACATATGCACCTGGAGTGCCACCCCCCCAATGCAGCGAGTGGCACGGTGCTATACCACCATACCCGGCCGCCGGGATTCCCACAGCGCCCCCTCACCCCCCACCTTATCAGTAACTGCCACAGCCCAATGCCCAGGCAGGCACAGACACACGACGGCCCTCCCCCCAACATTGCAGCCGGTTGAGCCCCGGAGCCGACCCGACCCACTTCCTCCAGCTCCCCCGCCCCAGGTAGCGTCCAAGAAACAGGGGTGTAAAAGGACCCTCTAATCCCCGCCCCACCACCCCACTAAGGGTGTTATGAGGTGTGAGATGTGTGTGTGTAGGCAGTTAAACTTAAGGAGCCAAAACTGCCTGGGCAGAACGCCCAACAGGTGCCACGGGTCTTGCCACCCCAAAAATGAGTGGCAAGACTCACTTAAAACTTAAAACTGGGGAGTTTGCGGCCCCCAGGGCACCACAGAAGGAAGTCATGTTTGTGACCCACCCGCAACACCCCCATGGAGCACGCGCATTCCCCACTGCTTATGCTTTTTATTTATTACATTGTTTGAGTTCCTTACTCAATCCATTCCATAATTTGATACCACACACAGATATGCTGAAGGTTTTTAGCAGTGTTTGTGCCTATAAGTGTTCATTTACGAGTGTTTGTATGATCTCTATAAGCAGCATTATGAATTATCCTACTTGATCTTTTTTGCAGTACGTTTAGCAGGTGATGTGTGCTTTTATATTTATTTTCCCATATCTCCACCCAATAAGTTAGATATGGTAAAACCAGAGAGCAATAAAGTATGGAGTAAATTTGGGTCCAGAACATATTTTGCTTTGATCAGTAGTGAATAATTTTTTTGCCACTTTATTTTGTATGTTTTTAATGTGGGATTTCCAACTCCTTTTGTCATCTGTTATGAGACCCAGAAATTTCCATTCACTCTTGTCAATGTCCTGCCATCAATTTGTACTTCCGCATGACAGTGTTTTCTGCTACTACAACATTTTAGGTTTACTTAGGTTCAAGGATAGTCCATCTAAACCATCTTTTTACTATAATCATTTCATCTGTGACTTTAGTTGTGTGCTTTCTACAGAACAAATAAGTAAGATATGTTTAAGTTTGCAGATTTATATTCTTCTCGCTGCACATATGCTTTATTTCGCGTGTGTGGGGGGTCAGGTGGGGGCGGATCAAAGCCTTATACGTCATATGTGCAAATTTCACACTTGTGGTTAATATATTTCTATCCAGTAGGGGGCGAACTTAAATTTTCCCCTGGCAGATTGGCCAACACAAGTAAGACGGTGGACGGTGAACTGTGGGTTGAGAGTAAATGGCAAAGTGCATGCCAACATCATCCATCCATCCATCCATCCATCTAATCAAGTGGTGAAAAACACGCAAATATATGTAAATGCATATTTTCATGTTTGTTTGCTGTGTTCTAAATCTGTGAATAAATGTTATTTGTCGTCAAAATATACATCATACATCATTTAGACTTATTGTAGCTCTCTAGTCTCTCTAGTGTGTCTAGTCCTGTGGTAGAGGACTCCAATATAAGTTTAAGTAAGCCTTGGAAATGATCCTGATGTTGCCATACTAGTTCATTTAACATTTCCTTTTGTTGAAGCAGAAGTTCACTTGCGAGTGTGAAAGTGCTCTGGACTAGGGACTGGTCACACACAACACACAGTGGTAGCCACACTAACCCACACAGTACACCCGAGCACTGGAGTTGTTTGTCACACTGGAGCTGGGGCACTGGAAATGGGCTTCAGCGGGGCCTTAGTGCAGTGCTTCCCAAACTTTTTTTGTCGCGCCCTCCTTTTGGAGATACAATTATTTATACCCCCCGCCCCCATCCGCATCCAACAACCCCAGGCCTGGTCTAGTGGATGGGCAGCAGCAGGGCCTAGGCTGATGGATGGAGGGATTTATGGACTATGGGGTGGGCTAAAGGGCTCGCGGATGTGGTAAATATAAAACAGGCTTAAGCCTGACCAGAATGGTGGTGAGTTCTACTGAGTTGTGGTGGTGGCAGATGCCAAAGTAGACGGTGGCTTCAGCAAAGACTGTTGGCTCAGCTGCCAGACAGGCCCAAATTAAGACTTCCAAATGTCACCATATGAGTTGTCAATCCACTGCAATAATTATCCCAAAAACCTTGAATGAAAAGGTTTAAAACATATGCTGCAATCCAATAAAAGAAATGAACCCCCAGCCCTACTAAAAAGAGAGACACCCCACAGAGCCACACTGCTACACCTGCACACCTTCATGTTTGTACTATTACCTGTATTTATGTATTACCTGTATTTATATGTTTTACTATTACCTGTATGCCAACATATACAGTAATCCCTCATTTATTACGATTTTCGTTTCCATAACCAACAATGATAAGTGATTGTAAGTGACCGTGACTATTTGTTTTGGGCGTTTAACCGGCATTAGGACGCTCTGCTGCTAGATTTTCTAACATAGCTCATATAATATTAGTTCATGTAGTTTTTTTTTTGTTCAGTATGACTTGAAAAAAATAGTTAAACTTTGCTTACAAGCTGATTTATATTACACAGAAGAGGCAATATTTCTACTGTTATTTAATTCCAGAGATTTTAATGGTATTTTTACAACATTTTTACAAAACTTATTCAGGAAATAATTTATTTCAAGCATAATAATAATAATATAGGTTATAGATAGTATTTTGTAATATACCAATATTCGGTCCATACAGAGAATTTTACTAAAGTGCACTTGCGAGTTGAGTCACTGATGATTGTTTTTTTCCCCACTTATAGTTTTGTCGAAATCAAATTAACATCTAGACCATAGATCCTTAAGATTCTGGAAAATAAACAAATGGAAAAACAAAGTGATGCCTCTTAAAATTAGATTCAACTTTTACAGCAATGAAAAACCCAACATACCCGGAGAAAACCCATGCAAAGATTTCAATCAAGATCTCATGACTGAGGCCAACATGCTAACCACTCAGCCACCGTGTGGCCGGTATGAGAGACATAATCTTCTTTTCCTTTCGGCTTATCCCTTCAGGGGTCGCCACAGCGAAATCAATTGCCTCCATTTAACTCTGTCTTCTCTTGCGCCAACTACCTTCATGTCCTCTTTCACTACATCCATAAACCTCCTCTTTGGTCTTCCTCTAGGCCTCCTGCCTGGCAATTCAAAACTCAGCATCCTTCTACCAACATATTCACTATCTCTCCTCTGGACATGTCCCAACCATCTCAGTCTGGCCTCTCTGACTTTATCTCCAAAACCTCTAACATGTGCTGTCCCTCTGATGTGCTCATTCCTGATCCTGTCCATCCTGGTCACACCCAAAGAGAACCTCAGGATCTTCATCTCTGCTACCTCCAGCTCTGCCTCCTTTTAAGACATAATGAAGTATAAAAAGCTAATTAATAAGTATGCTGATATTGGCAAAAAAAAATGTAACATCGGTACATATTGGTATCTGTTTTTTTTAATAATAATTATATTTCTCTTTTGTCTCGCATTTTTTGCTTTTAAACCTAAAAGTGAGTGTGTTTCTCACAGACCTTATGGAAGTGCCTTTGACATTTCCGAAATAACCTAATTAACTGTGTTCTTATGTCAGGCAGGTTAAAGTGAGCGCCCCTGAAGAATCACAAAGTACTTAACTAACAATGTGACCCTGGTCTGTTGGCCATACGGTTTTCAAAGCAGTTCAAATTGCTGGCCTGTCAGGTGATGGTGCACCTGCTAGGCCAGCATCTGGCTCTCTGACAAATACGCACACACACACATCTTTTCTACATTAAAATCATTGCAGCGTGCCCCTCTTCTCTAACCTCCAGCACCTGCCCTTTCTTGTCCACAGCAGTAAAGACCATGGCCTGAAGTCCTGCAACAGATGGAAGCTGATTTTATAACTCACCTCCTGACACTTCTCCTGTGTACTCATTTACCCTCCAGACTCCTTTGCCTACATTTGCATACAATTACCTTACATTATCACAGCAAATGTTTCAGTAGATACACTGAAGTTTTGTTATAGCAGGCCAGTTTTTAACACCTACAGACGTTTGGTGGGTTTAAACTGTTTTTGTCAGCAATTGGTTTAAAGCATGACCTTGCATCCGTTCATCCATTGTCAGTGACTGGAAAAGCAGTCCAAACGCAGAATCTTTGTTGTGTGATAGCCATTCAATAACTCTAATTGATTGATACATTCAGATGGATATTTTTCAAAGTAGTCATGTCCAGTAAAATACCTAAAAAGTGTTAAGGAATACCGTATTGTTATAAGTTTTACTTTTTTTCCCCCAGAAACGGCTAAGACATACAACAGCGTATTTGGGCCATATAAAAAAAAACAAAAAAATAGTAAGATTTTAGATTAAAAATAATAATTTAACAATTTTATGAAATGTTTATTTAATACTCTATGTTTACTTAGAATTCTACGTTGCACTGAGTCGCCAAAGAAAGTTCCTAGTTTGTGAATTGTTCACTTACAATGGCAATAAAGTTTTTCTGATTCTGATTCTGAAAAATAACTTTTGATATTAAGAGATTAAAAGTTGTAATTTTACAGGAATAAAACTCATAATTTTATAAGAAAAAAAGGTGCAATATTACCTTTGACCCGGGCCAAAGATCAAATAAGCCCCCTGTGGTTATAGCGGTCTCAAGCAAAGTCTATAAAGTGAAGCTCTAACTTTTATTGTCGTAAAGTTTCAACTCTACTCTTGCGATATTACGAGCTATTTCTCGTAAATGAACAATGTTTTTATCATAAAATTATACAATATTCTCCAAATCTGATGATTTTGATACTCCCATTTTAACAGGATTGCCCGAGAGAGAGGCTGATATAAGCACTGTAATCTTTGGCCTGGGTCAAAGGTAATATTATGACTTTTTTTTTCTGCTGTTTGGAAACAATTAAAGTACGTAAAGAAAAATGTACAAAATCTTTCTGCATAGATATCTAATTTTGCAATGTTATCTCTACGGCTTACAGTCTGGTGCGGCTAATACTGCATACAGTATGTATGTACTAAAATTGTAGTGAGTGCGGCTTATATTCCGATGCACTCTATAGAAAATATGGAACAGTTCTATTCATTCTAATTTCTACATTCTACTAATTTATTGATTTATTATTCCTCTTGTGCTTCAGCTTTCAGTCACTTTGAACACTAAATTTGTCTATGGAATGTCCAGTTGGGCCGCACGGTGGTCGAGTGGGTAGCACATTGGCCTCACAGTCAGGAGGTTCAGAGTTCAAATCTCCGTTGGGCATCTCTGTGTGGAGTTTGCATGTTCTTCCCGTGTGTGCGTAGGTTTTCTCCGGGTACTCCGGTTTCCTCCCACATTCCAAAAACATGCATGTTAGGTTAATTGGCGACTCTAAATTAGTCCATTAGTCCATTAGAGTGTGAATGTTTGTTTGTCTTTGTTTGTCCTGTTTGTTACGTGCCCTGCGATTGGCTGGCAACCAGTCCTGGGTGTACCAGGCCTCCCGCCCAAAGTCAGCTGGGATAGGCTCCAGCATACCCGTGACCCTAACGAGGATAAGCGGCATAGAAAATGATTGAATGAATGAATTAATGTCCAGTTGATCACCCATGCTCTGTGCTCGTAACAATCATTGATGTCCAGTTTACACTCTCTCTTTCATATTTCTATTTCTATTTCTACTTCTTCTGGCCTGTGCTCCTTGTAATAGCTGGTAAATACTGACCTAGGTGAAGTTAGATTATGTGACCATTTTTGCCGATCTTTTACAGAGAAATTTAGCCTGTTTAGCTTGTCAGGTTAAGGAAGTTTTCAAAATTTTCAAAATTCAAACACTTTTCAAAATTTTCAGCGCATAAAAAAGCTCATAAAAATGGTAATGGACAGAACACCCTGGATTTTGTTCCAGGGAATTTCCAGATCTGTGATGTGGCAGTCTCAGCCTATTACAGTATTATTACACTCTTGGATTCAGTCTTTTAATTTTCAGTCTCGTGAAAGACCTTCTTGACACTCACATAGCGCAATTAGAGTTGTGCAACATTCACAGTACATATGATTGATGGAAAAATACGGGAAGAGGCAGACACACAGTAGATGCATTGTTCTCACACAAACATAACTTTTGACAGCACTCTAACGCAGTGGTCCTCAGTTATTTTTTTGTCACGTCACCACTGGGGGAGAGAAATTTTTTGGTGCCCCCCTACCCCCCGTAATGTAATACTATTGAGAAACTGATAATATCTATTTATTTACCTGTACTGTACAGACTGAACTCAAAACTAAAACCAGCAAAATGCAACAAAATGGGAAGCAGTGAAAGAGTTCAAAGTATTCAAGAGTCAAATTGCATGCTGAGTACGACAAATTCTTATATATTGGCAGGTCTGCATTTCAAAGTACTCTCTTTCACTGACAGTTCCTCTGTTCACTCTCGGGGGAGGCCCGCCATGCTAATTGAGAAGAACCTCTTCTAACCAAATATTTGGTCTTATTTTTTAATGCAATTTGAAACCTTTTAATCTGTGCAATCATTGACTACTTTTCCAATAGCAACGCTGTCCCAAGAACGGAGAAATACAATTAAAGAAAATAAATAACTTTCATAGTACCTTCAAAAATGTATTTTTGCTTTTTATATTATAAGCTGCGGTGGCAGTAAATGCCGTCAGATGCACTGCAGCTTGAGACCAATGGACCTCATAACGGTTATGAGTAAGTTACCTCAGGATGTTGGTATCCTCATGATACATACACTTTATGATGTGTGATTTCCCACAGCCACTTTCCAAAAAGGAAAAATAAGACATGCTACCGATTTTGACTCAACACACCACAAATGGTGTCTACTTCTCATGAAGGCTCCGGGACATGGTCTTTGAAAAGTCTTAGCTCAGTTTCACTGTTCTGACCATGAACTTCAAAATCTGGAACTTTCACATTCTTCTGTCTCATGATGGTTGTTTTTTTTATTGAAAAGAAACATTTGTAAAATTTCATCTTTGCTTTTGAAACTATTTTTTCCATATATAACTGGTTCATGTAAAAAGTTAAAGAAATATCAGGAATCTGAGGTTTTTGTTTGCTGTCCCACAATTTGTTAACATCTAAAAATAATCTCACTCAGTATAAATGAACCATGCATGTGATTGAACCAATTAATAACAAAAAGAACGAAAGATCTGTTTCAGTGTTTCCACCCTGATCTGTCTGCTATCAAGTTATCTGAGCAATGCCTGAGTCTTTGTCTGACATGCGTAGCCACTGGCCCAGCCATGCACCACACTGTCAGATATAACTGATGTTGGGGGATTGTATAGATTTGCTGATGCTGAATTGATGTGACATTATTGAATTTTACCGTCAGCAGTGCAGTGGTCTTTGAGATTGTGTTCACTGAGTACTGAGGGTGTCCTGGAGAACTTGGGATAAATATATTAAATCTGCCCCTTCTGGACCTATGGCCTCCATCCTGATAGCTCACATCACATTGGCATGGGGATTGCATTTGTCACAGAAATTCACTTCTGCGTGTAAAGCAATTTACAGTATTGTTTGGTTTCTCCATTTTCAATTATGCCTTAATTGATTGTTGAAGGTGAACATTCTTCCCTCTGCCTACAGAGAACAATCTGTGGAGGAGTCCATAGGTAACAGCAAAAGTGAATGTCACATTTTAAAATGTGCATTCCTTTACATTTTCTCTTCAGAGATAAAGTTTTAATGTCACTGAGCTAAAACTCTGACTCTCATACTTCAGGCTTTCTGCTATATGACATATGGATTTTCAGACTCCCCTGTTAAATTCACTTGGCAGATTAACAATACTGCATTTGAAAGACAGGCACCGTTTGTCAGGAGGATTTGTGGTGAACAAGTATGTGAACCCTCCTTTCCTCACTGCTGCAACTCTTTCAAATACGTTCGGCAAACCTTGGAGCTATTTAATGCATGTCTTAAAGCATGACCTTTCTTTGGCAAATCTGGCCATCTCTCCCATCTGTTACCTAAACCAGTGGTTCCCAAACTTTGTGCTGTAAAAAGTGGTGTACCCCTTCAGACATATACAGTGGAACCTAAGGATACAAAATCAATTCGTTCCCATAGGATTTTTGTAAGCTGATTGTTTTTGTAACCCGAACATTTAACATGTAAATTGGCTAATTCGTTCCACTGACCGGGAAGACCCCACATACAATGGGAAAAACACTATTCTGCACATTTAATACTGTATAAATAAAGACTGTTGTAATACAAATGTAATGTAATAATTAAACCCAAAATGGAATGTGTATGGAGTTAAAGTTCTGAAAGTTTCTAACCTTTGATACGCAGTGAAGTGCAGTACAGCACAGTACGTACGCTGGCAGCATTAAAAAAAAAAAAAGAGAACATTACATAATACGTAGAGTACGTACACTTACCTTCGCCATGCCTCCAGTAGCTATACTACCGGTATGCTGCAAAGAAGTATTTTTGCCGAGTGCCGGGCGAGTTACGCCGCCATATGTGAATGGATTGTGGTTACCTGGACTAAGGTATCTGCTTTAACTCTTGATCGAGCTTTTGCAAAAGCCGGCATCATTGCTGAACAGCCAACTGACAACAAGACTGATGGCCGACAATGATGACAAGGAACCCGGCATGTTTGATGAAAAAATTGCCTAGCTGTTCAAGTCAGATGCAGAAGATGACGACTTTGATGGATTTGTGGGAGATAAATGATTAGAAAATACACTTAGTGTATTGGTAATTAATAAAATAAAGTTTAACTAAATTCACTGTTTTGGTTCCGTTGCCTTTTTTTGTAGACCATATGTTTTTGCATGCACCTTAAAATACGGTAAATCAGGAAAATTAAAAAAAAAAAAACTTTGGCTGGATCGACAAACTTTTGTAAAGCAAACAAACTTTTTGAAGCTGAAGCAAAAAAAATCAAAAAGGTATTTTTGTATCCCGGATTTTTTTTTTTCCGGGGCATTTGTATCCCGGGATTCCACTGTAATCTAAAGTTTTTTTTCTCGTAAAATTATGTGACAAAAAAGTTGTAATATTACGTGTCATTGTGTAATTTTGTCATACGTGACATTTAGCCTGGATCAAAGGTAAAATAAAGATTTTCAATCTCATAATATTACGACTCATAGTATTCTCGTAAAAGGACAACTTTTTTTCTCAAAATCGTACGTTTTTATATTTTATAATACGCTGTCATAAAATACACCCCATATTCTATAAAAAATGTTATATTCTACCACTCTTCTACCACAGCGCGCATGCTCAGCATCACATGACGTCAGCCGTGCGCCCCAGTGAACAGGTATGACTAATTGATTTATGCCAAACCACACTGTTACAAAGGTAACAGTGTCTTTAGGGTAACGTCTTTATCATTAAAATAGCTAAAAAACACATATAAAACCTCCATCCATCCATCCATTTTCCTCCGCTTATCCGGGCCTGGGTCGCGGGGGCAGCAGCTTCAGTAGGGAAGTCTAGACTTCCTGGTCCCCAGCGACCTCTTCCCGCGGGCCTTCTCCCGGCTGGGCATGCCTGAAACACCTCACCGGGGAGGCGCCCTGGAGGCATCCGGAATAGATGCCCGAGCCACCTCAACCGGCTCCTCTCGATGTGAAGGAGCAGCGGCTCTACTCTGAGCTCCTCCCGGATGGCCGAGCTCCTCACCCTAGCATATAAAACCTGCCATGCTTAAAACCAATGCTTTATTTTCTAGTATTAATTCAATCGATTGATTAGCTTCTTCTTCTTCTTTTCCTTTTGGCTTATCCCTTCAGGGGTTGCCACAGCGAATCATATTTTTTCCATCTAACTCTGTCTTCTGTATCCTTTTCTCTACCTTCATGTCATCTTTCACTACATCCATAGACCTCCGCTTTGGACTTCCTCTAGGCCTCCTGCCTGGCAATTCCAAACTCAACTCAACTCTATGAAGCGCTTTTATACACTCAGTGATTGAGACAAAGTGCTGTACCGTGCATACGGTGCAATAAGAATAAAAACTAGCTAAAAACATAATAAAACAATAAAAACAATAGAATCATTAATAAAACAATAAAAACTGTACAGCACAATAAAACAGGTGCAGAATCTTAGACTGGGTTAGAAGCCAAGGAATAAAAATGAGTTTTAAGAAGAGTTTTAAAAGTGGACAGTGACTGGGCTTGACCGATGTGCAGGGGCAGTGCGTTCCACAGTGTAGGGGCTGCTGCATAAAAGGCTCTATCTCTGCTGCAATTTAGCTTGGACCTCGGTGCCTCAAAGAGAAACTAGTCAGCTGACCTGAGGCACCGAGCGGGAGCATATGGGGAGAGCAGTTCATTAAGATAAAGAGGGCGAGACCATTTAAAGATTTAAAAAGAAATGAAAGAATCCTAAAATGGACTCTAAAATGCACGGGAAGCCAGTGGAGGGATGCTAAAATAGGAGATATATGATCTTTCTTGCACGCTCCAACCAAGAGAAGGGGTGCAGCATTTTGAACAAGTTGGAGACGTGCAAGAGAGGACTGACTCACTCCAAAATAAAGTGTGTTTACAGTAGTCCAGTTGTGAGGTGATAAAGGCATGGATCACTGTATCAAAGTGCTCATGTGCAAGAAAAAACTTGACTTTAGCTAGGCGCCTCATGTGAAAAAAGATATTGCTGGCAATGCACCAATCGACAGTTCAGAATACCCACCCTTTTTGGAGTCCATAGAGAAAGTACTAGAGAGTGCTCCCTCCGGGGATTCTCTTGTTCTAATGGGTGACTTCAACTCTCGTGTTGGCTGCGACAGTGAAACCCGGAGAGGTGTGATTGGGAGGAATGGCCCCCCTGATCTTAACCCGAGCGGTGTCTTGTTGTTGGACTTCTGTGCTCGTCAGGGATTGTCTATAACGAACACCATGTTCAAGCATAAGGGTGTCCACATGTGCACTTGGCACCAGGACACCCTGGGCCGCAGTTCGATGATTGACTTTGTGGTTGTGTCGTCGGACTTGCGGCGACATGTTTTGAACACTCAAGGTGAAGAGAGGGGGGGAGCTGTCAACCGATCACAACCTGGTGGTGAGTTAGTTCCGTTGGTGAGGGAGGATGCCAGTCAGACCTGGCAGACCCAAACGCATTGTGAGGGTCTGCTGGGAACGTCTGGCAGAGTCCCCTGTCAGAAGGAGTTTCAAACCCCACCTACGGGAGAGCTTTGACCATGTTCAGAAGGAGGAAGTGGACATTGTATCCGAGTGGGCAATGTTTCGTGCCTCCATCGGTCGATGCGGCCGATCGGAGCTGTGGCTGTAAGGTGGTCGTTGCCTGTCGTGGCGGTAATCCCAGAACCCCTTGGTGGACACCAGTGGTGAGGGATGCCGTCAAGCTGAAGAAAGAGACCTATCAGGTAGACCTCCTTAATCCCACCGACACACCTTCCAACATAGAAGCAGTGCCTGGGGACTTTGAGTCGTCAAAAAGCTCCTTAGTGGCAAGGCCCCGGGGGTGGATGAGATCCAGCCGGAGTTTCTTAAGGCCCTGGATGCTGTGCTATCCTATCTAACTAGACGCTGCACCAATCCGCCTGTCCATCTCGCGTTCCATCCTTCCATCACTCGTGAACAAAACCCCGAGGTACTTAAACTCCTCCACTTGAGGCAGGACCTCATCCCCGACCCGGAGATGGCACTCCACCCTTTCCCGGGCGAGAACCATGGACTCGGACTTGGAGGTGCTGATTCTCATCCCAGCCGCTTCACACTCAGCTGCGAACCGATCCAGTGAGAGTTGAAGGTCACTGCTCGATGAAGCCAACAGGACCACATCATCTGCAAAAAGCAGAGATCGAATCCTGCGGCCACAAAACTGAAACCCCTCAACGCCCTGGCTGCGCCTAGAAATTCTGTCCATGAAAGTAGTGAACAGAATCGGTGACAAAGGGAAGCCCTGGCGGAGTCCAACCCTCACTGGAAATGGGTCCGACTTATTGCCGGCAATGTGAACCAAACTCTGACACCGGTCATACAGGGAACGAACCGCCTGGATTAGGTGGTCCGATACACCATATTCCCGAAGCACTCCCCACAGTATTCTCCGAAGAACACGGTCGAATGCCTTCTGCAAGTCCACAAAACACATGTATACTGGTTGGGCAAACTCCCATGCACCCTTGAGGACCCTGCCGAGAGTATAGAGCTGGTCCACAGTTCCATGACCAGGAGGAACACCACACTGCTCTTCCTAAAACCGAGATTCAACTATCCGGCAGATCCTCCTCTCCAGAACACCTGAATAAACCTTACCGGGAAGGCTGAGGAGTGTGATCCCACGATAGTTAGAACACACCCTCCGGTCCTCCTTCTTTAAAAGCGGGACCACCACCCAAGTCTGCCAGTCCAGGGGCACCGGCCCCGACGTCCATGCAAAGCTGCAGAGTCGCTTTACCGCCACGACAGGCACCGACCACCTTACGGCCACAGCTCCGATCAGCCACATTGACAATGGAGGCCCAAAACATCGCCCACTCGGATTTAATGTCCGCTGCCTCCCTCGGAAAATGGTCAAAGCTCAGGCAAACAACAGTCAGGACAAGACCACCCACCCGAAGGCGTAGGGTAACTACCCTCTCGTTTACCTTGTTTTTCGGGCTGTGCCCGACCGAGCCCCATGGGTGCCAGCCCGGCCACCAGACGCTCGCCATCGTGCCCCACCTCCAGGCCTAGCTCCAGAGGGGGGGGGGGTCTTGGTCCGGGCGAGGGAAAACGAAGTCCATTGTTATTCATTATTGTTATTCATTGTTATCATTGGGGTCTATTGAGCCGCATTTTGTCTGGTCCATCCCCTAGGACCTCTTTGTCATGGGTGACCTTACCAGAGGCATGACAGCCCCCGACAACTTAGCCCCTAGCATCATTGGTACAGGCAAACTCCTCCGCCATGATAAGGTGGTGACTCAGGGAGGAGTTGTCAAAAAAGTAATTCAGAAAATCATTACAGGCAGTGAGGCCTCTGGAAAAGCAGCCTTTGGAGCATTTAAAACAGAGTCAATTGTTTTAAAAAGCATATGTGGGTTATGGGAGTTTGTTTGACAAGTGTTTTCTTCTAGACTCTTTCACAGTATTCTGGTAGTACTGCCAACTGTCCTGCAATATCTGAAAACAGATCTGAAGCTTGCATCTGCGGTCGGCCTTACGGCAGTTCTGTCTGGCTGCAGGAGTGAAATCATTCAGCCAGGGTTCAGGTTTAGCCTTATACCTAATGGGTTTTAAAGGAGCAATAGCATCCAATATAGTGTGGCGGGAGGACAGAAACCAGTCAGTGAGGTCCTCCAAGCAAGAATCAGTGCTGTCATGGGGACACAGAGCCTGTTAAAAGCAGCAGTGAACTGACCAGCAGTCGAGGAGTTAAAAACACAACCACTGCGCACAGCTGTGTAGGATTTGTCCGTAATAAAGGCGAGCTGAGCAGCGAACTCTATGGGCATTATGGTCTGAAGACATTGCATCACAAATCTCAAGGTCTGACACGGGGATACCATGGGAGAGCACAAGGACCAAGGTATGACCCCAGTCATGAGTGGGACCAGACACACACTTCACCAGGTTAAAAAGACTCAATGACAGCTAAAAATTCCTTCACTAGTGGTTTTTCTGGACCGCACACATGGATATTAAATTCACCAAGAATGAGGAACCGGTCATAGCAAAGCATGACTCCGGCCAGGAAATCAAAAAAGTCATTGATAAAATACTTATCGTACTTAGGAGGCCGATAGATGACTCCGCAAAACACTCGGTCGGAGCGTCCGACCTCAAATAATATCGCCTCGAAGCTGGAGGGGGAGAAAGCGCCCTGTTTGCATTTAAAACCATTCTTGAAAACTACCACTGTTCCTCCTCCACAGCCCGAGGTCCGAGGGGAGTTAAAATACAAGCATCCAACAGGTGCAGGTTCATTCAAAGTGCTGGACTCACCATCGGTGATCCAGGTCTCTGTCACACACAGGAATTCCAGGTCTCTGGAAGCGAAGTAATCCCTTAGAATAAATTATTTGTTTATTCTAAACCACCTGTTGTCTGCTCTCACTGCATATCACAATGTCATCTGAAAACATCATAGTCCATGGAGATTCCTGTCTAACCTCGTCCGTCAGCCTGTCCATCACCATAGCAAACGAGAAGGGGCTCAAAGCTGATCCCTAATGGAGTCCCACCTTTACTCGGAACTCACCTCACTACTGTCTTACAGTCCTTGTACATGTCCTGCACCACTCTACCATACTTCTCTGCCACTCCAGACTGCCTCATACAATACCACAGTTTCTCTCTGGGCACCCTGTCATAAGCTTTCTCCAGATCTACAAAAACACAATGCAGCTCCCTCTGACCTTCCCTGTACTTCTCCATCAACATCCTCAAAGCAAATACTGCATCTGTGGTACTCTTTTTTGCCATAAAAACGTACTGCTGCTCACAAATGCTCACGTTTGCCCTTCAACTACTCTAGCTTCAACTACTCTTTCCCATAACTTCATTGTATGGCTCATCAGATTTATTCCTCTGTAGTTTCCACAACTCTGCAGATCTTCCTTGTTCCCTAAAATGGGCACCAGCACACTTCTCTTTCATTCCTCAGGCATCTTCTCACTATCTAAGATCCTGTTAAACAACCCGGTCAGGAACTCTACTGCCACCTCTCCTAGACACACCCATACCTCCACAGGTATGTCATCAGGACTGAGTCCATTCTTCATTCTCCTCAATGCCCCCCTCACTTCTTCCTTACTAATCTTTGCTACTTCCTGGTCCACAACAGTCACCTCTTCTACTCTTCGTTCTCTATCATTTTCCTCATCCATCAACTCTTCAAAGTACTCTTCCCATGACACTACTGGCACCTGTCAATACACTTCCATCCNAAGCCCTGGCGGAGTCCAACCCTCACTGGAAATGTGTCCGACTTATTGCCGGCAATGTGAACCAAACTCTGACACCGGTCATACAGGGAACAAACCGCCTGGATTAGGTGGTCCGATACACCATATTCCCGAACCACTCTCCGCAGTATTCCCCGAAGAACACGGTCGAATGCCTTCTCCAAGTCCACAAAACACATGTATACTGGTTGGGTAAACTCCCATGCACCCTTGAGGACGCTGCTGAGAGTATAGAGCTGGTCCACAGTTCCACGACCAGGAGGAACACCACACTGCTCTTCCTAAAACCGAGATTCAACTATCCAGCAGATCCTCCTCTCCAGAACACCTGAATAGACCTTACCGGGAAGGCTGAAGAGTGTGATCCCACGATAGTTAGAATACACCCGCCGGTCCTCCTTCTTTAAAAGCGGGACCACCACCCAAATTTGCCAGTCCAGGGGCACCGACCCCGACGTCCATGCAAAGCTGCAGAGTCGCATTACCGCCACGACAGGCACCGACCACCTTACGGCCACAGCTCCGATCAGCCGCATTGACAAGGGAGGCACAAAACATCACCCACTCGGATTTAATGTCCGCTGCCTCCCTCGGAACATGGTCAAAGCTCAGGCAAACAACAGTCAGGACACGACCACCCACCCGAAGGCGTAGGGTAACTACCCTCTCGTTTACCGGGTTAAACTCCAACGTGCAGGCTGGGAGGCGGGGGACAACAATAATTTCCACCCCTGACCGTCGCCTCTCATTGCCGACAACACCAGAGTGGAATGACGTCCAGCCCCTCTCGAGAGGACTGCTTCCAGAGCCCTCGCTGTACGTTGAGGTGAGTCCGACTATATTTAGCCGGAATTTCTCCATCTCACGCACCAGTTAAGGCTCCTTCCCCGCCAGAGAGGTGACATTCCACGTACCAACAACTAGCTTCTGTAGCCGAGGATCGCACCGCCAAGGCCTCTGCCTCCGGCCGCAACCCAGCTCTCTTTGCACCGACCCCATGAGCTCACCACTCGTGGGCAGGGGGGACCCATGTTACCTTTTTGGGGTGTGCCCGACCGGGCCCCATGGGTGCCAGCCCGGCCACCAGACACTCGCCATCGTGCCCCACCTCCAGGCCTGGCTCCAGAGGTGGGGGGGCTTGGTCCGGGCGAGGGAAAACGAAGGCCATTGTTATTTATTATTGTTATTCATTGTTATCATTGGAGTCTATTGAGCTGCTTTTTGTCTGGTCCCACCCCTAGGACCTCTTTGTCATGGGTGACCTTACCAGAGGCATGACAGCCCCCGACAACTTAGCACCTAGCATCATTGGTACAGGCAAACCCCACCGCCATGATAAGGTGGTGACTCAGGGAGGAGTTGTCCAAAAAGTAATTCAGAAAATCATTACAGGCAGTGAGGCCTCCGGAAAAGCAGCCTTCGGAGCATTTAAAACAGAGTCAATTGTTTTAAAAAGCATATGTGGGTTTTGGGAGTTTGTTTGACTAGTGTTTTCTTCTAGACTCTTTCACAGTATTCTGGTAGTGCTGCCAACTGTCCTGCAATATCTGAAAACAGATCTGAAGCTTGCATCTGCGGTCGGCCTTACGACAGTTCTGTCTGGCTGCAGGAGTGACATCATTCAGCCAGGGTTCAGGTTTAGCCTTATACCTAATTGGTTTTAAAGGAGCAATAGCATCCAATATAGTGTGGTGGGAGGACAGAAACCAGTCAGTGAGCTCCTCCAAGCTAGAATCAGTGCTGTCATGGGGACACAGAGCCTGTTAAAAGCAGCAGTGAACTGACCAGCAGTCGAGGAGTTCAAAACATGACCACTGCGCACAGCTGTGTAGGATTTGTCCGTAATAAAGGCGAGCTGAGCAGCGAACACTATTGGCATTATGGTATGAGGACATTGCATCACAAATCTCAAGGTCCGACACGGGGATACCATGGGAGAGCACAAGGACCAAGGTATGACCCCAGTCATGAGTGGGACAAGACACACACTTCACCAGGTTAAAAAGTCTCAATGACAGCTAAAAATTCCTTCACTATTGTTTTTTCTGGACCGCACACATGGATATTAAATTCACCGAGAATGAGGAACCGGTCATAGCGAGGCATGACTCCGGCCAGGAAATCAGAAAAGTCATTGATAAAATACTTATCGTACTTAGGAGGCCGATAGATGACTCCGCAAAACACTCGGTCGGAGCGTCCGACCTCAAATAATATCGCCTCGAAGCTGGAGGGGAAAAAGCGCCCTGTTTGCATTTAAAACCATTGTTGAAAACTACCACTGTTCCTCCTCCACAGCCCGAGGTCCGAGGGGAGTTAAAATACAAGCATCCAGCAGGTGCAGGTTCATTCAAAGTGCTGCACTCAACATCGGTGATCCAGGTCTCTGTCACACACAGGAATTCCAGGTCTCTGGAAGCGAAGTAATCCCTTAGAATAAATGACACTACTGGCACCTGTCAATACCCTTCCATCCTTATCCTTTATCACCCTAACCTGCTGCACGTCCTTCCCATCTCTGTCCCTCTGCCTTGCCAACCTGTATAAATCTTTCTCTCCCTCCTTGCTGTCCAACCTAGCATACAGGTCATCATAAGCCCCTTGTTTGGCCTTTGCCACCTTTACTTTCACATTACGCTGCATCTCCCTGTTCTCCTGTCTACTCTCTTCAGTCCTCTCAGTGTCCCACTTCTTCTTACTAACCTCTTACTCTGTATGCACTTCTGCACCTCCTCATTCCACCACCAAGTGTTCTTATTTACTTTCCTTCCAGATGACACACCAAGTACTCTCCTACCTGTCTCCCTGATCACAGTAGCTGTAGTTGTCCAGTCATCTGGAAGGACTTCCTGGCCACCCATAGCCTTTTTCAACTCCTTCCTAAAAGTCACGCAACACTCCTCCTTTTTCAGCTTCCACCATTTTATCCTCTGCTCTGCCATTACCCTTTTCATCTTCCTCACCACTAGAGTCATCCTACACACCACCATCCTATGCTGTCTGGCTACACTCTCACCTACCACTGCTTTGCAGTCACTGATCTCCTTGAGTTTACACCATCTACACAAGATTTAGTCTACCTGTGTGCTCCTACTTCCACTCTTATAGGTCACCCTATGTTCCTGTCTCTTCTGGAAGAAAGTATTCACTACAGCCATTTCCATCCAAAGTCGACCACCATATGTCCTTTAGCGTTCCTCTCCTAGATACCATACTTGCCATTCACCTCCTCATCATCTCTGTTTCCTGCACCAACATGCCCATTGAAGTCTGCACCAATGACAACTCTCTCACTTCTAGGGATGTTCTGCATCACTTCATCCAGGTCTGACCAGAATTTCTCTTTCTCCTCCATCTCACATCCTACCTGTGGAGCATACCCACTAACAACATTGAACGTCACACCTTCGGTTTCTAGCTTTAGGCTTATCACCTCCAGGACGTTGCTAGCAAATTCCTCCTTCAAAATAACCCCTACTCAATTTCTCTTCCTATCTACACCATGTTAGAACAGCTTGAACTGTTGCGGCTACATTAATCAATTGATTACCTTAATTACTAAATATAACAGTCTGACTCACGGTGTCATCTTATAAAGAACGTTAAAATTGTCACAAAGCAACTTAACACTAAAAAGGTAATGGTAATGGTTTACGTTTATTTGAACATGCCTATACATTATTGGAATACATCACTTATTACCATCTACAGTTTTACATGTCCAAAAGGAGTAGAAAGTAGGAAATCTTATTTAATCTTACCCCTGTAGGATTTTCCCCTATTTCAGAATCAGCTTTAATTTCCATACATGTTGCCACACTAGGAATTTGACTCAATATCGGTATTTCTCTCTGTTAAAAGTAGAATAATAATAATTAATGAATATAGTAAAGAAGAGGAGATTAATACTGTACATTTGAATACGTTTGTGCACTTTCTGCATTAAGTAAGTTCGAAATACATAAGTAAGGTAAAGTGACAGTGTGTTAAAGTAATAATCGATGTCCTTGTCATGGTAAATAAATTATATAGCAATTGTGATGAATGCTAATGATAATAAACAATAATAAATAGAATATAAATAAATAAAAAAGAGATTGCTGACTTGTGGGCGAGCAGTGACAATGTCATCAAAAAGGAATGATTTGATTGCTTTATGCCACACCAACAACTTGGGTTATATCGCGGCGAGAGTGTCTTCGTATCGTCATTAGCAGGGGTCGGCAACCCGCGGCTCTTTTGCCTCCTTGTAGCGGCTCTCTTTGCTAATCGCGGTGATTTTTTTAGGTAAGTAGGGGAAACGTGCGTTTTTGAAAAGAATATGAGATATCTGACTTGGCGCCAAGTCCTTGAATGCATCTAGACTGTCATCTGAATGCTGATTGGATGAGAAAGGGAGGGAGAGGTAGGCTTGGGTGAGTCTCACTGCTACACTAAAAAAAAAAAAAACGGTGAAGGAGTTATGAGTCTGACACAAGTTACTGCGCAGTAAAGTAAAACAAGGTAATTAACGGGAGCATAGCAATATGTTGCTTAACGAGAGGTGCGCTGTAGCGATGTGCTCACAGCCTGTGACATGCTAGAGAGAATAGATAATTGACTTTCTGTCAAAATGTAATTGATGACCTGACGAGAGATTTATTTTTGACCCTAAGCCCCGCCCCCTATTGATTCATGCCCCAATCCCGGCCCACTTTCTCCCTCCCTCACACTTTTACAAACAACAATTACAATTGATATTTTATATTATTTTCAATATTATGTCTTCATCGTTTTTACCAGACCTCATTTGCAATATTATTATTCATTGCGTTTTAGTAGATTTACAAAAAACAATTACACTCAATATTTTACATTATTTTCAATATTATATTTGTATTTTTTTACAAGATCTCATTTGCAATATTATTAAATCCTTACGTTTTAGTAGACTGACAAAAAACAATTACAATCAATTTGAATATTATTTTCAATATTATATACAGTATTTACTGTTGTTCAAAGACCTAATTTGTAATGCACTTTTATCATCCAAATTGAGTTTTTCCATGCAAAAGGTATTTTCTTGCAGTTCACGATTGTCAAACTGATACCGCCATGTCGCCGTGATTTACAAAAATATGATTAATTCCTTGTATTTTAATAGAGTCACTTTATATATTTTTTATTTTACAAAGAACAGTTACATTCACTTTTATATATTGTTTTTAGACCTAATTTGTTATAATTTTACTGACCGGGTGTAGTAAAAACAATTGGTAACAACCAATATTATATATTTACTGTTTTTACCCAATTTTTAATGCACTCGTATCGTCCAAATGAAGTTTCTCCATGCAGAAGGTATTTTTCGCAGTTGCTGCCAGCCTGTCTTGTAGTGCAACTTTGACAAAATTTTTAACAACCAAATCCCTACACAGTCAATTGCTTAACTTTAACTAGTGAAAATGTTAAAAATCCCAATTACCTTTTTAGCCATTCACCCAGCATCAAATTTTTGTTCATTAGAATGTTAAAAAACCCCAAGAATCCTTCATCTTTGTTTCAGTATCCAATGATGAGGGGCTAACCGCAAACCCCATAGGCCCGCCCACTTCCTTCCTCCTCTTCCTCCTAAACCTTCCCTCCCCCTGTGTGTGTGTGTGCATGTGTGTGCAAGCTTACTCCAACCAATGACGTGTCAGGGTTAAGCAACATCTCCACAGGCCAACCACGTCCCACGGTGCCAGTAGTCTGGAGGCGCCGGGTGTTTGACATTATACATGGCCTCTCGCACCCAGGGGTTAAGGCTTCTACTAAGTTGGTGGGGACCAAATTTGTTTGGCCTGGCCTGCGAAGACACGTTCGGGCATGGGGGGCTTCTTGCGTGGCGTGCCAACGGGCAAAGGTCACACGTTATACCAAGGTTCCCTTAGCGATTTTTGTGGTGCCGGAATGATGTTTTGACCACGTAAATGTGGATCTGGTGGGCCCCCTTCACCTACCTTCTCACCATGGTAGATAGGACCACCAGATGGCCTGAAGGAGTGCCATTGTCATCCAGCACATCGACAGAAGTGGCACTGGCGTTCATCATGTCTTTCTTCTGACAGGGTTCCACAGTTTACATCAGAGCTTTGGACCGCAGTCGCTGAGCTCCTGGTGGTGAAACTTCATCGGACAACTGTGTATACCCCACAGAATAATGGACTTTGTGAGCGGTTTCATCGGGACATGAAGGCCGCTTTGAGGGCCAGCCTCAGGGGCGACGACTTGGCTGACCAATTGCCGTGGGTCATGCTCGGCCTTCGCTCTGGCCTCAAAGGGGATCTACAGGCCTCTTCGGCAGTGTCGGTGTACGGTCAGCCCCTGCGTGTGCCTGTAGAATTTCTTTCGACAGCTGCGGCAGCCTGGTCAGCAGCCTCGCAACGGGTTGTGCTCCAGGACATTGCGGGCGAGTTTGTCCCCATGCAGACATCACGCCGCTGTCTTCCACCAGTGCTACATTCCCAAGGTCCTTCCGTTGGCCAAGCATGTGTTTGTACGCCACGACGGACATTGTGCCAGCCCCTCTGCTACCTTTATTATTTTTCTTGGTACATTTTTTTGGGGGGGGCTGTGTGGTGACCCCCAATATTGTTAGACATTCACCAATTGTTTGCCGGCTCTTGTAAGTGTTAAAACGGTTTGACTGAAATACGTTCGTTGCTTGTTGTGGAGTGGAGAGTAAAGAGTTGGTGCCACTTACCTCGACTCCTACGCTTGTCTGTGAACATGGCCTGTAAGTGTATTGAGATTTACTTTAGATGTGGCTTTACAACTGATTACATTTTTCCTTTGCCTGTAAGTTCACATGGCTTTGCATTAAGCAAACCAACCCTGGGAAGGATTTTAAGCAAGAAGGGGCTCTATCGTCGAAAGAATAAAACTTATTTGGCAGAAGTAGCAACCTTCATTCAACGACAGCTGGAAACATCTGGTCAGTGCCACAGTTACAGGTGGATGCACCATAAATACTGGCTAAATGGAATTGTGACGGACAGAAAAACAGTTACAATATCACTTGAGTTATTGGATGGCAAAGGTGTTGATCTGAGGTTAAGATTACAGAGACGTGTGTACCACAGCAGTGGCCCAAACTATGTCTGGCACATTGATGGCTACGACAAGCTAAAACCATTTGGTATTCACACACAGAGACCGGCACAGTAACCTTTGGCCCAAGTACTGGAAATCGGCGCATTGAATGATGGTGGCTGAGAAGTCAGTGTATATAATTGTGATTATACACATGATATACTGAATGATTATGGTATTTACAATGGTGCAGGTTCCAATACAATTCACAGTGTCATGTCCAAAGAGTATGTAGTGCAAAAAATAGCAATACAAGTGCAATTCACAGCGTTAACTTCCAAAGGTAGGGAACATATGATGTAGTGCAAATGCTCCTGGGTACAAAAAAGCAGGAGGGTTGTTAGATAATAAATGTCAAAATAAAGATTGAATATTAAAAGTATAAATGTTTGCACAAATTGAATCTTGGATATTGGATATAGTTTTTCCTAATTGTTTGCATTAATTTCCAAGTTTATTCCCTCCACATATGGATTGCTTTATAATATCAGCATATAAACAGTTTATCATTCGAAGTCAGAGCATATTTATTTATTCATCTATATTTGGGGAGATGCATGGTAGTAAAAGGTTGCCAAAATGTATTGCCCTTTCATGGCCGAGCATCATAGTAAGCATACTAATTGCCCTGTGTAATGAATGACATGACCATGTAACCCACAAATACGTCTTTTTGGTTTCTTCCACATTCCACAGCTGTGGAAATCCATCCATCCTTTCATTTTCTATGCCGCTTATCCTCATTAGGGTCGCGGGGATGCTGGAGCCTATCCTAGTTGGCTTTGGGCGGTAGGCGGGGTACACCCTGGACTGGTCGCCAGTCAATCGCAGGGCACATATAGACAAACAAACATTCACACTCTAATGGACAATTTAGAGTGGCCAATGACGCTAACATGCATGGTTTTGGAATGTGGGAGGAAACCGAAGAACCCCGCGAAAACCCACACAGGCACGGGTAGAACATGCAAACTCCACACAGAGATGCCCAACGGAGATTCCAACCCTGATATCCTGACTGTAAAGCCAACATGCTACCCACTCATCCCAGTTATGCAATTTATGCAATTGACTGGGGTTTGCTGGTTAGATTAATACAGTAGATAGAAAGTAAGATATTTTATTAATCTCCAAGAGAAATGTAGGTTTCAAGCAGCTCTCCAAGAATGTCATGTTGTAAACTTAATCACTTGATCACAGAATAACACAAATACGGGAAATAGAATAGAACACATAGATTAATAAATATGTTCACTTCCAGTTTGTACTACAATAATACGTAAGAAATAAATATTACTCAATAACGTTTGTTTGTCTATATGTTCCTTGCGATTGATTGGTGACCAGTCCAGGGTGTACCCCCCCTCCGCCCAAAGTCAGCTGGGATAGGCTCCGGCATACCCACGACCCTAATGAGGATAAGCGGCATAGAAAAGAAATGAATGAATTACTCAATAAATAATAACTCATATTAATACATACCAATAAAAAACATAATTAAGTAAAATGTCCAGTCCGGTGTGTGTTTTTCATCTCTCTCCTAATTTGTTGCATTGAAAAGCCGCATGGCATAGGGGAGGAATGATCTTGTCGTCATCCCCCTCAATTTGGGCACCTCCCTTTGAACCCATGATCTTCACGCCCTGCCAGACCTCCTTCATGTTGTTGTTGTGCATCCTCTGTTAAATTTTCTTGCTGTACTGCTCCTTCGCGGCCCTTAGCTGGATCATCAGTTCCTTCAGTACCCACGTCAGTGCTTTGCCGTCTTTGAAGCTCTTTTTCTTCAGATTCAGAAGGTCTTTGATGTCATTTGTTATCCAGGGCTTGTTGTTACCAAAGCAGCGCACAGTACTTACTGGCACTGTATGCATTTTTGACTTTTGAATACATCAGGTCTATGGTGCTGTTGCCCCTGCTCTTTGCGTCCACATACTGGTAGAAGGCAGCCAGTGTTTTAACAAGTGTGACATGATTGAAGTCCCCAGAGACCAAGACGAGAGCCTCTGGGGGCTTTGTTTGCAGTTTATTCGTCACGCAGTGGATGACGTCACATCAGCCCGCGGAGGTATGTAAACAGCAATGGAAATGGTGTGACAGAACTCCCTGGGCTTGTAGCAGGGACGTTCGGTGTCCCTACTGCAGATGGTCATTTAGATGTTTACATGGTGGTGGACTTTAGGAGAAACAGGACGCACCCAGAACCTGCTCTCGTTAAATGTGACCATGTGGAGGTGGCTCACACCTACAAATACCTGGGAGTGCATCTGTGTGACAAACTGGACTGCACTGCAATCATGGATACACTGTGTAGGAAGGGACCCAGTCGTCTGCAGTTCTTCAGAAGACTGGCATCCTTCAAAGTATGCAAGCAGCTGCTACAGATCTTCTACCAGACTGTGGAAGATTACTATCACTCTCTTGCTCCGCTGAAAGACTTAGAAGATCATTCCTCCCCCACGCCATGCAGCTTTTCAACACAACAGAGGGGGAGTGATAAAAACACAGAGAGGTCTAGACTTTTTTACCTTAATTATGTTTTATTGCACTACATATTTAAAGTTGTATTATTCTATGTTCTAATTTTCTTTTCTCTCCTGCCTTGTCTTGGTTGTTTTATGTTGTGACCAAGTGTTTAAGTTTATTATGACATTTCTGAAGAGCTGCTGAAACATGAATTTCTCTTGGAAATTAATAAAGTCTATCTACAGTATCTATCTATCTATCTATCTTCTAAAAACATCATTGGTTGGATTAAGCACACACACGCACACACAGGCGGAGAGGAGGGTTTGAGGAAGGCGAGGAAGGAAGTGGGCGGGGCTTTGGAGTTTCCAGCCCAAGTTCATTTGATTCTTGGGATTTTTTAACAACATTTCTATGGACTAAAATGTGATGCTGGACGAATGGCTAAAAAGGTAAGTGGGATTTTTAACATTTTCACTAGGGTTTGCCGGTGAAAATGTTGTCAAACGTGCGCTACAAGACATGGCGGTAACAGTTTGACAACCGTGTAACTGCAAAAAATTCCTTTGCATGGAAAAACTTCATTTGGATGATAAAACTGCATTACAAATTAGGTCTTTGAAAAACAGAGTTAGAGAAAGGGAGGAAATAGGAGGGGGTATGGGCTGGGTACATGTTTCCCACAGTTTTCGGATTTATTGCTCNTAGTGAAAGAGGACATGAAGGCAGTTGGCGCAAGAGAAGAGGATACAGAAGACAGAGTTAGATGGAGGCAATTGATTCGCTGTGGCGACCCCTGAAGGGATAAGCCCAAAGGAAAAGAAGAAGAAGAAGAAGAAGAAGAAGAAGTACTAGTTCTGAGGTAAAGGAGATGTCACGACATTAGAACATGGCGGGGTATGTGGTGGATATTGTGCAGATGGAAATAAGTAGACCGACTAATGCTATTGATGTGTGATGGGTAGGATGTGTTTTGTTGAAAGAAAACTGTTCTTTTTTGGAATTTTGTCCATCATCCACAGGCCAGAAAAGAGAGGCATACGTGAGACACGTGAGATGCGTTGTATAGATAAAAAAAAACATTAAAGACAGCTCAGTGGTGCACATAATAGGATAGACCTATGCTGCCTACAAAGACCGCTTTTAAACCTCCAACAAGAGGTCATGGATTTATATACATCCTGTGACAATTCAGTAACCTTCATAATAACTTGTGATACATACAGAATTTTGGCCATTCTAAGCGTTACCGTAACGTTCTTGCACATAGCAGAAACAAACACCTACACTTGGCGTTAACTTTTCCAAACTCAGAAATAACAACCGGCATAACAATGTTAATAATAATAACAAAGTTGCTGTAACTTTCAAATCTTTGCAAATTGAGCGTTGTCTGCACTTCTTCACGTCTTTTTCAGAGGGTTTTATTGTGTTTAGTGTCCCATATGCGTGCAGTAATGAATTGTCTCTTTTTGTCTGTTTTTATATCTTAAGAACGCACAGAAAAGACAGATACTGTATTTGTGTTCATGTCTCACCTCAGGAGAGTGAATGATGGGCAAAACTGCCACAAAAAGTCTCGTTTTCCAAAGCACTTCATGTCATTGTGTATTTCGTTCAACCTGTCATCATGGTTCCCGGTTCTATTTCACATTCTCTTCTTTGACATTTGCTGTGAGAAAAGCCCTCTTTCTTCCCAATCTGTTGGTGGTCGATAACTTAGACCAAACCTCTGATGAGTTAGTACCTCAAGTCAGACACTATCTGAGCCGTTAATGTCAGCAAAGGGATTGGTGCCAAAGTGTTTTTGAAACTTTTGAATTAGTGCAGATCTCTTATTGCCTTCATCGGAAGTGATGTGTTGAGCTCCAGGACTACACTACTGTACCATATTGCACTCCTGGTTTATCNAATTAGGTCTTTGAAAAACAGAGTTAGAGAAAGGGAGGAAATAGGAGGGGGTATGGGCTGGGTACATGTTTCCCACAGTTTTCGGATTTATTGCTCACTTGATCTTTTATGGTCTATACATTGTTTTATTATCCCCTGGAATGTTGAACAGATGTACAAGAAGCCTTTGATCTTTTAAAACCCTCTGTTTTCGAATTTATGGATTCCGCCCATTTATATATACAAGGCCTTTGATATGCATTTATGGTCTATAGATTGTTTAAGCAGGTGTACAAAAAGTATCTGAATCCTGAACCAATGGAATCCTGAACAACCTTTGGTTGTTGTAAATTGCTGCGCACGGTAATGACGTAGTTCCTGTGAGACGGTGAGGCGGCAGATCTCAACTAGGCGCGCTTCTAAAAAATCTCATGCGTTGAACTATTTTACTACCTAGTTTGGCCAAATGCAACATTAATAGATTAAACGCGGAGGTAGAGTGTCCTAATTACTCACTCTGAAGGGCAGCAGAGAAAACCTCATCAGCCTTGCAGAGTATATTAACTCTTGCTACCAAGAAGTCGTCATGGGGAAACCCAATGCAGCCATTCCCAAAGCGGCGGCAAAGAGATCCAGGAACGACGACTCACCTGGGACGGCTTCTCCACCTGGGAAAGACTTGGCGGACATACTGATGTTCATCGATAACAAACTGTCCAGTCTTGATGCCAGTTTGAACTAGTTGGAGATCATGCACAATGAGTTCCAAGCTATGCGGGACTCGATTGAGTTTAGCCAGCAGCAGGTGCAGGCCCTAGCGGAGGAGAACACTTCTCTCAGGGAGTCGGTGAAATCCCTAACGGAGAGAATGAGTCGGCTCTGGGATGAGAATAAAAAAATCAAGGAGCCTGTTTTGGATCTCCAGGCATGTTTCATGAGGGACAACCTGGTGTTCGCAGAAATACCGGAAGAGGACAAGGAAGACCCAGTAGAAACGGTTAAAGCTTCATCAAAGTTCACCTGAAGCTACCCGAGGAAACAGTAGACAACATGGCTTTCCACCGCGTACACCGCCTGGGAGGGAAAAGAGCCGACGCTCGCCGGCCCCGGCCGATTGTGGCGAAGTTCGCCAACTTCAAGCAAAAAGAACAAGTCAAGTCCCAGGGCCGGGAGCTGAGAGGGAAGGACTTCATCGTCAACGACCAGTTTCCAAAAGAGATCTTGGATCGGCGTCGTGCTCTCTTCTCCATCCACCGTTCATCCAAGAAGGATGCCTGGCTGTGGTCGCGGTGGATAAACTTTTTGTCAACGGCCAACTGTACCGGGATCCCAACATCACGCCGTGGCTCTACTAATTCCTGCACCAGGTGATGTGAACTTGCACATGCAAGCATGTTAAGGACACGTTGAGGTACTGAACTAAGAATACTGCCAACTGTAAACTGACATGTTATTATTTCCCTGTCTGTCGCTACGTCACACTTCCTAAATGATGTTTCTTATATGTTTCTGTTTTTTTACTGTTTTCTATCTCCTTTTCTTTTGCACCCTCTTTTCCCCCTCTTTTTACTCCCTTCCCTCACATCTTCCTGGGTAATGAACACCTCGCCTTATTTGCATGCATTAACCAGAACACAGATAGAACTGAGGCCCAGCAGCATGTCCACACCATCCACACAACAGGTGGATTTAAAACAAGTCTGCATGAGTCTGTAGTACTAACACCAGTCAGGTCATGGGAGGTTTATCTCGTGGAATGTGCACGGAGCTGGTTCCTCGGTCAAGAGGCTAAACATTTTTAATCACCTGCAGCATTTAAAGGCAGACATTGTCTTACTACAAGAAACACATCTAACACACACATCTATAGATGCACTTTATACAACACACTTTCCGCATGTGTACTCAGTTTCAACTCAAGGCAGAGAGGGGTAGCAATTCTCATCAACAAAAAATTAAACTTTCGCATTGATAACATACTCACAGACCCGCAGGGCAGATTTATCATAATTAAAGTTTATATACAAAATATGAAGTTATGCATTGCAAGCGTATATACACCAAATGTTGACGACCCTTCTTTTTTTCACTCCTTTTTCAAATCACTCTATGATCACTCAGACTGTACACTCATTATTGGAGGGGACTTCAACATGGTTCTTGATCCAAGAGTGGACAGGCTGAGTCGCAATAGAAATAATAGACAGGACCAATCCTCAGAGGTTGTTCAACAATACATGAAGGATTTTGGACTTTGCCATGCTTGGCGCTCTCATCATCCCCCCGTTAAGGATTACACCTTCTTCTCATCAGTCCACCATCATACTCTAGATTAGATTATTTTTTAACCAACAGCACACTGATGAGTGATATATCTGAACCAAAATTCATCCCATCATTATCAGTGACCATGCACCAGTGCCACTTACACTGGTAAGTAATAAGAACAGTAAACCACCAACACAAAACTGGAGATTGAATACATCATTGCTTGAAGCCTCGGAATTTATCAGTTACTTCAAGAGACAATGGTACATAGAAAACAACGATTTACCAGGAACATCAGCGTGTGTTCTCTGGGAGGCAGGGAAAGCAGTAATGCGCGGGAAAATAATTTCATTTTCCTCGCACAAAAAAAAAAGAGACTTCCAAAATATCACTTTTGGAAGGTAAAATTCAATCGTTATTGGAGGCCTACTCTGTCTCTCAAAACAAACACACTCTAAACGATATAAGAAAAACAAAACTTGAACTTGATGAAATATTAAATAAGAAAACACAATTCATAGTACAAAGGATTCACTTGGAGAACTTTGAACATAGTAACAAATCTGGGAAATTTTTGGCTAATCCATTAAAAACAAATAAAGACAAAACAACTATCTATGCCGTTAAAGACTCAGCAGGAAACATCAGCCTGGACTCACCTCTATCTGTTGGCGAAATACCAACAAAATCAAATCTATAATAGGAAAAAAATACACGCCCAAATAATTGAACCTGCAAATGCCAATTCTGTAACCTCTGTGCCCCAAAGTTATTATCAAAAATATATAGGCTTAACAATAAAGCAGAAGATTTAATACACCTACCGACTGCAAAATGGGAAACAGACCTACTCAGTAATTTGGATCAAAACACATGGATACAAATATGTTCAAATACATTTAAAATGACGAAAAACTTAAATCTACAGCTGATTCAGTTCGAAATTCTTTATAGGACTCATTATACAGGACAAAGGATGTTCAAGATGGGTCTCACAAAGTCAAATATTTGCTCACAGTGCACAAATAACTGTTGATAAGTATATACATACTGTGTGGTATTGTGCACCTGTCCAAAGGTTTTGGCTTCAGGTATGTGAGGAGCTGTCCACTTGGTCCAGATGTAATATTCCAGCACACCCCACATTGTGTTTACTTGGCCATTTAGGTGGCATCAATATTGATAATAACACCTAACGTATGGTCCTTACTGCGTTATGCATTGCAAAGAAAACTATTCTCATGAATTGGAAAACAAAAGCCAATCTAAGTATGAACCAATTTAGGAACCTTTTATTAGGTCATATCTCTTGTGAGACAACGGCTAGCTCTTTAAATAATCAATTGGACCGACCAATCTCATTGTGGCCATCGGGCCCCGGTTCGAGTGGCTGGGCTGGCTGGGTGTGGGTGGGGCTGCGCTCCTGGGTCCTGGGTTCCGGGGGCTGCCTCTACCCGGGTGTGGGAGTGGGGGCGTAACTGACCCTCGGGGAATCTAGGTTGGCTCGGACTCGCTGCTTCGGGGGTGGATGGGTGCGCGTGCCGGCGCTGGATTGGTTCCTGGGAGGACCTTGCTTGGGGGAGTCTGCATGGCGTTGGGCGGGTGTGGGTTTGTGTGCGCAAGTGCTGGTGTGTGTCAGTGTGTGTTTCTGTGTACGTTGGGTGCAGGGGAACAGTGGTGTTGGCACTGGGGGCAGTGGTGAGGGTGGGGTGTGTGACTGTGCCTGGAGGGTTGCTGCCTCTCCGAGTGGTGGGGTGTGTTGCCCTGGTTCCTCTCGGATACGGGGAGGGGATGGCTGTGGTGCTGTTCGGGGGTGCGGGCCGCCGGATCTCATACAGTGGCGTGCCTGTCGGCTTTGAGTCTGGGAGAGGCTGCTCCAAGACTGCGGTTGCTGGGCGTCCAGGGCCTATGAATGACCTCGCCCTGTGCCTACTGGCTATTGGCCCGTCCTCTGGGAGGGAAAAAATGTTTTTTTTCCCTCCCAGTCCTACTATACCTAGGGCCCCCCCCCCCCCAAGCAAACAAGCACATAGGATCTTGGGAAGTGCGCGTGCTCCATGAGGGTGTGGCAGGGGTGGGGGGGTCACAAACATGACCTCACCATTTTTAGGGTGGCGGGACTCGTGTCACCTGGTGGGCAGAACTACTCAGTCATGCTCAGTCGGCTATGTAGTTCCGCCCATGGTGTCACGCAATTTCGGCTCTTCAATTTTAACTGCCTACACACACACATCTCACACCTCATATTACTCTTAGTTGGGTGGCATGCGGGGATTAGAGGATCCTAATACACCCCTTTTTTTTTGGACGCTCGGGGGGAGTGGGTCAGTTGCCCTCCGGGTCTCTTTCGGCTGCAATGCTGGGAGGAGTGCCGTCGTGTGTGTGTGTGGGGGGGGCGTGCGTGTGTGCAGAGGACTGTGGCTGTGAGATTCCCGGCGGTCAGGTATGGTGGTATGGCCCCGTGTCCCGAGGGAGCTCGTAGTGGTGCTGCTCGCTGCATTGGGGGGTGGCACATCCAGGTGCATATGTGAAAATGTAGGTGTGTGGGTGTATGTGTGCTGGCATGGGTGAGTGGGGGAACAGGGTTTGGTGTGTTTACTGGGGCTGGGGTGTGAGAGCACTGGGGGTGGCGTGGACGGGGTTCTTTTGGAGGGGGCAAACTCATGGGCCATCTACGGGCGCCTGCCTCTGGCGTCGGGGTAGGCGATGGCCCGCCGCAGCTGTGTCTGGGGCGGCCTGGGGTTCCTGGGGTGTTGAATGTGGCCTCTGCTTTGGGGGGTGGGTGGCTTTTGGACGCGGGGGCCCGGGGGCTTGGGGGCGGATGCCCTGCTTGCCCGTAGCTGGCCGGCCCCCCGCGGGTGTTCTGACAATTGGGGTCCGTGCACCCCTGTGGCCCTTGCTCGGATGCCGAGTGGCGCCCGGCCGGGTCTCCCCTGTACTTCTTCGGAGTGGACTCACGGTTGCCTCTTGGTGGCCGGGGTCGGGCCGTCCCCTCTGTGAGGAGCCTGCTGCGGGGCCGTGCTTCGGCGTCTTCCTAGTCGGACCCCCGCTTTTGGAGGGAGTGGGGTTTGGGATGCATGGCTGTGTTCACCACGAACATCTCCTCATTCTCTGTTTCACTCTGATGCAGTTATCCTGTCACTGCAGAGTAATGTAGATTTAATGTAGATTTGTTGCACTTGTCATCTGGATGGTCATTGTTCATGAGGTTCTGTTTTTCTCGTTGTTCTTCTTTTATGTTTATTATTATAATATATATCCATCCATCCATCCATCCATTTTCCACCGCTTATCCGGGTCCGGGTCGCGGGGGCAGCAGCTTCAGTAGGGAAGTCCAGACTTCCCGGTCTCCAGCGACCTCTTCCAGCTCCATCGGGAGGACACCAAGGCGTTCCCAGGCCAGCTGTGAGACATAGTCCCTCCAGCGTGTCCTAGGTCTTCCCGGGGGCCTTCTGCCGACTGGGCATGCCCGAAACACCTCACCAGGGAGGCGCCCGGGAGGCATCCGGACTAGATGCCCGAGCCACCTCAACTGGCTCCTCTCGATGTGAAGGAGCAGCGGCTCTACTCTGAGCTCCTCCCGGATGGCCGAGCTCCTCACCCTATCTCTTAGGGTGAGTCCAGCCACCCTACGAAGGAAACTCATTTCCGCCGCTTGTATCCGCGATCTCATTCTTTCGGTCATGACCCATAACTCATGACCATAGGTGAGGGTGGGAACGTAGATCGATCGGTAAACAGAGAGCTTTGCCTTCCGGCTCAGCTCTCTCTTCACCACGACGGTCCGGTACAGCGACCGCATTACTGCAGATGCTGCACCGATCCGTCTGTCGATCTCACGCTCCAACCTTCCCTCACTCGTGAACAAGAACCCGAGATACTTGAACTCCTCCACCTGAGGCAAGACCTCACTCCCAACCCGGAGGGTACAGTCCACCCGTTTCCGACTGAGAACCATGGCCTCGGATTTGGAGGTGCTGAGTCTCATCCCAGAAGCTTCACACTCAGCTGCAAACCGCTCCAGTAAACGCTGAAGGTCACAGCCTGATGAGGCCATAAGGACCACATCGTCTGCAAATAGCAGAGACGAGATCCTAAGGTCACCAAGCTGGACTCCCTCAACACCTTGACTGCGCCTAGAAATTCTGTCCATGAAGATTATGAACAGAATCGGTGACAAAGGGCAGCCTTGGCGGAGGCCAACGTTCACCGGAAACAAGCTCGACTTACTGCTGGCAATGCGAACCAGGCTCCTGCTTCGATTGTACAAGGACCGAATGGCACGTAGAAGCGGACCATCAATCCCGTACTCCCGGAGCACCCCCCACAGGACACCACGAGGGACACGGTCGAATGCCTTTTCCAGGTCCACAAAGCACATGTAGACTGGTTGGGCAAACTCCCACATACCCTCGAGTACCCTTGCAAGGGTGTAGAGCTGGTCCAGTGTTCCGCGACCGGGACGAAAACCACATTGCAGCTCCTCTAACCGAGGTTCGACTAACGGTCGTACCCTTCTCTCCAGCACCCTGGAGTAGACTTTCCCAGGAAGGCTGAGGAGTGTGATCCCCCTATAGTTGGAACACACCCTCCGGTCACCCTTTTTAAAAATGGGGACCACCACCCCGGTCTGCCAGTCCAGAGGTACTGTTCCTGACTTCCATGCAATGTTGTAGAGGCGTGTCAACCAACACAGTCCTCCAACATCCAGAGCCTTGAGAAATTCTGAGCGGAACTCGTCTACCCCCGGAGCCTTGCCACTGGGGAGTGATTTGACTACCCCAATTACCTCAGCCACGGTGATAGAACTGTCCACGTACGTATCCTCAGACTCTGCTTCCTCTATGGAAGGCATGTCAGTGGGATTGAGAA
>QODF01000050.1:52949-158578 GCA_024372805.1 Oostethus manadensis | reverse complement strand
CAAGTGGAAGAGTGAGGTTACAGGGAGAAGAGATAAAGAAGGTGGAGGATTTTAAGTACTTAGGGTCAACAGTCCAGAGCAATGGAGAGTGTGGAAAAGAGGTGAAGAAGCGTGTGCAGGCAGGCTGGAATGGGTGGAGAAAAGTGTCGGGTGTGATGTGTGATAGAAGAGTTTCAGCTAAAATGAAAGGAAAGGTGTACAAAACTGTGGTGAGACCAGCGATGTTGTTTGGTTTAGAGACAGTGCCGCTGAGGAAAAGACAGGAGGCAGAGCTGGAGGTAGCAGAGATGAAGATGCTGAGGTTCTCTTTGGGTGTGACCAGGATGGACAGGATCAGGAATGAGCACATCAGAGGGACAGCACATGTTAGAGGTTTTGGAGATAAAGTCAGAGAGGCCAGACTGAGATGGTTGGGGCATGTCCAGAGGAGAGATAGTGAATATATTGGTAGAAGGATGCTGAGTTTTGAATTGCCAGGCAGGAGGCCTAGAGGAAGACCAAAGAGGAGGTTTATGGATGTAGTGAAAGAGGACATGAAGGCAGTTGGCGCAAGAGAAGAGGATACAGAAGACAGAGTTAGATGGAGGCAATTGATTCGCTGTGGCGACCCCTGAAGGGATAAGCCCAAAGGAAAAGAAGAAGAAGAAGAAGAAGAAGAAGAAGTACTAGTTCTGAGGTAAAGGAGATGTCACGACATTAGAACATGGCGGGGTATGTGGTGGATATTGTGCAGATGGAAATAAGTAGACCGACTAATGCTATTGATGTGTGATGGGTAGGATGTGTTTTGTTGAAAGAAAACTGTTCTTTTTTGGAATTTTGTCCATCATCCACAGGCCAGAAAAGAGAGGCATACGTGAGACACGTGAGATGCGTTGTATAGATAAAAAAAAACATTAAAGACAGCTCAGTGGTGCACATAATAGGATAGACCTATGCTGCCTACAAAGACCGCTTTTAAACCTCCAACAAGAGGTCATGGATTTATATACATCCTGTGACAATTCAGTAACCTTCATAATAACTTGTGATACATACAGAATTTTGGCCATTCTAAGCGTTACCGGAACGTTCTTGCACATAGCAGAAACAAACACCTACACTTGGCGTTAACTTTTCCAAACTCAGAAATAACAACCGGCATAACAATGTTAATAATAATAACAAAGTTGCTGTAACTTTCAAATCTATGCAAATTGAGCGTTGTCTGCACTTCTTCACGTCTTTTTCAGAGGGATTTATTGTGTTTAGTGTCCCATATGCGTGCAGTAATGAATTGTCTCTTTTTGTCTGTTTTTATATCTTAAGAACGCACAGAAAAGACAGATACTGTATTTGTGTTCATGTCTCACCTCAGGAGAGTGAATGATGGGCAAAACTGCCACAAAAAGTCTCGTTTTCCTAAGCACTTCATGTCATTGTGTATTTCATTCAACCTGTCATCATGGTTCCCGGTTCTATTTCACATTCTCTTCTTCGACATTTGCTGTGAGAAAAGCCCTCTTTCTTCCCAATCTGTTGGTGGTCGATAACTTAGACCAAACCTTTGATGAGTTAGTACCTCAAGTCAGACACCATCTGAGCCGTTAATGTCAGCAAAGGGATTGGTGCCAAAGTGTTTTTGAAACTTTTGAATTAGTGCAGATCTCTTATTGCCTTCATCGGAAGTGATGTGTTGAGCTCCAGGACTACACTACTGTACCATATTGCACTCCTGGTTTATCGTATCGTATTAAAATTTAGACAAAAGAACATGTAAAACAAATATGGCATCAATTTTGAGTACGTTTACAGGATGAAATAGTGCCAGAACAGGCTGCTGCAAAACGGAACATTAAATGGTAAACAAGCAAGAAATGGAAAATACAGTTTTAAACTAAGGGTTTCCTACAAAAGGCAGACTAATTGCATGAAATAGTTCCATGGTTTGTTTTCTTTGACAATAAAGAAAGCTCCATAGTGAAATATGCTTTGCCCTCTGTTTGGACCCACACATATACACAATATGACATAAATAAGTCAGTCTTTGGACAGGTGGGATACTACACTGTCCACGTCTGATGGTGCTCACAGAGGTCCAAGTAGTGCTCAGGTTGTTTGTGTGTATGCTCAGAGACTTTATAAACAAGGCGGAACATTGGCTGTACAGTCTGCTGAAAAGGCAGTTGCGTATACCACAACATAAACATAAACATGGCTTGTTTTGTCCATAGAAATTCTTCTATGATCACGGCCTTGATTACAACTGTGCAGAAAATAGGAATTGTGTCCAAACACATTTCACTTTCAGCACCTGTTTTTCTCCATAGATGACAGTGATAAATGTTTCCAGTCTAACTCATGAACTCAACTCCTACCTGCAGTCTTGCATTTAAAAAGCACTTTCCTTGATTAATTCATATGTCTTATATACTACCTGTTTTCCACCAAGACCAGCTGGTATGCATGAATCCACTCACAGTGAGCTCAGCACCACCTCTTTATGGAAGTCTAATTACCAAATGCTACTGCTCTATTTTTTTTCTACACCTCGTTGCCCTTCCCTTGTATCTCTGTCCTCTTGTCTCTTACTGCCCCCCCGCCTCCCGTCCATATGCTGCGTTGCACAGCAGAACAGCCAAATCAATATGTCCGAGACGATTAATGCGCTGGCGGCGGCAATGTACTTATAAAAAGCTTTCATGGCCCAGTGAAGGATGAAATCACCCTCTGAGTGCTGGGATCTTAAAAAAAACCTGAGATCCACGGGGCAAAGTGCTAGAACGTAAGAAGGAATGACTCTACCAGTATGAAAATGTAAACGTTTTGATCAGACAAGCAAAAGCTTTGATTGGAGTGTTGGAAACTCCCTAACAATCAAGTCATGGTTCTATGTTTAATGGGCAGTCTTGGCTGTAGTTTTGTGAGTTGGGTATTGTAATTGTTCTTAAAGCTGTGGCCCAGAATCTGGAATTATTAACACGTTAACTAACAATTGACCTGTCCTCTACCAGTATGAATAAGAGTTTTTAGGACTTTTTGGAGTCACTGAATAATGACTTTCTCCTGAAGAATATAATGTCGTGCTGTGGTGTTGCACCAGTGGCAGTTTTCCTGCATTTGTGTTTAACTCAAACATCTTTATTGTCAAACCACCCGAGTGTCGAAACGGGACATGACATAAGTCGGTCCTTGTAGGCAGGATAACATCAAGAATGGCTCATAACTATTTATACAAATGATGAAGCAGTGGTTAGCGTGTCTACCTCACAGACCGATAATACAAGTTTCAATCTTTGTTGGAAGACCTCGGTGTGTAATGTGCATGTTTTCCCTATGCCTGCGAGGGTTTTCTCCAGGTTCTCCACTGTCCCCTGACATTACAAAAGCATGCATGTTAGACTTATTGGAGATTCTATTGTTGTGAATGTGACTGCATGTGAATGGTTGTGTATCTGTTTATAACTGACATCCAGTCCAAGACGTACCCAAATTACTTTGGAATAGGCTCCAGAGGCAGCTGGGATAAGCTGTAGCTCATACGTATCCTGAATGACGACAAGCACAAATATATAGATATAATATGAAATATACATAGAAAATGCAATGACAATCCCAAGGAAACTTTGGGATGACATGTTGACTTTGTCTTGAAGTGCCGCCAATGTTGTCAAAGTGCACGAGTCTTCTTCTCCTTTGGTCTTATCACTTCAGGGGTCGCCACATCCAATCAATTGCCTCCATCTAACTCTGTCTTCTGTATCCTCTTCTCTTGCGCCAACTTCCTCCATGTGCTCTTTCACTACATCCATAAACCTCCTCTTTGCTCTTCCTCTAGGCCTCCTGCCTGGTTCTTCAAAACTCAGCATCCTTCTACCAACGTATTCACTATCTCTCCTCTGGACATGTCCCAACCATCTCAGTCTGGCCTCTCTGACTTTATTTCCAAAACTTCTAACATGTGCCTTTTTCACCTCTTTTCCTCACTCTCCATTGCTCTGGACTGTTGACCAGAGCAACTGTTGTTGAATTAAGTACTTAAGACCCTCCACTTTCTTTATCTGTTCTCCTTGTAACCTCACTCTTCCACTTGAGTCCCTCTCATTTACACACATGTACTCCGTCTTGCTGCGGCTGACCTTCATTCCTCTCCTTTCCAGGGCAAACCCTGTTTGCCCTTAGTCTAGCTTCAACTACTTTTATCTCCCATAACTTCATTGTAGGTCTCATCAGCTTTATTCCTCTGTAGTTGCCACAACTCTGCACATCTCCCTTGTTCTTAAAAATGGGCACCAGCACACTTCTCCTCCATTCCTCATGCATCTTCTCATTATCTAAGATCTTGTTTAACAACCCGGTCAGAAACTCTACTGCCACCTCTCCTAGATACTTCCATACCTCCACAAGTATATCATCAGGACCGTTCTTCATCCTCTTCAATGCCCTCCTCACTTCTTCCTTACTAATCTTTGCTACTTTTTGGTACACAACAGTCACCTCTTTTACTCGCCGTTCTCTCTCATTTTCCTCATTCATCATCTCTTCAAAGTACTCTTTCCATCTTCCCATGACACTACTGGCACCTGTCAATACCCTTCCATCCTTATTCTTCATCACCCTAACCTGCTGCACGTCCTTCCCATCTCTGTCCCTCTGCCTTGCCAACCTGTATAGATCTTTCTCTCCCTCCTTGCTGTCCAACCTAGCATACAAGTCATCATAAGCCTTGTTTGTCCTTTGCCACCTTTACTTTCACCTTACACTGCATCTCCCTGTACTCCTGTCTACTCTCTTTAAGACCCAGCGCTTCGCTCTCTCTCTCTCGTTCCGTCTCTCTCTTGTTCTCTCCCTTTATTTCTCTGTCCCTTACTCTCCCAAGGGGAGTGTGCGTGCTGGGAGCTAATGGGCTATACCTTTCACGGACTATTCACTGCACCACTGTTGAGTGCAAGACATCCGAGGGTGCACATCCAATGCCCACATGCCACACTTATGCCCACGATACACCTTACACGCATCAAGGTCTTACCTGTTGAAACGCAAGCCTGGGATCACGCTCACTCACCACACACGCCAAACAAGGCACCTCCGCAGTGCCTCGTTAAGAAGCATAAATTGGCGCGCTTGCGGTGGTCAGGTGACTGAGGACTAAACTAAGTGCTGGGTTTAAATTAAAATATGTTTGTGAGTCCATGTTTGTTATGCCATAGGAAGGACATGGGTATTGGTGGTTATTATGACATTTCTGCCGTATATGATTGCACTGAGTAATCCATTGTTGGATCTAAACGGGTTTGCTGCAATACCCCATGTATGTTAATGTGTGTTGGTATGCCCGAGGGAGGGGCTGGGGTGGGGTATTCAAAGGGAAGGTTCCATCCCAATCGGAAGAGGGAATTAGGTTGGAAGTGTCAAGGTGAACTGTAACAGTGCTGGTTACAAGTAGTTGGAGGTTTTCCTTCTTGTAAATATTTATTGAGTTTCTTTTGGCTTTCTCGTGGGAATAATACAAAAAACCCACCAACAGCAGTTCTAAGACTGTGCCATCATTTATTCAGTTTTTTTTTTCTTTCCCGGAACCCGTGACACACTTCTTCTTAGCTAACCTCTTACTCTGTATACACTCCTGCACCTCCTCATTCCACCACCAAGTGTTCGTGTCTACTTTCCTTCCAGATGACACACCAAGTACTCTCCTACCTGTCTCTCTGATCACAGTAGCTGTAGATGTCCAGTCATCTGGAAGGACTTCCTGGCCACCCATAGCCTTTTTCAACTCCTTCCTAAAAGTCAGAAACACTCCTCCTTTTTCTGCTTCCACCATTTCGTCCTCTGCTCTGCCTTTACCCTCTTCATCCTTCTCACCACTAAAGAGATCCTACACACCACCATCCTATGCTGTCTGGCTACACTCTCACCTACCACTGCATTACAGTCACTGACGTCCTTCAGGTTACACCTTCTACACAAGATGTAGTCTACCTGTGTGCTCCTACCTCCAGTCTTATAGGTCACCCTCTGTTCCTGTCTCTTCTGGAAGAAAGTATTCACTACAGCCATTTCCATCCTTTTTGCAAAGTCGACCACCATATGTCCTTCTGCGTTCCTCTCCTGAATACCAAACTTGCCCATCACCTCCTCATCATCTCTGTTTTCTGCACCAACATGTCCATTGAAGTCCACACCAATGGCAACTCTCTCACTTCTGGGGATGTTCTGCATCACTTCATCCAGGTCTGACCAGAATTTCTCTTTCTCCTCCATCTCACATCCTACCTGTGGAGCATACCCACTAACATGTTGTCCGCATGATCTGGTTTGGCAAAGTTTTACGTCGGATACCCTTCCTGACACAATCCTCTGTGTTTATTTGGGCTTGGGACCGGCACAATAAGACACTGCCTTGTGCCCTGTTGCGGCTACATTGTCATTGTCAAAGTGCATGAGTATGATAAGCAAACTCCCTATGTAGGTCATTTATAAGAACAACGATTATAACACTTATAAAATGCAATATTTTAGAACAAAATTAAAGAATGAAACATTCTGTCTGAGTACTCAGCCACTCTTTGTGGGATTTTGTTTCCCATTGGCTCCCTGGTAACCACTACCTTATCTATAAAATGAAAGGGTTGAAGTCATGCACACACACAGTGCTATTGAATGAAAATTACTTGCTTATATATTGTAATACATTTTATTTTTACTTCATTGGATATAACCATATCAGGCGCCCCTGCAATTTTTAAGCTGACGGGACGTGCTGCAGAGGGTAGGAGAGACGTATGGTGTAGATTTGCTTGGAATATAGGAAATGTAATTGTGGTGATGCACTGCTGTGCTGCATTAACAATAGTTGCTTGCAGACGCACGCTTGTATTTTCAAAAACAAACATGTTCCATTTGTATTGACAGGGTGCTTGGGCAATAACATCTGTGTGTCCATGCTTAAAATTCATACTTATCATCATTTTGTTTTCGATAGGCCATCTGTCATCCCTCTGGCACAGCCGCGGGGACTGAATTGTGAGGGTCACGGCATTTTCACAGAGCACCACATTGACTAGTTATCATTCACTTTGAGATGATTGAAGTGAATGCTTGACAGTGAAGTGGGTTTAAAATGGTCAACTGGTCAGCTGTTGTACAGCGGGTGAAAAACACTGACCTTGTGTCATCTTTTGCCAGACAAATCTCCGGGCATGCATGCATAAGGAACGACTTAATATTAACCTTGGCAGTGGCAGAATTTTGAAAGGATAAATTAGTTATATATTAGCATGCTAACTACACATACATTTGATCAAATGTATAGATTTTGTACCACTATATTTCTGTATGCTGCAATAGTACGCTTAGTAGTTGGCTGTATCCATAACCATACTAGTATTGTTAGGTATGCGTCAGAGCAAAATAGTCTGCAGTGGCTCTAGGGTCACACAAATTTTCCCATACTTAGAAACATATGTACACATCCTGTACTGTATTGAAAAGGGACACACTTTGTGAGTGAGAATCAGTGACAGTGAAAAAACCACAGTGAGAATGAAAAATAGTGTGTAAAATGCCAGTCAATTAAATTGACAACAGCTTGCCACAGAGTATGCCAATCGAAGCCAACGTGTCTGGTCAATCATTTCTGGCATCTTTTGTGTAGTCCTATTACCCTGGCTGTCTTTCCAACGTTTCAGTAAGAATAGTAGCTATTGGCTGTCCTAGAAGTTCCTTTTTCAACCTTTTCAATTTTGTGATTACTGACTATTTCTCAGATAGGAACACAGTCTCAAAAGAACCAGGAAAAAAGCTAAAGTGACACCCTGTGCTGTGACAATTAAGCTGAGCTCTGGTGCATCCTATTTCTACTGAACATCCTCGAATTATTAAACGTGACCTTCCAGTTTGTCCAGAATGGGGAGGGTCTGCCCAGCAGTGGCGCTCTCATCCGATAGGATTGTAGATGTGTAAAAGACCCACATGTTGCCCACAAAATCCTCATACTTGGTAATGTCATCATCTGACAATCTAATCTGGAAATGAAATCCAAAGTGCAATTTATCAGTCTCTGACTTAGCCTTCTTGATGTATGGGTCACTCAAAGCAGCCTGGATGGCAAAGTATGGCCTATGGACCTTTCCACCATCAGGAAGAGGCTGTTTCATCTGGTTCTCACCTTCAGAATGAGGGATTGATCACTAAAGCCTTTGAAAAAGCCAGTGTAAAATAGTAGTACAAACATAATTATTGTTTAATAATTATTTAAATAGTATAAATATTAAATATTTAAAATGGTAGGGGGAGGAGCTCAGCCATCCGGGCGGAGCTCAGAGTAGAGCCGTTGCTCCTTCACATCAAGAGGAGCCAGTTGAGGTGGCTCGGGCATCTAGTCCGGATGCCTCCCGGGCGCCTCCCTGGTGAGGTGTTTCGGGCATGCCCAGTCGGGAGAAGACCCCCGGGAAGACCTAGGACACGCTGGTGGGACTATGTCTCACAGCTGGCCTGGGAACGCCTTTGTGTCCTCCCGGTGGAGTTGGAAGAGGTCGCTGGGGACCGGGAAGTCTGGACTTCCCTACTGAAGCTGGTGCCCCCGCGACCCGGACCCGGATAAGCGGAGGAAAATGGATGGATGGATATTTAAAATGCCTAAAATAGTAAAGACATGAACATCCTAAGTGTTTTAATAACCATCTTGGAATGTCTGTTTTTTCAAAGACAGGCTTGGCAAGACTAGATTGAAATGCACCCCTGCCTTTCCACCAAAATTTACCCAGGTAAAAAGGTTCTTCCATTTGCTAAAGATCCTCCTGGCCAAAAGGTACATTTTCAAAGTTCTTGGAACTATTGAGGGACATGCTGAGTGAACACTAATTGAATGAACACACTTGTAGTGTTTCTACTTAGCCGCCATGTTTAAACTAGTGTGCGGCTACAAACTTTCATTCATTCATTTTGAAAAGGTTCATGTGTATATATAAAGCTATAAGGGGTGGAAGGACACTTTTGAACGTATTTACAGAGGACTATATCAGTGGTATGCAGTCAGGTCCAGCAAAGTATTCTGTGCTGGTCTAACCAATACCACAAGCACTGACTTACATTTACAAACTAAATTCTAGTATTGGTGCCATGATATTGTATTATTTTTACCAACAGTCAATTATCTTCATTTAATGTGTTTCTTGGCTGCACTGTTCCTGTAGTGTGGTCCCTTTTTTTTAGCCAGTCAGACTTCAGAGCTACCTCCCAGGGCCAGCTAGATGTACCACAGTGACGAGGAGAAATTGTCATGTCTGGTGAGTAGATGTATTTTATTCTAACGTTTTACGTTTTTGTCATGTTGTTAGGCAAATACTGTATTGATTGTGAAATTCACCATATGATATTGTTGGGTAGAAATTTGGAGTTGTCACTTAGTGGTTCTAATTACTGTTGGAAGTTACTTACTAGTGTTTATTAAAATCAGAAATGAAAGTCAGGCATATCGTGACATTTTGGTGACATAACACCACTTGGGTTCACATCAAACAATGCCTTTGTGGTATACGGAGATCATTTTCTCTATCTGTGAGCGACAGATAGACAGTCAGATTCAGTGTGGATTTTAGAGATGAGTGGGATTATGACATTTATTGTTATAAATATGTATGTATGTGTGTATACATATATATATGCACACTGTATGTGTGTGTATGTATGTATGTACTGCATGGATATGTGTATGTGCACAGCATGTGTATGTATACGTGTACGAGTATGTGTATATGTATGTATGTATGTATATATACATATATATATATATGTGTGTGTGTATATATATAAATGTATATGTATGTGTGTGTGTATGTATGTGTATATGTATGTATATGTGTATGTATATATGTGTGTATATATATGTATATATGTGTATATGTATATTTATGTATATGTATGTGTGTACATGTATATTAGTATTATCATTATTATTATTATTATTTTTTCTTTCCCCCTGTTTTTTTGCTCATTTTGCTTTGTGACGGTTCTGGTTGTTGCTGAAATTGTGATTATCATGGTTGTTTATAATATGGTTGAAATATGTTTGTGAGGTTTTTCTGCACCCTTTCTTATATCCCCCACCCCCCACCCGTCCCTTTTCAGGTCAGGTCCGGCATGGAAATGTGGCGCAACAAAATTCATAATAAACGCAGTCAAATGCCAAGGGAGACTCATTTGGATTATGAAATCTCCCTTGGCAAAGAAATTTTGCTCAGCATTTAAAGGCAGCTTGACTCCCATTCAGCTGTTATGATGCTGGAAAGACAAAAAACAAAAAAGAGATGAGTGGGATTTAATGAAAGCATGACATATAAGTAAAAGAATCATTACCATAGAGAACCAGGAGAGACAAGACGAAGATTGAGAAAGAGTCCTGAACGAAAGTACACAGACTCTACATTTCCCTGATGTAACACTCCTCTAGAACGAAAGTTAAGCCCGTGTAACAACTGAGAGTTAAGATTGTGTGAGCGAGAACGATGCATCTATTGTGTGTTTGCCACTATTTTTACAGCATTCATATGAGTGTTGCACAATTGTGATTGTCCTTTGTGAGTGTGTCCAGAAGTTCTTCTATGAAAAGCTATTAAACTGAGCCCATGTGTTGAAGTTAAACCACGCAAATGTTTCTTTAGACAAAATAAACAAGTACTGTCCTTAAAGTAAGTAAAGTGTCTTTGGGGTGATGGACTAACGTCAAAGTTGTAAGTTTCCCCAATGCATTTTCCGTAAATACATACGTGTATTTTAGTCCATTTGCTATTAAAAGTTTTTTTTTGTCACAACGTGAGGAACAGAATTCTTCAGAAGTATTTGTTCTCTGCATAATTTCTGGCTGCGCTGCATGTGAATTGTTGTCGATGCCAATCTCACATTGACGTGAGTGTTAGATTCTTTTTTGCTATGTTGCTGAATTCCACTTCAAGCAGGCGAACAAATAGAATTAGCGAGATAGGGCACTCTATCAAATGCCCCACAATTGTTTTGCCGTTCAAAATGAAAGGCTGCAATGTGCTAAGTGATAAAAGGACATTACTTTATCATAATCTACCATTCTGCTCGGGTGCAACGACTCAGCCATCAGTTACATGAAGGCCTCGCTACACACAAAATCAGTGGTTGTATGGAAGTAAACCAGCCCAATTATGCCCTTTGACGTACTAACTACACAATCCTTATGTGAGACATGAACACATATGTCTTTTTTTTTTCTGTGCATTCTAAAGACATAAAAACAGATATCAGCAAACCCGTATTGTCACGCACGTCAGGTTCCAAATATCCCAAGTAGGGACCAATATCAGGCCCGGCAATGCGGCTGGGCGCCACCTGAACAGGAACGATGATTTCGCTGAAAGGCAGGACAGTAACGTGAACATGCATTGAGATGTCTTCATATTTTATATTTCAGGTCGGATGTCCATAGCAAGGGAATGTAGATAACAAGCCTCCGACTCAGATCTAAAACAGCATGGTTCTGTAGGATAAAGTCAAACCCAAGCAACATAGCCTGTGTAGAACCCCGCACAACATGCATGTCTGTTCATAATAATTGGCACCCAACCTTATAGAGAACCCGCTTACGTAAGGCTGGAATGCACATCCTAAACTCTTCTGTAATCAGAGAAACAGTAGAACCAGAGTCCATCAACACAGTCACATCAATACCTTCCACCAGACCCTTGCCATTGGCCACAGGCCCAGACTCACTAGTCCCCTAGAGGATTTGCAGACCGGCGTCTCATGTCATCACCCGGACTTTCATCCGGGTGTTGGGCGTTTCGAGCCCAACATGTCGCTCTTGAGCACAGCTAGCCAGCTAGCAAATCCGACTGGAAAATAGTTTAGTGATTGTCTGAAGAGAAAACAGCTCCAAATGCCAGAAGACACACTCCAAATACTGCTTCCACCAATCTAGCGTCCTAGGTGTAAGGCGTCTGAGTCTTCGCAGGACACAGACTCACAAACTGGTGCTCTTTGGAGAGGACAAGTCAGCTCCGTTTATTCCACACAACAAGTGCAAACCCCCGCTTAGACCATAACAGTCGCCGTCCGCTGATGTCATCAGCACTCCCACCTCTGCAGGCATGACAAATCAAATTACGCCAAATCAAACTGCCACATTATCATGAATGTTGCTACATGGTCACAGCATGTATATAACAAACCATTAAACATTGCTGGAGGTTTTTGGAGGTGTTTTAATAGCAGTCTTCGTAGGCGGCATACACTGTAGGTGTATCCCATTATGTGCAGTAATGAGCTGTCTCTTTTCATTCCTGCTTTTCATCACTCTGTGATGGTTTCATTAAATTGTAAAACAATTTCAGCTTTCTTCCTGTACACTTTCTTCTTGTAATTAGGACTTAATCCCATAACATTATATATTTCTGTGTCGCCTAACTTTCCAGAAATTACAATTTGTTTGTTTCTCATCATATTATGTAATATTAATAACTAAAAAAATCAAAAAAAATGTTGGAGGCGCCCGGGAAGCATCCGGAGTAGATACCCGAGCCACCTCAGCTGGCTCCTCTCGGTGTGAAGGAGCAGCGGCTCTACTCTGAGCTCCTCCCGAATGGCCGCGCTCCTCACCCTATCTCTTAGGGTGAGTCCAGCCACCCTACGGAAGAAACTTTTTTCCGCCGCTTGTATCCGTGATCTCGTTCTTTCGGTCATGATCCATAACTCATGACCATAGGTGAGGGTGGGAAAGTAGATCGATCTATAAACAGAGAGCTTTGCCTTCCGGCTTAGCTCTCTCTTGACCACGACGGACCACCAATCCCGTACTCCCGGAGCACCCCCCACAGGACACCACGAGGGACACAGTCGAATGCTTTTTCCAAGTCTACAAAGCACATGTAGACCGGTCGGGCAAACTCCCACATACCCTGCAGTACCCTTGCATGAATGTAGAGCTGGTCCAGTGTTCCACGACCGGGACGAAAACCACATTGCAACTCCTGTAACCGAGGTTCGACTAACGGTCGTGCCCTTCTCTCCAGCACCTTGCAGTAGACTTTCCCACAGAGGTTGAGGAGTGTGATCCCCCTATGGTTGGAAAACACCCTCCGGTCACTCTTTTTAAAACTGGGGACCACCACCCGGTCTGCCAGTCAGAGGTACTGTTCCCGAATTCCATGCAATGTTGTAGAGGTGAGTCAACCAACACAGTCCCTCAACATCCAGAGCCTTGAGGAATTCTGAGCGGAACTCGTCTACTCACGGAGCCTCGCCACTGGGGAGTGATTTAACTACCACCATTTACTTCAGCCACGGTGATAGAACTGCCCAGGTACGTATCCTCAGACTCTGCTTCCTCTACAGAATGTATGTCAGTGGGATTGAGAAGGGCTTCAAAAACGTCCTTCCACCGACCAACTATATCCTCAGTCGAGGTCAGCAGCCCCTGAAATGGGGGCTTCTTCCCCTTTCTAAGGTGTCGGACGGTTTGCCAGAACCTCTTCGAGGCTGACCGAAGGTCGTGCTCCATAGCCTCACAAACTCCTCCCACACCCAAATTTTTGCCTCGACCACCACCGAAGCAGTGTGCCGCTTGGCCTGTCGGTACCTGTCAGCTGCTTCGGGAGTCCCGCAAGCCATCCATGCTTGATAGAACTCCTTCTTCAGCTTGACAGCAGCCCTAACCCCGGTTCCCACCATCTGGTTCGGGGCTTGCCGCCACAACTGGCACCGACCACCTTGCGGCCGCAACTACGACTCGTTGCCTCTGCAATGGAGGCACGGATGACGGCCCATTCGGACTCTATATCCCGGTCCTCCCTCGAGATGCAGGCGAAGCTCTGCCGGAGATGAGAGTTGAAGACTCGAAGAATTGGAACCCAAGCACACCCACACTACGCGTTTGGGTCTACCAAGTCTGTCCGGCATCCTTCCCCGCCATCTAATCCAACTCATCACCAGGTGGTGGTCAGTTGACAGCTCAGCCCCTCTCTTCTCCCGCGTGTCCAGATCACGCGGACGCAGGTCTGATGATACAACCACAAAGTCGATCATAGACTTCCGACCTAGGGTGTCCTGTGCCAAGTGCACTTATGGACATCCTTATGTTCAAACATGGTGTTTGTTATGGACAAACTGTGGTTTTACACAGAAGTCCAGCAACAACACACGGGTTCAGATCAGGGAAGCTGTTCCTCCGAACCACGCCCCTCCAAGTCACACTGTCATAGCCCACATGGGCGTTGAAGTCTCCCAGTATAACTATGCAGTCACCAGCTGGGGTGCTCTCCATAAATCTTCTGATAGACTCCAAGAAGGTTGGGTACCCTGAACTGCCGTTCGGCGCGTACGCACAAACCACAGTCAGGACCTTTTCCCCAGCCCAAAGGCGTAGGGAAAAAACCCTCTCGTTCACTGGAGATGACTCCAGCACAGAGGCACCAAGCGGGGGGGCTATTAATAAGCCCACCCCAGCTCGCCGCCTCTTCCCTTCAGCAACTCCAGAGTAGAACAAGGTCCAGCCCCTCTCAAGGAATTTGGTTCCAGAGCGCAAGCTGTGGGTTGAGGTTGGGCCCTCGATTAGTGGCGGTATAATGCTAAATGTGTCTTGCCACTAGGCAATGCAAACATTTTTCTAGCCACAACTCCTTATGCTGGACTAGATCTCTATCAACAATTAAATTTGCTCCAAGAACATGTACTTTACTGTGACACTGAGAGTGTTGTTTACACAACCAAACCGTGTGATCAATATGACCCACCGCTCCGTAATTATCTGGGAGTCCTTACATCAGAATTAGACCCAGACGATGTTATTTGTTACTGGTCAGCTACAGGTCCCAAGTCATATGCCTATATTACACAGCGTAGAAAGGTGACACTGCGGGCCAAAGGTATTACAAAAAAATTATGAAAATTGTAAAAAAATGTACTTTGACAGCCTCACTCAGAGTTATCGCAGAGATCCTAACACATGTCGTACACACTCAATACAATAAAATAACACGCAACATGAAAACGCTTTGAGCTCTCCAATAGACATAGGGTGATTAACTTTGCAGTTGTCTTTGACAAGAGAAACATTACCGTTTGGTTATTAGTATACAAAGATGAAAAGCTCGGCATTTACAAAAACACTGTATAGATTTATGAAGGGGTGACCTGCTGGCAGTTCTATACAATTGTTGTGGAATAATATTAATATTCAACATTCTGTATTAAAATATGAAACGTATTTTTAATAACTTTTGAATGATGTGTTTTGATATGTAATGTATTTTCCATGAAATGTGTATCATGTATTGTACTGTAAAATGTATTCCAAGGATGTTGCATTGTGTATTTTAAAATCAAATGTATTCTGTTGTAGTATTCTGTAGTAATCCTTATGACTTTTACATTATTTATTACCAGTCACAGAGCACAGTATCAATAAATCCTTTTTCTTGTTATCCTTTTAGTCTTACATCATATCTAAAGTATGAAACTACGAAATAATGTGGGTATGAAATGACACTGCAACACAGTACAGATGATCTGTGCATTGATTATGTCATTAAGACTTTTTAAAATATATATCAAAGAATAAATATTTAAGTAAATATTTTATAATCATGCAGATAAACAGAATTAGGTTTTATGCTGTTATTACTATTTTACTATTGGTCGAACCGGTGTCAGCTTTCACATGCTTACATACTGTACATATTCACAACAGGAGACTGCGCAAATGGAATAAAATCAGTCTTTACACTGACGAGTCCACAGATGATGCTGAATGTGGAATATGGAAGTATATTTTGACCACCGCTTTCAGTTACCCTTCACCGGACTCATTGTGGGTGCAAGCGGAAGTGGGAATACTTTTGTTTGTGAAGACATTACATGAAAATATGAGCGATAGTCTTTCTCGGACGCCTGATCAAATAATCTTGTGTTACTAAGCCTATCAACCCATGTATGATGAATTGGCAAAAAATGAGAACGTTACATTCATTGATGGAATTCCTGAGTCTCTGACAGATGAAAGTATGTTTCCATCAAACCAGCACAATCTTTTAGTCGTTGATGTTTGCATGGCTAGTGGATCCAATCATGATGAAATTATGAAAGCGTTTACAATGTACAGGCATCACAGAAATGGATCAGGGACTGCGAGATGTCCCTGAATGTGTTGAAGGGAAACTCACCACTTCCTCTCACCTCAACTCCTCTCACCTCCAACCCGTTTGCTAAATTGAATAAACAGAAAAAAAAAATTCAAACTTTTTGCAAATCTCAAAGCCGGGCTTAAACATAAATGCAAGCTGATGTCCCAGTCCAGTGGTTATCTCGGCCTATTATTAAGTGTTGGACTGCCATTCTTAACCAGTTTGTTTGCCGGGGGAAGATAGACATATACTCTCTATCAATGTCATGACATCCTTTCATAAGATGCATATGATTTCACCCTAACAACTGGAGCGCTAAACCCGGAAGAAGACGAGTGCTAAAAACATGGGGGAAAGAGGTCAGCATGTTTTGGAAGAGAAAATGGAACATCTGTTAAAACAACCCGGGTCAGCATACAGCAAATCGGTACAATATAATTACCTACAATATCTACTTGAAAGCCCTGCGATTGACTGGCGACCAGTCCAGGGTGTACCCCGCCTCTCGCCCAAAGCCAGCTGGGATAGGCTCCAGCATCCCCGTGACCCTAATGAGGATAAGCGGTACAGAAAATGAATGAATGGATCTACTTGAAAAATATCTTATCTTGCTCACAAAAGACAAGAGTCAAAATCGTGAAATAGTTTCTAAACTCTCCATCCAACTCCTCTGAGAAAGTGTGTGACAATACTAATGGTTATGTGACAGTTGAACCTGAAAATTATGGGGAAATTTTAGAGAAAATAGGAGCCCGTAATAGGAAAAATGCTGCATATATTCTGCAGAATCATCGTAATTCTGACCTTATAAAATGGAATCCTTCTGGGGAAATAATCATCCAGGGAAACCCTGTTAAAGGATCTAATATTTTTGATTTAATGAAGACGTCAAATGTTGTCCATGCCTCGAGGCTGGGATGTGTTTTTAAAAACAATTTCTGAATGAAATATTCCATTCACAACAATAACACTCAGTTACGTTACAAGTACGTCTTCAACCGCTGAAAACCTTAAGTGAACCTGTTCATCAGATACCATGGAGTAGGAGAAAACCTGGGAAAAAGTATTTGATGTCAACATTGTTAATAGACACGAACTAGCACAAGCCCCCATTGACAGCCTCTGAATGGTGAGTGTCTACATCAACCCTCAAAATCGTTAGATTTCAGTCGATGAAAATTAATTTAAATTTTAATTAATAAATGTTAGCATGCTCACCACTCGTGGGAGGGGCCAAAGTGGTCGGGTGCAAAGCGAGCTGGGTGGCGGCCGGAAGCAGAGGCCTTGGTGGTCCGATCCTCGGCTACAGAAGTCAGTTGTCAGTACGTGGAATGTCACCTCTCTGGCGGGGAAGGAGCCTGAGCTGGTGCTTGAGGTGGAGAAATTCCGGCTAGATATAGTCGGACTCACCTCAACGCACACGGCTCTGGAACCAGTCCTCTCGAGAAGGGCTGGACTTCATTCTACTTTGGTGTTGCCGGCAATGAGAGGCGACGAGCAGGAGTGGCAATTCTTGTTGCCCCCGGCTCCAAGCCTGCACATAGGAGTTTAACCCAGTAAACGACAGAGTAGTTTCCCTACGCCTTTGGGTGGGGGGACAGGTCCTGACTGTTGTTTGCGCTTATGCGCCAAACAGCAGTTCAGAATACCCGCCCTTTCTGGGGTCCTTAGAGGAAGTACTAGAGAGTGCTCCCTCGGGGGATTCCCTTGTTCTGCCGGGTGACTTCAACGCTCATGTTGGCAACGACAGTGAGACCTGGAGAGGTGTGATTAAGAGTAACGGCCCCCCTGATCTTAACCCGAGCGGTGTCTTGTCTTGCATTTCTGTGCTCGTCACGGATTGTCTATAACAAACACCATGTTCAAGCATAAGGGTGTCCAAATGTGCACTTGGCACCAGGACACCCTGGGCCGCAGTCCGATGATTGACTTTGTGGTTGTGTCGTCGGACTTGCGGCCACATGTTTTGGACACTCGGATGAGGAGAGGGGCGGAGCTGTCAACTGATCACCACCTGGTGGTGAGTTGGTTCCGATGGTGGGGGAGGATGCCGGTCAGACCTGGCAGACTCAAACACACGTCCAACCAATAGGAGGCCTCAGGGAAAACCCAAGACACGTTGAATAGACTATATCTCTCACCTGGCCTGGGAACGCCTTGGCAATCGCTGGGAAGAGCTAGACGAAGTGGCCGGGGAGGGGGACGTCTGGGCTTCCCTGCTTAGGTTGCTGCCCGCACGACCCGACCTTGGATAAGCGGAAGAAAATGGATGATGGATGGATGGGGAATATAGAGCCATTACTTCTTGAGAGAGTCTTTTGAAGCATTGGTAAAGGAAGAATACAACATGTGCTCCACAATCAAATCATCTTGAACTTGGAGTTTGCTGCAAGGTATTTCAAGGGAATTCGTAATTAGGGATGTTACAAAACATTTAAGATAAACTATCTAATCAGGAACTGTCAAAGAAGCTTGATTTGTCTTGCTCCCTTTCGATGATCCTCCCCACCCCAGGGTTCACACTCTCGGGTTTTCGTCGTGGGTGTTAACCACTAAATAGCAGGGTCGTTTATCGATTTTTGCTGGGAGTAAACCACTAGGCCAAACACCCCCAAATCTGTCTCCTAAGAGCAGTTTCAGCATAGCCTCTAACTGAACACTGTTCATTTTAATAGTTTAATAGTCGATCAGAACTTGTCGTTTGGAGTTAATTTCTAAGACACTATCATAACACGCATAGTTCTTGGCAAGGCCACTCTGAATTTTTAAATCCAATCCACAAGTGCCATGTACGTCAGGTGACAATGCATCAATATCCAGCTCGTCATCTCGAAATAGATTGAATAAAAACAGGGTGTAACCTTATTTAAATTTTCGCGATCGATACAGAGGGGAGAATCTCTGATATGTCGGTTTGTACCCAGGTAAAGGTTGTAAAATTCTTGTTCACTCTGTTGTGTGTCAAATAGCGGCTGGTATTGGAACTTGAAAGGGTTCAGTTCCCTCGCTCCCACAAATGGACGGTGGTCAACAATTCCTGCAACTGTATATTTCGGAAGCCTAGATATAAGTTATCCTGCGAACAGACATGAGATTGGGCAGGGATGCTATAATTCTTAACCACAACACAACTTATAGGGTAAATTCCTGAGTGTCCCAGCATGACCTCTGGAGAGACTTGTACTTTTTTTACACAAATGCGTGCAGTCAAAATGTTTAAATTGAACCGTCTGTCTGCAGCACACATCAGCGTAAAAGCACTTTTAGCCTTTGCAAATTTCAAACAAACATCCACATTGTTTAGCAGAAGCCTTTTAGGAAAAAAAATGTCGGTGTGCAAGGGGCCGATTATTTCAAAGGGACGTGAGGTTTGCACAAAACTTGCTCACTTCACAAGAACTTTGTTAGGGGAACCATCCCTGTGTCAAGCAAATCCAAATTTTCACCAGCATCTTTATACCATAGACTCACTGAAAACTGCTTTTCTAATGTTTCTTGTAAAAAGTTGAGTTTCAGTAATAGATCTATAGGGATGAGTTACGGATGATGAGCTAATGAGATCATTCAGACTGACCTATACCTGTAAGAATATAGTGTTTAGAGGGTACTGTATTATTCCGCAATTATCATTTGTGAAATGTGTCCCATGAGCTTAAGTAGATAAAGCAGAGTTCATGTCCAGATAGAAACTTCCACTTCCAGGTATTAGGAAATCTAATACTTCTTGATCAGCAATTGCGTTTAAGGGACGGATCTCTACATAATTGGTCTGATAGTTATGTCAGATAGTTGTGTCATTGACCAGGGCGAAGAGGTCAAGCTCTGATTTTGTGCAATCAGATGAAATGGCCATTTTTTCACATTTTTGCAGTTTACTCATTCTAACGTGAAAATGCCAAAAACGCCACTTTTTCCAAGATTTATTTTGTTTTTTTTCTCTTTCTCCCGTGAAAATGGCAAAAAAACCCACCACTTTTCCAGTTTTGTTTGCCGTTTACTTATTCTCCCTTAAAAACGGAAAAAAACGCCACTTTTTCAATTTTTTTTGCCTTTTTCTCATTCTCCTGTGAAAATGGCAAAAAAACGTCATTTCTTCCAAGATTTTTTGCCCCTTTCTCATTCTCCAATGAAAATGGCCAAACACGTCACTTTTCGAGGATGTTTTAGTCCTTTTCTCATGTAAAAGTGGCAAAAATACGCCACTTTTACATGATTTTTTTTGTTCTTCTCTCTTTCTCGTGTAAAAGTTTCAAAAAACGCCACTTTTCCAAATTTTTTTTTGCCTTACACTCATTGAAATTGGAAAAAAAATGCCACTTTTTGAAAAATGTTTGCTGTTTTCTTATTCTACCTTTAGAATGGCAAAAAACACCTGCTACTTTTCCTAATTTTTTTTTTCTCATTCTCATGAAAAATTGTAAAAAACACCACTTTTCCCAAGATTTATTTTGCTTTTGTCTCATTCTCCTGTGAAAATGGCAAAGAAACGCCACTTTTCCAAGATTGTTGGCCCTTTTCTTATTTTCCCTTAAAATGGCAAAAAATGCCACTTTTCCAAGATTTGTTTTGCTCTTCTCTCTTTCTCGTGTAAAAGTTTAAAAAAATGCCACTTTTCCCAATTTTTTTTTTGCCTTACATTCATTGAAATTGGAAAAAAAAGGCCACTTTTTCAAAAATGTTTGCTGTTTTCTTATTCTACTTTTAGAATGGCAAAAAAACCCTGCTACTTTTCCTATTATTTTTTGTTTTTTCTTATTCTCATGTAAAAATTGTAAAAAACACCACTTTTCCAAGATTTTTTTTTTTCCATTTTCTCTTTCTCCCGTGAAAATGGCAAAAAAACGCCACCTTTCCTATTTTTTTGCCGTTTTCCCATCCTCCCTTAAAAATGGCAAAAAACATCACTTTTTCACATTCTTATTAATGCTTAAAAAATATTTCTTCCACCTAGTTGATTTCTAATTCTTTGCGATGTCTTTGACGGCGTTCGCCGTTTTTTTTGTAGTTAAGTTCTGTGATGATACTTTAGTCCTTTTCCTCTTTCCACATGCCAAACGCGGTAGACCGGTATCTTCTTGAGTTTGCGCTTGGTTATTGAAACGGTTGGCAATGTGACTTGTTACAGCTCTAACAAAGTGAGATGCGATTGCTTTCGCTACTGATTTCAAATGCGGTTTAACAATATTAGCACCGCGTTTAAGAAAGGGGAGGGCGAATCTGAATGGCCTGCTTTACATGGATCCTAGACCACGACCGTACATCACAGGGACCCCTGCAAATCCTGGCAGTGTCCCACTTCCAGCCTGGTTCACGTAATAATTTATAAATCTTTGTGAATGAATTTTGCTTTATGTCATTGAATTCAGAAGAAAGTCCTTGATATCGATCGAAAGTGTAGCTTACAAATCGCCTTCCCATATGTGAACCGTACAGGCATGTTTACATCTGTTTTTAATTCCATCTGTGTGTCCTGAATGCGCTGTTTATTGACAGGACGTAGTGTAAGCCGTCGTAAGAGAAAATGATCAGATCGCTGTAAGATTCTTCTTTTTTAACAATTCTTAGAAGAGGGACTGCATAGTCTCTAGCATTTTGAGGTTCCACAATATTCGTATAGACAAAAAAATGATACCGACCTCCATAAAAATCACTCAGATATTTACTTTGAGGTTTTCCACCTGATCTTATCCAGTCACCTGGTTCAAAGCCGAGCATGTAGGCTAGTGTAGCCTTGAATCTGATAGAATAGTGATTGGTCCCCACTATAGTAATTCTTTTGTTTATAGAACTTTAATATAAAACCATTCTAAAATCTATTTTTACAGCCTTAAATAAAACATTCATCTCCTTAACCATCTCCGTCACACTCTCAAAATTCCCTGTACGAATCTTTAGGTAGACGGGACTGTGACAAAATAAGTATCTTCTAAACTTATATTATTCCACATATGACAGTACATTATTTCGCTAGGGCAACATTATAAGGGCCTTGTAATCCGCTGTGACAGCGTTATGGCATAATTTGAGCTGTTATTGTCCGGAAAAATGTCATGACATGCATTTGATGGTAGTGTCACATTAAAAGAATCTCCCTCCGTCATTATTACTTACAAGTATTCTTATCTCTCACAATACACAGTGCTTTTTCAAAACATTTTAACTTTTCTGTGATGACACTCCCCTCCGTGAATTACTACCTTATTGTGGTGGAGGGGTTTGAGTGCCCGAGTGATCCTAGGAGCTATGTTGTCGGGGGCTTTATGCCCCTGGTAGGGTCTCCCAAGGCAAACAGGTTCTAGGTGACGGGCCAGACTAAGAGTGATTCAGAAGACCCTAATGATGAAGAAAATCAAGAGGAGTGACCGCACCTCGCCCGAGCGTGGGACACCGGGGCCTCACCCTGAAGCCAGGCCTGGGGGAGGGGCTTGCAGGCGAGCGCCTGGTGGCCATCCCTTCACCCATGGGGCCTGGCCGGGCCTAGCCCGAAGAAGCCACACGGGAACTCCCCCCTGCAGACCCACCACCTGCAGGGGCATGCATAAGGGTCCAGTGCAATGGGATTTGGGTGGTGGTCGAGGGCGGGTGTCCGGGCGACCTGGTCTTCGGCGGACAAATCTGGTTCTTGGGACATGTAATGTCACTTCTCTGGTGGGGAAAGAGCCAGAGCTTGTGGAAGAGGCCGAGACATTGGTGTGTCCAACTAGATATAGTCGGACTCACCTCAACCCACAGTTTGGGCTCTGGAACCAAATTCCTTGAGAGGGCTGGACCTTGTTCTTCTCTGGAGTTGCTGCAGGGGAGAGGCGGCGAGCTGGTGTGGGCTTATTAATAACCCCCTGGCTTGGTGCCTCTGTGCTGGAGTCATCCCCGGTGAACGAGAGGGTTCTTTCCCTATGTCTTCGGGCTGGGGAAAGTGTCCTGACTGTGGTTTGTGCGTAAGCGCTAAACGGCAGTTCATAGTACCCAGCCTTCTTGGAGTCTATCAGAGGGGTTCTGGAGAGCACCCCAGCTGGTGACTCCATAGTTCTACTGGGAGACTTCAACGCCCATGTGGGCAACAGTGTGACTTGGAGGGGCGTGGTTGGGAGGAACGGCCTCCCTGATCTGAACCCGTGTGGTGTGATGTTGCTGGACTTCTGTGCGAATCACAATTTGTCCATAAAAAACCCCATGTTCGAACATAAAGATGTCCATAAGTGCCCTTGGCACCAGGACACCCTAGGTCGTAGGTCTATGATCGACTTTGTGGTTGTATCATCAGACCTGCATCCGCATGTTCTGGACACGCGGGTGAAGAGAGGGGCTGAGCTGTTAATTGACCACCACCTGGTGATGAGTTGGACTAGATGGCGGGAAAGGATGCCGGACAGACCTGGTAGACCCAAGCGCGTAGTGAGGGTGTGCTGGGAACGTCTGGCAGAGTCTCCCGTTCATCGAATCTTCAACTCTCATCTCCGGCAGGGTTTTGCCTGCATCTCAAGGGAGGACCGGGATATTGAGTCTGAAAGGGCCGTATTCCGTGCCTCCATTGCTGAGGCAGCCAGTTGTTGTTGCGGCCGCAAGGTGGTCGGTGCCAGTCGTGGTGGCAAGCCCCAAACCCGATGGTGGACACCAGGGGTTAGGGCTGCTGTCAGGCTGAAAAAGGAGTCCTATCAAGCATGGATGGCTTGCGGGACTCCCGAAGCAGCTCACACGTACCGGCAGGCCAAGCGGCATGCGGCTTCGGCTGTGCACGAGGCAAAAACTTGGGTGTGGTAGGAGTTCGGTGAGGCTTTGGAGCGATTGGAGCGAACTATTTCCTTTCTGCGTGAAAACATACAATGTATGAGCTGTGCGCCCCTTCATGCATTTCCTTCTCCTGCAAATAAAAAACAAGACGCCAAATGAAACACACATGCGCAGACCTGGCAACACGGCCCGCTAGCCAAATGGTGTTAGCCAAGCTAGTTTCCACTTAGCAGAAAAACATACAGTAGTTGCAAAGTGTAAAATACAATACAGCATTGGTGGAATCCCTCATCAGACAGAAGCAATGTGGCAACCACAACTGCATGGACGTTAAACCACAACTTCACACATTTCACGCAACTTTCGGGGGGGAAAACATTTCACGTCTTACCTCGTCCACACCAGCCACATGTGTGGACGAGATCGCGCACGCCCCGTAACGTCATTACGTCACCGCGCTCCGGCACCCAGACTGACGCAGAATTACATGACGCAAACATACAAAACTAGTACAAAAATATATTTACATACAAATTATCACAACAATACTGTTAAGTGTTTTGGTGAAATTAAACGTCATCTTAAACTCGTTACACATGGAAGTCGATAACAGTACCTCTGGACTGGCAGACCGGGGTGGTGGTCCCCATTTTTAAAAAGGGTGACCCGAGGGTGTGTTCCAACTATAGGGGGATCACACTCCTCAGCCTCCCTGGGAAAGTCTAATCCAGGGTGCTGGAGAGAAGAGTACGACTGTTAGTCGAACCTCAGTTACAGGAATTGCCATGTGGTTTTCGTCCCGGTCGCGGAACACTGGACCAGCTCTACACCCTTGCAAGGGTACTCGAGGGTATGTGGGAGTTTACCCATCATCATCGTCATCATCAACCCTACATGTGCTTTGTGGTCTTGGAAAAGGCATTCGACCGTGTCCCTCGTGGTTTCCTGTGGGGGGTGCTCCGGGAGTACGGTATTGGTGGCCCGCTACTACGTGCCATTCGGTCCTTGTACAATCGAAGCAGGAGCCTGGTTCGCATTGCCAGCAGTAAGTCGAGCTTGTTTCCGGTGAACGTTGGCCTCCGCCAAGGCTGCCCTTTGTCACGGATTCTGTTCATAATCTTTATTAAGAGAATTTCTAGGCGCAGTCAAGATGTTGAGTCCAGCTTGGTGACCTTAGGATCTCGTCTCTGCTATTTTCAGACGATATGGTCCTTATGGCACCTAAGGCTGTGATTTTCAGCGTTTACTGGAGCGGTTTGCAGCTGAGTGTGAAGCTTTTGGGATGAGACTCAGCACCTCCAAATCCGAGGCCATGGTTCTCAGTCGGAAACGGGTGGACTGTACCGTCCGGGTTGGGAGTAAGGTCTTGCCTCAGGTGGAGAAGTTCAAGTATTTCGGGGTCTTGTTCACGAGTGAGGGACGGTTGGAGCGTGAGATCGACAGACGGATCGGTGCAGCATCCGCAGTAATGCGGTCGCTGTACCGGACCGTCGTGGTGAAGAGACAGCCGAGCCGTAAGACAAAGCTCTCTGTTTACCAATCAGTCTACGTTCCCACCCTCACCTTAGGTCATGAGTTATGGGTCATGACTGAAAGAACGAGATCGCGGATACAAGCGGGCATAGGGTGGCTGGACTCACCCTAAGAGATAGGGTGAGGAGCTCGGCCATCCGGGAGAAGCTTAAAGTAGAGCCGCTGCTCCTTCACATCGAGAAGAGCCAGTTGAGGTGGCTCGGGCATCTCATCCGGATGCCTCCCGGGCACCTTCCTGTGAAGTGTTTCTGGCATGCCCAGCCGGGAGAAGGCCCCGGGGAAGACCTAGGACACGCTGGAAGGACTATGTCTCACAGCTGGCCTGGGAAATCCTTGATGTCCTCCTGGTGGAGCTGGAGAAGGTCGCCGGGGACCGGGAAGTCTGGACTTCCCTACTGAGACGGCGGCCCCCGCGACCCGGACCCGGATAAGCGGAAGAAAATGGAATGGAATGAATGGAGTGGAATATATTGACGCTCTGTGGACTGATAAACTCATATATTATTGACTTGATTAGCAATGCCATGTTTTAGAATAATATTATATATTATATATTATATATATATATTATATATTTTTTTTTTATTAAATATTTACTGTTTTAGGAGGTGATTTAAAATGATTATTTCCCATTTTGCCTAATCGTGGATCCCAGAAAGCCAGAAAATGCATCAGCAAAAGTCCATGCATTGTATTTCCAGCAGTGTATGCCTCTGTTATCACTTCAACCTTCTGCAAAATGTTTTCTTCATCCTTTAGGTCACAAAGAAAAGCATGTGTTGCTACTTTCACTTTGGCTTCTTCAACATTCAGACCTATTTTCCCAAGTGTAAACTTGAGAGCTGGAATAAATTCTCATGTTAAGAGATTGGGTATTAACCGTTCAAGTTTATGTAAAAATATTCACTCTGGAGGGTATAGAGAGGAGTGATGGCGTTGACTCGGATGATCAATTTTACAACCGCAACAGTCTTGTTTTATCTGCTTCTGCACTACTGAATGTACAGCAGCGGCAAGGCAGGCCTTTACAGTATCAAGAAAATGGCCGGACCTTGCCAGCCAGGACTGCGGTTGCGGTCGAGGGTCCAGAGAGCCTGCACGCCCTACACTGCTTGCATCGGTAGAGAGAGGTATGTATCTCTTACTTCCATCCATCATGATTACGGATAGGACATCGGACTGGTCGAATCAACAGGCGGATAGCCCTGAAAAAGCAATCCACATAGTCCACTGCACGTTGAAGGCCTTTGAGAAAAGTCAAGCACCCAATCGAGAAGCTCTTCCTCCCGAAATTCCCACTCGGAACTATGGCTGTCTTCTGGGAAAGAGCCCACCGCGCTGTCTGACGAAAAATCGGCCATGATGAAGTTAAGTACTCTCTCTGCCCTGTGCTCGCTGTATATACCTCGAATGGACTGGGCGTGCCTAGTGGGAGGGGCTGGTAGGCGGGACATAGTAGGCGGAGGGCGGATAGATGGTAGGGCTGGCAGGCAGAGGGTGGTAGGTATGTGTGTCTAGTAAATGGATGAAAAACAACTCACATAGCTTCCGAGACAGACTAATGCAGAATCAGCCTCTAGATCACACCGATTTTTTCTTCGATACACGTTTCCAACCGAGGAAGAAGATTTACTCTCCTTTGACGGTGAGTCACACTCCCCCTTCCGCCTATATCTTCACATCACGTTGTTAAGCGCTTTTTCAATAGCACCCGTTTCCACTTTGCTTTTTCTTAATTGAAAAAAGCCCTGATTTCTTTCAAAAGAGTTCTCATCTTCGGGAAGTCCACCAGCTTGAACGCTAGATGAATTGGGAAATGGCACTTTTTCTCCATCACCGTCTTGGGTCCAGCATCGTCAAAATTCTCATAGCCCAATTTCAGCAAAAGCCAGATGTGCGATCTCGGGCAGTCGGTGAGGAAAGAACCACCTGCAGCACGATGTAGCGGATCCCCTTTCTGCAATACACGCGATGGCATACTCGTAAGTCCTACATGAATTCGTAAGTCGAATAAATTCTCATCTCTATACCATCAGGTATTGAAGTTTCACATCAACAAATGCGGCTGAGCCATCGCTTCTAAATCCTGTAACAAGCACACAACGTCCATCAAGCTGCAGTGTCTTCTTCTTTAACACAAATCGCTCTATTTTGCCGCGTTGAGTCACTCAGTAACTCGAACACGCCACTTATATAGACAGATCACGTGCTTTCCACACCCCTCCCCTCTCCACGGCCATTCTTTGCAATGTGGGCGGTGTCAAAAGAAAATGGGACACATATGGAAATACATTATTTGGAAAAACAAATATGAAAAACTCTGAAGTCCCGCCTCCTTCTTTTTCTGGTATTATTTCTCGGGATTAACTTTATATGATGTCATTGACGTTTGACAGTTTGTATCTTTAACTCTCCCTCCCAGTCATTTTCCATGGGTCATATCTAAGCGTTGCACAACTCTGATTTGTACTAGGTGAGTGACGTTTTTAGGTTGATAATGCACCGAGCTATTAAGACTGTATAATATATTACAGGTAATTCTTTGGTATATGCCCCACCCCACTCTGCTACACAGTTTCAGAGAAATCAGGGATGTTGTTTCTTTCCAATGAACAAACAGGCAAACACAATACTTGGCAGAGATACAAAAACAATTTTTGAACATTATTTTCATCTTATCACATTGCAGACAGAGTTATTGACTTAAACTGAGGGAAACCTCAACATTTGTTGCAATCTCTCTAAATGCAGTGGAGCTGCTTTATTGACCAAGAAACTTCCCTAACTTCAATGTGCTGAAAGTTAATGTTTGCGCAAGTCAACTCAAGATTGATACATTGTTTTAATATTTTTGTAAGAGGTGTACATTTCACTCAGTAACACATTTATTAAAGAGCAAAATATAGGTTCTCTGCGATTGACTGGCGACCAGTCCAGGGTGTACCCCGCCGGCTGGCTGTTTCTTTCCATCGGAGTTGAGCAGCCGAGACAGAAGACATCCATGCTGGCAATAAAGTGACATGGTTGCTATATTTAGCGAGTAGGGGTGAAAATTAAAGAGGGAATGAGAGAAAGTGCCATGCGCCATGCAAGGATTCTGTAAATAAATACAAGCAGTCAACCAAGGTGAAGAATCCAATATGCAGGCAGGCGGGAGTGCAACGCCACCTCTGTATGTGTGGGGCAGAGGCCATCTATGGAATGTGGCTCATTGCAGAAATAAAATAAACACAGTAAAGAGTTATAATAAAAGTCGAAAAAGCTAAAATTTTGATACTAATAACTTATGTTTTTTTCATATTATAAATATTAAAGGACAGCTGCACAACCCTGACAAATTATGTATGCACACAGTGTGTGTTATGCCAGCATCTGTGTGTATACTTCCAGCGTATCAGCTTACCTTCTAAATCATGTGTCATTTCTTATTATTGTGTTTCATAGTTTTCTAATTTTAAGGCACTTGAAGGAACAGAGATTCCCTTTTTATTAGGACAAATGCAAAGAATAATGTCATCAACATTGTGGTCTGATATGTAGCTGTCAGGCCATATTTTACTGTAAGCACAAATCTGCCATGTCTATCTTTATTTGTCTGTGTTCCCGTATTTATTGCATCAGAAATGCCCTAGTGGCAATAAAATTTAACAGCGATAACTATGCCATGACAGAAACTAATCTGAAACCAAGCTTAGCAGTTTATTTCTATAGTACAGATTCTTTATATTTTAGTACCTTTTTTTGTACCTCAGAATGACAAAGGAGGAGGTGGTTGATGATGTCAAGGGAGTTGGGAGCACAGTCAGCAAGAAAAGCAGTAAGGAATGGATTGAGATCCCGCAGTGCCGGAAAGATCCCCCTGCTCAAGAAGACCCATTTAAATGTTGTGCTCACATTACACCAAAATGAAGTTCTTTGTATGTATCAAGTGGACCAGGCAGACACATGGTGAACAAGAATCCACCAAAAACAGTCAAACATGAAGGTGGGAATATTCTCCTTTGGGGATGTTTCACTCTCCAAAAATCCCCCTGAGATGTGCGCAACCCTACTGCCCGTACCAGCAGCAGCAGCAGCAATGGAAGGGGCGACGTCCGGATGTGCCACCATATCCTGCACATCCTGCAGCAGCAGCACCGGGTCTCCAAGCACCGGCGCCCGTGCCACAGAGGAGACGCGGGACCACAAGGGGAAATCCCTTCACTCGATCATGTTGGCAACCTAACACACAAGCACCAGCTTTCACAGGACCTCCAGCGACCGGCCAGTACTACCCTGATTATGACGAGGCCGGCGCCCACTGTCAGGCCTCGGGGTGCCTGGGAGGCCCAGGGGGCAACGACACGGTAGAACCCTTGCTTCCCATGACTGTGGATGGGAAATCATTGAATAGACTGGTGGACATTCATCTTGCAGGGCTCCAGCTGAGAAGAGTTTGTGTATGCACCCGACCCACCGGTGCCTCATTGGACAGGACTTGCTTATAGCAACACAAGCAACCATTCTGTGTGGACCAAAATAACCGTGGACTGCAATACTGGACACACTGGAGGTCAGTGGTTAATCAAACCTGTCTCCAATACACCATTAGCTGACATCTATTGGGCAACCTTGCTGGAAAATGACTACAAATAGCAAGGAGTCGTGGGGGCCTACCAGCTGTGGAAGCCCTGGACCCCCACCATATTCTCACCTCCCTGTCTCCTACATATGCATATTTCACAGTGATTGACCTGGAAAATGCTTTCTTCTGTTTCCCATTGCACCCAGATAGTAGACAGTACTTTGCTTTTATTTTTCAAAGACGCAGATATCAATACACTCAAATTTAACAGGGGTTTAAAAATAGTCCAGGTCTGTTCAATCACGCACTTCGACAGGCATTGTTGGACCTCGACCTCGTGGAGGGGTGTACGTTGGTCCAGTATGTTGATTATTTTCTCCTTGCCTGTAACTCAGCTTATACCTGTCTGGATGCCACCAAACGGTTGTTACTCAAACTTCACCTTCTCGGGTTCAAAGTATCCAGGAAAAAACTGCAAGGTTGCAGACTTACGGTGTCCTTTTTGGGACGTGTTGTCTCAGCTAACGGCTATTCTATGTCAAATGATCATCGCCTGTCTATCTTGCAACATCCCAAACCACACACGGTATGTGAAATGTTGGCTTTTCTGGGCCTATGTGGTTACAGTAGAGCATACATTCCATGCTATGTTGAGCGCACGGCTCCACTTAGCGCCATGATTAAAGCAAAAGGAGCCAAACAGGGTAATGCGACTCTTGACTGAACGACTGAAACATTTACATGTTATATTGACCTTGTGCAGGCTTTGGCTACGGCTGTGGCCCTTGCCAAGCCCAACCCGACCATTCTTTTTCATATGGACGTCTCTATTTCCGGCCCCGTAGCCAACGGTGTGCTGTACCAGAAAAGAGACGGATCCAGACGTGTCCTCATGTATGTCAGTGTGTCTCTCGACCCCATCGAACACTGACAGCCCTTGTGTGTCCGTTTTGCGGCTGGCTTGGCTACCATCATTAACAAAACGGCTCACTAGGTGCAGGGGCAACCTTTGATCGTACTGACTGAATATTCTGTCATTGCTTTTGTGTCCTCGTCTGCTTTTACAATGTCCTCTCTCCGACAGTTACGTCTATTGAAAGTTTTGGAGGCACCCGATATCCAATATGTACACTCCGGTGTTAACATGGCAGATCACATGTCCTCCGGCGGCGCCTCACACAAGTGTGAACTTTGTGTGCTGACTGACGTACGACCTGACCTACTGATGACCCGTCTGCCGACTGGACTTGTCTACTTCACAGATGGTGTTACCCTGGCTTTGTCAGATCAGACTGGGAGTGTCCCAGTCCGAGAGGGGGAGGATGAGACTGGTAAATGACATCACCGCCAAAGATGATGCAGCTGGTCTTCAACATCTCCCATTGGCAGCCAAGGATACCAAGGACGGCGTTCCTAATTGTGAAACGCACCACATGCATACTGATATACATGACGCCACTGATACACGCATACGCAGATGCCTTGCTCTACTTCGCTCCATTGCAACTATTTTCATGACATTTATATATCTTGTCTTGGTGATGGGGGTTGCTCATCGCTCTCTTTTTCTGGTATTTTCTACCATAGGGGGATCGACCAGCAGCTGTCTCACCCCAGGAGATCAACTACAAAGCCCAAAATTGGACGGTCACCTACTCGATTCACACCATAAGGGAGGTAGACTACTCCACATGCCAGGATTTATCGGGACCATTTAACACATCCAGTTAGATTGAACAGGGCCGCCGGGTGGCAGATATATTGATCATGAACACCACCTCTGCATCTGAACAAGTAGACAACAATTGGTCGAGATACGATAATATCTTTCCCAAGATCACCAAGGTCAACCAGAACAAGCTACTTTTCCACAGCCACGTGGTAGTGATGAATTTTACCTGTGTTAATGTAAGTACCGGCTTCATGTACTCTTTAGGGTCTGTACCACTGAATCGATTCTCGGAGATAATACCCTTTAATCAATCCCACCACCTGGTGTCAAGGGCGGACCTCTGGTGGTGGTGTGGAGAACCGGGAATGTATGACCGTCTTCCCGTCTGTAATATGACTTGCGCATTGATTTCTCCATGTGTTCCCCATGGCATATCAAGATTTGACTGATTTGGCTAAACGTATCCTCGAGACGGACGCTGCTTCGTATCCGGTACTTAGCAGACGATGGCGTGCTGATAACTCATGGCTACATGGCGAGGACCCCATGTACATTGACGCAATTGGCATCCCCAGTGGAGTTCCCGGCCAGTATAAACTTGCGGATGCTATCAAAGCAGGTTTCGCATCCATTTTGCCATGGATTACCACTAACGCCAATATGGAACGTATTAATTATATTCACTCTAATGTTCAGCGGTTAGGCAATCAGACCGAGGCGGCTCTTAGGGCAGTACATGACCAACTTAAAGCTACATCACTCATGGCTTTCCAAAATTGGGTTGCGTTAGATATGTTACTAGCAGAACAGGATGGGGTGTGTTCCATGTTTGGTGGGGAATGCACTTTTATTCCTAACAACACGGCTCCAGATGGGAGGTTAACCAGGGCCATTGAAGGCCTTAAAGCCTTAAATGTCAAAATGAAAGAGCACTCTGGGGTGAACAACAACTGGCTGGACGACCTCCTTGGATCCTTTGGTAAATATAAAAAGCATCGTACTATTATTGCTGTTGTGGCCACGATTCTGTTGCTTTCGGTTTGTGCTTGTTGTGGGATTCCTGAAATGCGCAGGGCTGTGGAGGCGATTTTGCAGAGGCTCTTCGGGGATCTGAAGGGTCAGTACCGGCTTGTACGACTTGGTCTGGTGGAAGAAGAGTTGATTCCAGCTGACACTATGATTCTTGCTTGTGCTATTGAATAAAAACGCTTGCTTGTGTGACATTATTTGGGTGGCCTCTGTCCAGGCCAAGAGGGGGAATGAAGGGTTGAGCATATACACACACAGGAACAGGACAACAGACATCGTTGGAGCATCAGAGGGCCTTGGAATCAACATTCTTCGGCTATCATGAGACGCAAGACAAGGAGGCACTGAGGTCTGGCAGCTACAAAGCATGAAAGAAGGAAGGGAGCGCAAATGCAGATAAGATAACACCTGGACTGGCCCGATCGCCATTTGCTCCAGGGGAGGAGGGTGATTGATGGACACAGCAGACAAAGAACTGTTGGCATGACGGAGGCGGAGAATACGAAGACATCCCAAAGTTAAAAGAAACTGTGCAGAGAGAGATACTTTGCTCTTTGCTGAACTGCTGTCATAAGTCTCACGTAGGTTCTGTGCTGGCAGGGAACGGTAATTAGCCCAGACGTCTGTTTTAATTTGGCTTGGTGTTTAAATAAATAGCTGTGTTTATCTCTCCTTCTGTTTGGATTTATTGAACTCCCAATACCTCTGTTTGAACCTGCTACAGTTTTAACACTGTGACAGTGTAGTAGTTATGCGTGTATGGTTGATTGACATTCAGTCCTGCAAGACATATTTTTTGCTTCAAACTATGGTAGAGGTGTGTGCGGAGACAGGTTTTATCTATGTTCGAAGCCCTTTGGTCCAGGGCATGAACATGAGTGGAGCTACACCCACTTGCTAGCTGAATTGTGACTCTGGCTATAGTTATAATCAAACCATCACTCATTTGTCACCAAAGCTAGCAGACATGGAGAGCATTGCCTTTGGCTTTTAGCAATAGAGAGGCTCTGACAGTCACCATATTTGACAGGGAGTGACTGGTCCACAAACTGGGGAGCAGTAACAGGCTGCCAACAGACCTTTGCTTTCATTCAGCTTGTTTTGCTGCTGATGCAGTGTGATTTGGTCTGGCAGTTTTAAAATACAGCTACAGTACAATACAGTAATGTCAAGTGTTTTTTCATCATGATTGAGTTTTATAAAATGATTTCATATGAAACAATACCATGGAACATTAATTTCATCAGCATCATTAATTTGTTTCAGAATGGATGGATGGATGGGAAATAATGTAAAGCCAATCAATCTGTAATTTGTGCTGTTGTGCAAAATAAATGTTTTTTTTATAGTTTTATATGAAGAAAACAATTTAACATGCATAACAGTACATCCTAGCTTCCCAAAGTGGGAAGTGCCCAGGGCTACGCCAATCCTAATAGGAGGTATGGGGGTATTTGCTTATTATGCAGTTTAGCCTCATTAGGGTCGTGGGGATCGCCAGCCAATCGCAGGGCACATATAGACAAACAAACATTCACACTCACATTCATACCTATAGACAGTTTAGAGTCACCAATTGACCTAATGCATGTTTTTGTAATGTGGGAGAAAACAGGAGTACCCGGAGAAAACCCACACACAAATGGAGAGAGCATGCAAAATTCACGCACAGATGCCCGATTAAGATTCGAAACCAGATCTTCCAGATCTCCTGACTGTGTGGCCATTTCATTTGATTGAATTGTTTTTTTCATGTTTTAAATCAATCGTCTCTGTTTTGTGGTTGACTATGAATTCTTTTTAGTCCAATAAATGCATATTTAATCAAATGTTATGTATGCTTGGCATAAATTAAGCAATTGTGTGGATTTTTCATGTTCTCCCCGTGCGTGCATGGGTTTTCTCCGGGTACTCCGGTTTCCTCCCACATTCCAAAAACATGCATGTTAGGTTAATTGGCAACTCTAAATTGTCCATAGGTATGAATGTGAGTGTGAATGTTTGTATGTCTTTGTTTGTCTATATGTGTTTGTCTACTTTGCGAAAATTTATTGTTGGCTCTGGAACCAATTAAGCCAGATAAACGACGGATTACTATACTTTTAAATCAACTAAAACATTGCTGGGAAAAAAAATTGCCACTGGCTGTAAAGAAGCAATACACAACATCAGGCACTGTGCAGGATGTATCTTGATTGTATTATGGCTAATAGCCGTGTAGTGAAGGGCTCAAAAGATCCTACATTATGGGATTTTTAGAATTATTGATGCGACAATGCTGGTGCTCTAGCGCCTGTGCTGGACACAGCATTCCTATCTAGAGCTCAAAAGCAGTTCTTAAAAGAATATTATCATAAAGCTATTAGACAAATCCACACCATACTTATGCTTGTGTTCTTGACTCCAAACATTTAATTCTTAGAATCTGGTTGGCCTCGGATTTGCTCGATATATTGTTTATTCTCACAGAGAACAAAGAAAGGAGAAAAATAATTTCTAGGATGGAACTGTCACCATCATAAAATATATAACTATATCATATGTTTTCCAATTAATTAACATTTTTAAAGGACGCACAAAATGTAGAAATTGCAAATGCAGAATTTTTATATTAATATTAATATTTAAATTATGTTCTCCTGTTAGATTTTCATGTCATCATGTCAAATCAAATTGATTTTTTTTATATGACTGGAATGTTGCGGTTTTTAGCAGGTCTTAGCCTTAAACCACCTCATAATCTAATAAAGCCTTGCTTATTTCATTCGAGGTCTAAAACCTTCAAAACCTTCTATTTGATGACGCCATGGTGAGAAGGTCAAATTGCTAGATATATTCACTCTAATTGGCTCCTAATAAGAGTTTTATTTGCTCTTCTGTATTGAACTTGACAAAGCAGGGGGTATACCCACACTACAAGAGTGCTCATGTTAGGGTTAAAGCAAACACAAATGTACGTATTGCTTACCTAATATGGTTGTTGTGCTGGTTTGTATTATTGATTTACAATTTCTAATACTGATGTAATTGTACTTTTTTCTGACACTAATCAAGGTAAACCATGAAAGTTTCTGCACAGTGCCATACAAGTTATCTTTAATGTAAGGAAGATGTTAGAGATGAAAAATAGTCAGTCCCAAGGCCCAACAAGGTCAGAAACACAATGAATATGTTTTGTTCCAGGTGATTTTTGACCATTACAGTTTTTCATGGCTCTCCCATGCATTATGTTGGTAGACTTTTTGAAATCAATCACACACACACGCACACATGCACACTCACACATTGTTACGTATGGAACATAATGTCTTTCAGGAATCTATGAAAGTAGTTTACTTCAAGGTTATGACCTCAAAGAAGCCACTCCAAGTTGGTCCGTCTTTTTACTTTTTGAGTTTGTGTATCCCTGTTAGAAGCAGTGCCCTAATAAGGAGAATAGCCGTCGGATATACATTTATGCTGTTGAGTAATGAGGTTGTTCTTGTGTGTGTGAGAGTGTGTCAGAGAGACAGATGCTGCCCTAGCAGGTGCACCGTTTACCTGACGGGTGACATGAACAGCACTGAAAACCATATGAACAACAGACCAGGGTCACATTGTTAGATGTCAGATATGCATGAACCTGGGGGCAAATGTTTTAACCTGCCTGACAAATGTTATGGTGAGCTGGTCTGGCATTGTTGCTTGAAAACAATAGGGAGCCTATTTTGAAAATAGACTTTCAAGTTTGAGTGTAAAACTTTGTTTGAGGGCAGCAAAGTGGGGCATGTTTTCTCAATGACTGTGTGGACCTACAGTCCAAAGACTGTAAGTTTGGTTACTAGAGAATCAAATAACTATTGTCAAGCTTCGATTTTCAGTTCGGTATGATTTGTTTTTATGTAAGGTTCATTCATTTGGCAAATTAATGTATGCTGAGCTAGGATCCATTACACCCAAGACTATAATGAAGACAAGCAGTAAAGGAAATGAATGAATAAATATATGCACATGTTGTGAATCCCATGTATCTTCTGCTCCACTCATAATTTCTTTGATCCTGTTTTGTATCTTTTTATGCCACGGTTGGGAGTCGTAAGTTAATAATGAAGGTACCGTGAGTGTAAACGGCACAATATATCGTTATGTGAAAAAATACGTTTTTTTCTAAATGACAAAAGACAGCAAATAAAATAAATAAATCATATTTAATCAACACTCTCCTTCCTGAGCCACCACCTTATTGTGGTAGAGTTTGATGTCCAAATGATCCTATGAGCAAAGTTGTCGGGGACTTTCATGCACCTGGTAGGGTCATCCATTCCAGCTCCTAGGGGAGGACCAGAAAAAGAGTCGCTAAATATACCCCAATGATGATAAAGAATAGTTTACCCTTTTTCCCTTCCCTGGTTGCGAGTCACCAGGGTTCCCCTCTGGTGCCAGGCCTGGACGTGGGGCATGATGGAGAGCTTCTGGTGGCCGGGCCTACACCCTTGGGGCCCAGTTGAGCACAGTCTGAACAGATAATGTGGGTCTCCCCTGTCTGATCTTTGGCTACAGAAGCTAGCTCTAGGTAAGTGAACCACCAACTCTCTGGTGGGGAAGAAGCCAGTGCTGGTGCATGAGGTGGAGAAGTTCTGACTAGATATAGTTGGACTCACCTCGATGCACAGCAAGGACTCTGGAACCAGTCCTCTCAAGGGGGGCTGGACTTCATTGCACTTTGGTGTTACTAGCAGTGAGAAATGCTCCAAGCCTTTATATTGTACTTTAATCCAGTAAACAAGAGGATAGTTTCTCTTCGCCTTCGAGTGGGAGGACGGGTTCTGACTGTTGTTTGTGCTTATGCGCCAAACAGCAGTTCAGAATACCTGCTCTTTTTAGAGTCAATTGAGGGGGTACTAGAGAATGCTCCATCCCTTGTCCTACTGGGGGACTTCTGCACTCATGCTGGCAGCAACAGTGAGACCTGGAAAGGCTTGATTGGGAGTAATCAGATCTGAACCCAAGCTGTGTCCATAACGGAGCATAAGGCTTAAAACTTAAGCATAAGACTTCATAGTCATTTCATCTGACTGGCAGCCACATGATTTGGCCGGGCAGAGGGACGGAGGCGGCTACACCAATAGGCAGTGTTGCTTCGCTCATCATCAAGTCAGACCATCTGGTGAGAAAACAAGGCAAAATCAAATACAGAAACAGAAAAAAATAGAACATGACAATATCTGATATCTATCCTTATCTAATATTATAACCTAATCTGATATCATAGGAACTTGTTATCATCACAGAATTATCACTATTATCATCACAGAAAGTGGTAATAATTAATTACATACGGTGCTCAGCCTTTATTGTTGCAAATGACTTGGAGAAGGGTACACTCACTTTTTTCCCCCCGAACAAATCACAGCCCTCTTAGCACTCATTAATAAACTGTGCTCCACTCCTGGATGGCAGTTGAGGTGTTAGTGGTAAAAAGACCCTAATGGGATGCCTGAAACCACTGAGTATTTTACCCAATACCCTCTCTCATTTCCCTAAATGAGAGCTATTCAGCTGATTCATTATTCTACCATACAGACCAATTTTCTCATGTGTTTGTTCAACCTGCTAAAGTTTCACTGGTTGTAACAGTGATTGAATAATCGGTTTCATGCCCGTCTCATCATCCATCCATTCACCCATTTTCCTACGCTTATCCGGGTCCGGGTCGCGGGGGCAGCAGCTTCAGTAGGGAAGTCCAGAGTTCCCGGTCTCCGGCGACCTCTTCCAGCTCCATCGGGAGGACACCAAGGCGTTCCCAGGCCAGCTGTGAGACATAGTCCCTCCAGCGTGTCCTAGGTCTTCCCGGGGGGCCTTATCCCGACTGGGCATGCCTGAAACACCTCACCAGGCAGTCGCCCGGGAGGCATCCAGACTAGATGCCCGAGCCACCTCAACTGGCTCCTTTCGATGTGAAGGAGCAGCGGCTCTACTCTGAGCTCCTCCCGGATGGCCGAGCTCCTCACCCTATCTCTTAGGGTGAGTCCAGCCACCCTACTTAGGAAACTCATTTCTGCCTTTTGTATCCGCTATCTCTTTCTTTCGGTCATGACCCAGAACTCATGACCATAGGTGAGGGTGGGAACGTAGATCGATCGGTAAACAGAGAGCTTTGCCTTCCGGCTCAGCTCTCTCTTCAACGTAAAACTACTCTTTAGTTTGAGGAACAATTAGTTAATGATTTAAAAATCTGAAGAGTCGTTGCAGCCATGAAATTTTAATTCCTATTCCTATTTTCAATGTTCACATTGTTTCTGTGCTGCTTATTTCACACATTTATGATCATAAAAGTCTTTGAACTAAGCTCATTCATTCATTAATTTTATATGCCGCTTATCCTTAATAGGGTCGCGGGGATGCTGGAGCCTATCCCAGCTGACTTTGGGCGGGAGCTGGGGTACACCCTGGACTGGTCGTCTGTCAGTCGCAGGGCACATATAGACAAACAAACATTCACACTTACATTCATAGCGATGGACAATTTAGAGGCGCCAATGAAGCTAACATGCATGTTTTTGAAATGTGGGAGGAAAGCGGAGTACCCGGAGAAAACCCACACACACACGGGGAGAACATGCAAACTCCACACAGAGATGCCCAACGGAGATTCCAACCCTGAACCTCCTGACTGTGAGGCATTTAAATGTTTAACTTTTAACTACTAATATTGGAATCAGCCAGACCCCATGGTGAATTTAACAACATAACCTCAAGTGTAAAGGCATCTAGCAAAAAGTTTGGACCACACGGCAATTGGCAGGTCTTGTGTTATCTCAGCCACTTGATTTGGTAATAAATAAAATAGTGGATAGATACTAAATAAATGCAATAAGAAATAACAAACAGAGCCACAACTGGAAATAGACGTAAAAAAAAAAGACTAGAAAGTACAGAAACTATCACACGACAATAGACTAAAAAGCTCAACTAAGAACTTGTTGACAAGATGCCAAAAACTGAGGAATACCAATGAACTTGTTCACATACAAAGTACAAGGAAGACCTACAAGAAAACTTGTGTGGTGTCGCTCCATAGCAAAATGGACCTATTTGAAAGCTGACTGCAATCGGGTGCGTGTGAGTGGCCCGGCCCCGTAGAAAACGATAAATAGACACGGAAAGCTCTCACACAACACACACAAGAATTGGGAAGGGTACAAATACAGGTTATGACATCAAAAACACTTTCAATAAATAATCCGTTTACTGAAATACTCTGCTTTTTTAAACTCTTGTCATCTGATTTATACATAATGCAGCTCAGAATTTTTATAAATAAAAAAACACCAAAATAATATACTTTTTAAAAATTGCTGCATAAAATATTTCTAAAATAAATATTAGCAAGATTCATTATTTCAAAGGAAGTTTTTTTGTTTTGTTTTTTACTAACAGTAGTTTTCAATACCAGGCTCTTGTACTTTGGAGCAATTACAGAGAAAGAGAAAGAAATACTCAGTATGTACTTTGCTTGCAGTGGATTTCCCTATATTTTCTGCATAGGCAGCTCGTCTTAACAAAGACATTTGCTGTAATGTGAGGGCATGTCCGTGGTGTGTGGTATTTGGTAAGTCTCACTGCAGGATGTTATTCAAGTTATGGAGTGTTACAAAGAAATGTAACATTAGGTCAGATAAGAACCCTCTCTCGACGTAAGGCTCATTAATTAATTTCACTTTGACATCTACTGCAATGACGGTCTCGTGTGGGTCTGGACCCCAGACGCAGAGGACGGAAGCTTTTGAAGCAGTTAGATTTTTAATTCAAGATGGCAAAAATGGTCCACAAACAGAAGACAATGTTGTTGGACATAAAAAAAAAAATCCGGAACAACACCATGAGACAGGTAAACTTGGCTGGATGGGTTGGCTGGGAAGTCGCTGGGATGGCCTGGCCTAATGAAAAAAACGCTAAAGTAGCAATCGGAGGCGAACAAAGAAGCAGCAGCACCCAGCTGCTGCCTGTGAGCTTAAATGAGAAATCAACTCCAGGTGACATACTGCTTTCTGAAAGAACGGACAACACATGTCTGTCAGCGGACTTCAGGTTCAGCAACAGGGAAGAGACATGAAAAAACACAGGGTCTTTATGGGAATCGGAAAACCCAGAGTTTCCCTCATCTCAGTTTTCAATAAACCCACTTTTTGGACTATACCCCAGATTCTCCAGATGGCCTCACCCTTAGTGTCTGTGTGCCCACTACAGCAACCCCTAGTTTATTGCAGTTAATTGGTTATACACCCAACTGTGATGAGTGAATTTCAGCAAACTAGTATTCCTTATATACTGTATATATCAAATAATTTTGTGGTTAGGGCCACACGGTGGTCGGGTGGTTAGCATGTTGGCCACACCAATCAGGGGAACTGGAAGCTCTGGCTTAAAAAATGGATGGCTGGATGGAATTTTGTGGTTAGTATTGGCTCCAAATACCCCCGCAACCCTGATGAGGATCAAGCAGCATAGAAAATGAATGCATGAATTGAACCTGTAACCCTGAGTATCTACATTCCAAATTTAGTTTTTGACATTAAGGCCTTCGATACATGACATAACACCCCTATAATCACCTTTGCACTCATGCCCAGTATAGTAGATAAAATAAAAGAAAATAAGAGAGTACTTTAACCGAGAGAGTACTCTGTGCATTTTTACTTCCTTTTCTGGACAGTACTTCCTGTGTTGCCAATTGTCTCATCTTTGAATACGTCTTCTAAATGCTTTATATCGATCCATCCATTTTCTATGTTGCTTATCCTCACAAGTGTCGCAGGTGTATGCTGGAGTCTATCCAGGCTGACTTTGGGTTGAGAGGCGAGGTACACCCTGGAATGGTCACCAGCCAATCGCAGGACACTAATAGAAAAACCACCATTCATACCTTGGGACAATTTAGAGTCGCCAATTGACCTAACATGCAGAGGAGTGTCAGCAAAGCTTTGAGGCTTTGAAGGCAAAGCTTACTTCGGCCCCAGTCCTCGCATATGCTGACTTCTCCCTGCCCTTTATACTGGAGGTAGACGCTAGTCATCGTGGCCTAGGCGCTGTGGTCTCGCAGGAGCAAGAGGGTAAGGTAAGACCCATCGCCTATGCCAGTCGAGGCTTAAGACCGTCAGAACGAAACATGTCAAATTATAGCTCAATGAAATTGGAGCTCTTGGGCCTTAAATGGGCCATGAGGGAAAAGTTTTGTGAATATCTGTTGGGACATTCATGCATCGTCTATACAGACAATAATCCATTGAGCCACCTTTCATCTGCAAAGTTGGGTGCCACGGAACAGCGCTGGGCATCTCAGCTCGCATCCTTCAACTTTGAGTTGAAGTATCGGTCAGGGAAAAGTAATACAAATGCTGATGCTCTGTCGCGCCAGCCGTGGCCTTCCCCACAGGCAGTAGTGCCAGGCACCGCTTTGCCTCAGTTTCTGTATCAAGCCGTGCCAGATGAACCAACACAGGAACTTCAATCAGTGGTAGCTGTCACTTTACTCCAGAGGCCCTTTTGTGCTCTCCAACAGGCAGATCCTGTTTGTCGGGAGATTTTGCCTTTTTGGCATTCACGAATTCACTTAGATCAGGGCCGTAACTTCGAGAGTGCTTTATTTCAGCAACTGTGTGCTTTGTACGGAATTGCGAAATTGCGGACCACCCCCTATTATCCGGCGGGTAATGGGCAGTGTGAACGCTTTAACAGGACACTGCGTGACCTGTTGCGCGCCCTGCCACCCTCGCAAAAGCGAGATTGAAGTTCTTGTCTTCCACAGGTGTTATTGCTTACAACACGACTCCCCATCAGTCAACGGGTGTATCGCCATTTCTCCTGATGTTTGGGCAGGAGCCACGGCTGCCAATTGACTTCCTGCTGGGTCGAGTTAAAGACCCAGGGGCAGGGTCTGTTCATGAGTGGGTTCGAGAACATCAAACCCGGCTAAAAATTGTCTTTGATGGGGCAAGGGAGCGCTTGCAGGCTGCAGCAGACTGCAGAAAATCCCGCCACGACCAATACGTACATGACAAACCGGTAAAGATAGGTGAGTTTGTTCTCGTGCATAACACCGTGATAAAGGGTCGTTGTAAGACCCAGGACCAGTGGTCTTCTGTACCACATATGATTATGCAGGCTTCATCAGAAGGAGGAGCTGTGTATACCATCGCTCCTGTCCATGATCAGGCCAAGCTGAAAACAGTTAATCGCTCAATGATAAAAGTTTTTCTTAGTGTAAATCCGCCTGAGGTGGGTAGAAAACTTTGCTTACCATTGGCTACGCGACATACCGATGAGGAGTCTTTGGAGGAAGATCTGTGGGTTGGCATGTCTGAGCCACCACCAAGGATAGAGCCCGGCCCTAGTCAAGCTGCAGGGACACAGCCTGTTCAGTTAATGCATGTACCTAATACGTACTGAAAGTCAGGCATCGGCCTCTGGTGCAGTTGAGGCATGTTCTATCTCGCCTGGTTCTGTTACTACCACGTCAGGCGTGCGTAAGTCCACTGCTGGTCGCCACCTTAATCCGCATCATCTGCCACGGTCTACAGTGGATAACCCAGGGTCAAACTCGGTTTCTGCTATTTTTAGACCATGGGATTAGGAATAGGTTTGATGTTACTCCATTGTTGGGGCAACGATGCAATTGTCCAATCACAATGGACCTGATCATTTAAAGGGTGGGTTCCTCACCTGTTTAGATTCTCTCAATTACCTCTGACGTCACCCGCTGTCTGGGAGCAGTACAGTGAGTACGAGTGCCACATTTTAGTACTTGGAACGCAAAAGATCACCTAACAGTGGCATAAAGCCAGTGATTTGCGCTCGGTGAGTAGGGAGGAAGCTGCTCATTTAATGAGAAGTGTTAGGACTACTGCACGCTTGGTTACAGACCGCTGCTTCACGTTGCATGTGCACAAGGCTCCACTGCGGGCTATCTCTCAGCTTGCGCTCTTGTTTAAGCCCCGGTAAGTATAGTGATACGCATTTATTTAGCGATATAAATAATTAATCCACGCTAATGTTTGTGGTGCGGGGCGTTTAGGTTGTGCAGGTTAAAGCCGCGTCTGGTCTTCCTGTGCGTGAGTGCTGTGCCTTCTGGGGTTGGAGACAGCAGGCTTCCCCTTCGGGTTCTTTCCCTCTGGCCTTTTCATCTCTGCTCGTTACTACGCGGGACTTTGGGGTCCCTGCCCCCTCGGGTGTCCCTTCCGCCGTGTCTTCTGGGTGCGCGTGGGGGGTTCACGGCAGGACTCTATGTCACTCCATAGCTTCCCCTCGGGGTTTATTGGCACCGTGGGAACTAACAGCCAGGATTGCTGGCCGTCCACAAGTATAGACTCCTGCATCGTGAGTAAAATAGATGGTGTATATATTTGATGCTGCTATTTTGGTACAGACTGTGATTCTGCTTTATTGTTTTAACCGTACAAGTGAGAGTATGAAATGATTTTGAAATGTCATTTTATTGATCAATCGAGTGTTTTTTATTACCAGTGGAACTGGATTAGATTTAAATTAAAACTGTATTTTCCTAAATTATCTGTCTCGTTGTCCACTCAGTTTGACAAACCTGTGTGTCCTTATGTGACCCTGATCATATGCTAGGTTGTAATTTTTCCCTGTTCTTTACACAGGGTGGCGTTGTTTGCAACTAAGGTTAAACCCACTTATTGTATATTATATAAATATTTTATTCTCTTATGAAATGCAACTCCCCTTGCCACATATGTATTACGTTTACCAAACTATATTGGGCTCTAATAATGTTTTGTTTGTTTTGTTTTTTTATGCATATTTATAAGTCCATAAACAGGTCTTTGTGCAAATTGGTTTATTTAAAATTCTCTTTTTTTAAACAGTTCAACCCAAAATATACCTCAATGTATAAAAAAACAAAAACAATGTACAAATAGACAATGGTAAACTGTCACATACATATCACTCATATATTAGTGTAGTTACTTCACACACGTAGAAGTGTGACACCGTGGGTCTTTCAATATGGATTTTTTTAAAAATCTTTGACAAACACAGCAGTACAAATGCTAATAAGTCACTAATAAATGAGAACACTAACACTATGTATGCAATGCAACTGCAGTCTGAAGGCTCATGTCCCATATATCCAATATAGACGTCATGGAAAGACGTGTATTGCCGTGCTTACCGATACTTTAAAGGTAGGTAGTCATGGAAAGATGAAGTTTATCATGCAAGACTTCGATAAATGTACTCTCTGATGTAGGCAAAAGTTCTTCTGATTCGAAAATTATTTTTATAAGGTGTTAGTGAATCAGCTCTCAGCAATGTCTCACCACTCCACCCACACACACCTCGGAGCAGACAGGGCAACAAGTTGTCTACAGACTTCCATACCAAAATTCTTGCCATCTTTCTCCTTCATCTTCTACACGCAATCAATTGATTGAGAAAATATTACATGCGTTAAGGAGCACATGTTAGTAATGTGTGAATCAATACTCAATGTCGATATCTCCGATACCAGATCTTCATGATCTAAAGTCGATTCAGAAATCAGAATAGTGATACTTTTGATACTTCAGGTATATGATTTTGTCCTTTGTTTTTCAGATTTTGTATGCATATGTTGTATACCTGTCTATATTCTTTATGCTATGATTTAAATAGACTTGCTGTACATTCATTCATTCATTTTCTATACCGCTTATCCCCATTAGGGTACACTAGGCTTTAAATGTTACCGAACACATTTGGTGAATTTGCACATAATATTGAATTGGTATCATGGATACCAGCCTGAAATTTACCCAGTATCGAATCAGAAATTAAATCAATGGTATCGCACATCACTGGAGCACACAACGCAGCAGTCTTTACTTCCGTAAACACTTGGAAATGCAAGGGATGTCGTGTTTCTGCGCATGCACGTCACCTTCCAGGCACGTTGCGTTCACATTACAAGTCGCATATGTTTGGTAACGTGAATGATCACATACAAAAATCAGATTCTACACAAAAAATCGGAATTGGGAATCCAACTCTGCAGAGTGAACGTAGCCACAATCTCAAAGTCTCAGCAGAGAAACTTTCTCGCATCAATAAAAAACTTGGGACAGTGCCGAGGTACCACTGTATAAGAGACAATAAAAAATACCTGCAGTGCTGCAGTACCTTCTCTCTTCACATTGGCATTTGAGACTCAACGTACTCCATGGTAACGCACAGCCACAGTCGATTCTTCTCAAGAGCGCCATCTGCTGGGGTTCTCTATTTCTGCTCAATATTTGTTCCTGCTTGTGGCTCCACATCAGCTGCCACACTGCTGCATTTCTTCAAACTGCAATGTGAGCCAAGGCTGAAACAGGATGTGTGCATGGTAATCAAAAAACGTAAAAAATGAAATTAACAGAAATTTATGTTATTGCGGTGTCCCAAAAAAAGGTACACACACTTTAAATAATTTTAAACCACCGCTACCTCCTGTCCTCAAACAGACGTTCTTTCTGGTCTACACACTCCTGACAGTGCAAAGCAATGAAATTGCACACATCACGAAACAAAAGCTCAAAGACAAGGCATTTACAAGCCAATTGTCCAAATAATTGAACACTTGGATGTCCTTTGTCTGGAGGAAGTGCAGTATTGATGGAAATTGTGAAGGTCCGTTTAGGCAGGAATATATACTGTATGTTCAGCATCTGGTATTCCGGCTAACTTTTTAAGGTATATTATATTAGGTATATTAGGTGGAGCTTTACCTTGCTATGCATTACCTGTCACCTGAAGACTTGAACAGGAGGGTCAGCTGCCCACTGTGACTTATCAGCTGTACTTCCTAGGCGTGACCAACGGGCAGACCTGACAATACCACCAGGTTGATATGGGTATTTATTTTTGGACTTTAAGATTCCTTTTTCTACTTCTTGTTTTTGTCTTGTGTTTCTACTTTTTCCCCTTGTGCTGAATACCTGTTTGGACATTACATTACCAGGTTGGACATTGCTTTTGAGTGCATGTTTGATGTGTCTCTCCTTCTCGTCTGTCTTGTGTTATATTTTTGCCCTCAAACTGGTGGTTTGGCAAGGATTTTGAGCGTTTTCTTTCTTTTCTTTTCCTTTGTGGCGTCTTTTAGCATCTTCTATGTATGCATTGTCCTTGAGCATTGTGTTTATTTTTTTATGAGTGTGAGTCCATGATTGTGGTTCTTCCTTTATCTGCAGCTATGATGGTAATGCTTTTGTCTTTTTTGAGTGACAGGATTGCTCGCATTTCATGTTTTGTGATGTTGCTTAATATTGCTTAATATTGCTTAATATTATTATAATATTAATATAATATTAATATTATATTGCTTAATAGTGTCTGTTTTTTTAGCTCTCTCTCTCTCACTATGTCCTATTGGGGCTAGACGAGTTTCTTTTTGCTCTGTGACAAACTTTAGTAGGACAATTTACTTGAATTAATTCCACATTAGACGGTGGATTTGGACAACGATCATCACTCGTTGCATGTATGGAGAAGTTTGAGCCAAAGTTTTCTTTGTTAGGTTTGTGGTGTTCCTCCCCAATCGCAAGCCAGCACCGTAGCTATCAGTTAGCAGGCCGTGAAATGAGGAATGACAACTGAAGTGATCCTGAGGTGTGTGAGCTGTACTGACGCCCACCTGCAACGTTATACCTGTATAAACCTTTTTCTGGCCGGGTCTTTTTACTTTCACGTGTATTAGTACGGGGTTTGAGGAGTGGACATTCTGCTTCTGGTTCCCTAGAACTGCAAATTAGTGGCTGAAAGGACAGTAGCAGTGGCAAGTCAAATCCTTTAAGAACCCTGAACCGACCTATCTGCCATTTTGTGTTGCTGGGAGTCAGGTAGGACCAAACTTATATTATACAACGAGTGTGATGCAGGGCAATTTTTTTTTTTTTGTGACCAAGTTTGAAATGTAAAGGGAAAAGAATAAACCACAGAAGTGGTTTTAGGCACGGCCAAACCGGGGCGGCATTTCTTCGTGTTGTATGGGCGGCGGCGCGAGCACTGAAAAAAAAGAAAAAGATCTGCGGGGGGCGCTCGGAAGTGTTCTTGTCCGGGAGTAATCCAATGTAGAAGCACTACTGGTCAACCTCACACTGTGGTAAAAAGACAGCGTACTGTATATGCGTTTTGTGTATTCATTTACAAACGCAACTCTTGTACGGTATTCATGTAGGAGCCAAACATAGTATATGGTTGTATCATCCGGTGGGTGTGGCTTGTGTACATGCATATAACAGAGGGCAACTGGAAGTCGTCATGTGCTGACCCGGAAGGGCTTACATGTTTGGACCGCTGTAAGCGAAGAAAAAGATGCTATGTTATTCGCTAATGGCCCCCAAAAATGTGGGCCATTGATTGCAAACAAGATTTGTTAATTTGCACACACAAAAAAGTGATTTTCCCAACAAATTCATCCAAGCCCATGTAGCAAAAATGAGTACACCCCAATTATAGTCTTAGGAGAAAGGCCACACTTAAGACTACAAAATTCTAATTAACAGGCATTCAAGCACAGGTGAGTGTAGTGATTCATTTAAGAGGTGTCCACAGACAGGTCACTATAAAAAGGCATTACTTAAAGAAAAGCCCTATGCCAGGGCCCATAACAAAAAACATGACTACTGGGACTCTATACTCTGGAGTAATGAGACAAATATCACTGTTTTTGGAACTAATGGGTTTAAAAGTGTATGGCGTCGTAAAGGTGAGGATTTCAAAGAAACTTGTGTCGTACTTACAGTGAAACACGGTGGTGGCAGTGTCTTATGTGGGGCTGCATGAATGCTGCTGGTGTTGGGGAGCTGCATTGATGGTATCATGAACTCAACAATGTACTGCTCTATAGTGAAGGAGAAGATGCTCCGTGCACTTGGTCGTCGTGCACTTTCCCAGCACGACAATGATCCAAAACACACATCTAAAGCTACTGTTGCTTTTCTGAAGAAGAACAGGGTGAAGGTGATTGAAAGGTCTTCTAATCTGAACCCAATCGAACACCTGTGGGGAATTCTGAAGCGACAAGTTGAGCATCACTCTCCATCCAGCATCCAGGCTCTAAAAGGGGTTAGTCTTGAGGAATGGAACAAGATAGACATTGTAATATGCTGCCAACTTGTTCATTCCAAGCCTAGAAGACTTGGTGCTGTCCTTAAAAATCACGGTGCTCATGCAAAATACTAGATGTAGTAGTTTTTGTTGCGGGGTGTATTCATTTTTGCTTCAACCAATTTGAGTACAACTGAAGATTTTGTGAGCTAAGTTAGATTATTAACCTTAATTTCATATTATGTAGGTAAATAAGTGTTCGGTAAAACTCAACCTTGTAGATACTTTGGAATTTTTTTTTTTTGTTCATTGAGCTACTAAATAAATTCAAACTTTTTAAAGCGGGTGTACTCATTTATGCTGAGCACTGTAGTTGCTCAGTATACTGTATGTTACTGTATGTAAACTGTATGTATACAGCCGTTTTCTTGCAAGACAAACCTAACCTCTGATGTCCTGGTCCAATTATGGGCTAATTGAGTGAGAGAAACCAGTAATAAATACCACCTGCAGTTATTTGAATTTACAGCTGTTCCCCTGAAACAGTCAGCATCCCCAATCAGCGCTTATCTTTTAGGAAATGGCACAAGCTCCCAACTGCCAAGAGTGTGCATGCACAGCACTCACATTTATGGTGCCACCCACTGGTGTGTTTAATTTGGCATTAGGTTGTACTCACATGATTTAAGTTTAACTGAAAAGAAATGGAACACTTTATTTCTCCCCTGTTGATTTGTTTCTGTCTGCTTTATTTACTAAATATTTTACTATTCTAACCCAGCTACAGTATTTAGGGAATCTTTCCTTGGTAAGGAACAAATAAATATCATTAAGATCATTTCAGTCACAAAGTCTTCCAGTAGATGCTTGACTGTCTATCACTGTATCTTGCCAAGAAAGGCGATGGTTCTTAAGATCTGCTCAGTGAGCTTTAGATCCCCTGATGAGATTATTTCATCCTCAAGAACACCTTTGCCTATCAAAAAGCTTTGCAGCACCAATCTCCAATTGTACTGATGACTTTGGAACAACAGAAGCGACAATGGGGCATCACCTTCAGTCACCCATCTCAAAGAAAACCCCTGTTTACCTTCCATTCCATTTTCTTCCGCTTATCCGGGTCCGGGTTGCGGGGGCAGCAGTCTCAGTAGGGAAGTCCAGACTTCCCGGTTTCCGGCAATCTCTTCCAGCTCCACCGGGAGGACGCCAAGGCGTTCGCAGGTCAGCTGTGAGACATAGTCCCTCAGCGTTGATCCACTTCTTCAACTGGGCTGAGACCCTCCTGGGCATGCCCGAAAGGAGGCGCCCGGGGGGCTCCTGGACTAAATGACTGAGCCACCTCAAAGGGCTCCTCTCGATGTGAAGGAGCAGCGGCTCTACTCTGAGCTCCTCCCGGATGGCCGAGCTCCTCACCCTATCTCTTAGGGTGAGTCCAGCCACCCTGCGGAGGAAACTCATTTCCGCCGCTTGTATCCGCGATCTCATTCTTTCGGTCATGACCCATAACTCATGACCATAGGTGAGGGTGGGAACGTAGGTTGATCTATAAACAGAGAGCTTTGCCTTTCGGCTCAGCTCTCTCTTCTCCACGACGATCCGGTACAGCGACCGCATTACTGCAGATGCTGCACCGATCCGTCTGTCGATATTACTCGAACCTTCCCTCACTCGTGAACAAGACCCAAAGATCCTTGAACTCCTCCACCTGAGGCAAGACCTCACTCCCAACCATGAGGGTACAGTCCACCAGTTTCCGACTGAGAACCAGAACTCCCACCTAACCTCCAGTATCCTTGCAAGGGTGTAGAGCTAGTCCAGTGATTTGCCCCGTTTGCCTGACAAAAACAAGTCAACACTCTCCCACCGAACACAAACGCAACCGTCTGACTCTTTTTAACATCTTGTCTGGACAGATTTACTCTGCAGTTGTGGGTATACGTGGGTCAGTCTGAGAATTGCTTTCCAGCAACTTCCAGAGTGATTAGACTTGCCAGCCTTGACAAGAAGAGGCACTTTCTTTTTCTAAACGGTGTTGTGATTGTTTATAGGGCCCAAAGACTGTTTTACATCTGTAGTCCCTAGCAGGTCAAAGAAAGAGAAAATGAAAAAACACCAAACCATCAAACAAGACAACTGCATGGCAATGACAGTACATGGACAATAAAGTGAACTGACATACAACAATGGAAACTGGGATTTTTTTCTGTTCCTTTGACTGACAGCTCGTGTTAAATAAATTTTCTGCGTCTCTAAGGTTTTACGTAGTCCTCTCTGCTAGAGGCTATGGTTATCTGTGCACTCATGGTGGATATAATCTTAATAAACAGACCCAAAGGTGGTGGAGCAAGTGCATTTAAGACCCTATATATTGAAAGTTAGTTTAAATTTTCATCAGTTCTTAAAATTAAGAATGTTGCTGGAGAATGAGACTATGATGAAACAATAACAGTTTGCTCACTTTTGCTCACTTTTTTTTTTTTTTTTTAATAAAAGTGATTAATTTTAACGTTGTCAAACTTGTCAGTGATTGTTGGACAGTATTCAACATTCAGTCCTATTTAGTTTAGCCTGTTCTTCCACCCTTCTCTTCCACCCAGACTCACTCTCATTATGGCTGCTTTTCCCGCCTCTACTCAGCCCCTCCCTCCTCTGAAATCCTCCTTTACTCTGCCCCTCCCTCCTCCTACACTACTTTTCATTACAGTACTTTTACAATACATCAGTGCTGTCTGTAGAGGAGTACCACCACAGTGATTTCCTTTCCCAATTGATAACAATTGCAGCATTAAGCAACTGTGTCAAATATCGATATTTCGGTATCATTCCACATAATTCAAGCTGCCTGCATTGGTTGACAATTGCATTGTTAATTGCACAAACACACACGACTTTAGGTAGAGACCCTACAGAAATGCCTTGCCACTTTCTGGACTTGGTTTTGTCTCGCTAGGTGCTAGCAGGCTAACTGTTAGCGTGTTAGGATTTTAGCTAATTTCCTTCTTTTTAAAGCCTAGACAGGCATTTCATGATACTGGGAGACTATGGAAGTGCCTTGGCGCTTTTGGTGTATATTGCTATCTACCTAGGTATTCGGAGTCCACCTGTTGGCGTGTTAGCATTTTAGCTAATGTTCTCATATTTAAAGGCAAATACAGGCATTTCATGATATTGAGAGACTATAGAGGTGCCTTGCCGGGTTTGGTGTACATTGCTATCAAGCTAGGTGTTTGTATTCCACCTGTTCTAAGTGGGTGCCTGGTCACTTATTTTCTTTATATAACTGAACAATAAAAAATTACATGTACTGTTTTCTATTTGTAGGAAATAAAGAACCCCAAATAACTGAATACTGTTTACTTTTATTTATATTTAATGCAATGTGGAGATGATTGTTAGTTCTTCAAGATACAAAATAATCATCAAAATTACTTTTTTGTTCAGATGATTCACAAAGAGCAATGATCAACGTTGTTTGCTATCTCCTTTCTGCTCCTTTCTCTTTGCACTGTGAGGCATTATGCGAGTGTTAGGCCCTATAACATACAGTATACTTATTCATGTACCCCCTATTACAATTGGCATACCCCTGGGAGTACGTGGAACCTATGCTCTAGACAATAGTGTTTGATGGTTGAAAACAGCATTGTTAGGTCTAGAACATTGGCACCAACAAGTCGACTAGGATCTAAAGACCATTTCACTTTTTCTAGAAAATCATTGATTGCTGTTTTGTTTGAATAATTAGCACAAAAACAGAACTGCATAGCATGGAAAGGGTTCTTATTCTAATTTAGATGATTTGTCAATGCTATTGTGACCCATTTTTCAATAATTTTATATGTAACAGGCAATATACCCATTGGTCTATAATCCTTGACATCTGCCTTGTTACCGGATTTGAAAATTTGGAGAAATTGTGTCCACTTTTCATGCTACGGAAACAACAGAATGAATAATTGACAGATTATTTTGATGTGTGCTTCTTTAGAAAATTTGCATCCAGACCATACACATCTTTAGCTTTTGAAAATCTGACTCCTTTGATTTGGGAAATTGTGAAAATAGACAGGGACTCAATAATTGGGTAAGATACACTTTCACATGAAATAAAAAGTTGTGTAATTTCATTAATTCATTCATTTTCTATGCCGCTGATCCTCATTAGGGTCGCGGGTATGCTGGAGCTTATCCCAGCTGGCTTTGGGCGGGAGGCGGGGTACACCCTGGACTGGTCGCCAGTCAATCGGAGGGCAAAGTTGTGTAATTTCTTTAACTGATTTCTTGAAAAACGTATTAAATTCAGTTGCCACAATGACAGAATCTGGAACAAGTTTTTTGTTTTTATAATTGTTTACTTTGTTCTGTTCTTTCACCAGTTAAATTACTAATGTTATCCCAAATTTTTTTGTTATTGTCTTTAGTAGACTCAATCACTGACATAAAAAATAGATTCAAATGAAGCTAAAATATTGTTAATTTTAGAGCAGAAAGTGACACTATTTGGTGGGTCTAAGTCATAAAAGGACGAGGAGCTATGAGCAATTATGCAAGACATTTGGAAATGTGTTTGTGATCAGAAAGACCAGTCTGAAAATGATATTTGTTAATCGTTGTTTCATTTTTGTTTGAAAATACAAGATTTATTTTTGTTTTATACTGGTTGACTTTTCAATTAACTCATTGATAACAACTGATAACATGATTTTTCCTTTTGTTCTTGTTATCCAAAATTATAATAAAATCACCAATTAAAATTACTTATTCTTTACTAGGACAATAAAGGTTAAGAATTATTTTAAGTTGATCATAAAAGTCTACATTGGTTAATAGTTTCAACAAGTAACAGTGAAGTTAATTTCCTTTGACAGCAGAATATTTACACATTCCCATTTCATATATTCAGGCCATTCAATCTGTGAAGATGGTACAGTATCTCTTCCATAAGTATATGTACAGCCAAGTTTCTGCCAACTCGAAAAAGTCAACATTAGACAGAATCAATAAATGCTCAAGTTATTCTCGTTTTGAAATCACGCTCTGAATATGAAGGTGTCAACCCATCTGGTCTGGTATTCACTAGTATGATATCTATTATTTTTAGAGGCAACACACCGCAGATGTGCCTCCCTTTGCGTTGCTTTTGGGGAAAGCTTTGTATCTGATCCAATTTGATTTTTTATAATCTTGCCGATCCAATCTAATCCTATACCAATCAATTTTTTTTAAATAATAAACTTTTGTTACAAACTGTGCATGGGAGAAAGTTAGAAGGTACAAAGTACCAAAAATTAGGGGATTTCTGGGCCCGGGGGTTTCGGGGACGGGTGGGGTTGCCCGTAGCTGGCCGGCCCCCGGCGGGAGTTTCGGCGGTTGGCGTCCGTGCCCCCCTGTGGCCCTTGCTCGGCTGCCGCGTGGCATCCGCACCTCTTCGGAGTGGACTCGCGGCTACCTCTTGGGGGGGGCGGGGTCGGACTATCCCCTTTGTGGGGTGCCTGCTGGGGGGCCGGGCTTCGGCGTCTCCCTAATTGGATCCCTTGCTTTTGGAGGGAGTTTGGTTTAGGAAGCATGTGTTCTGTGTTCACCACGGACATCTCCTCATTCTCTATTTCACTCTAATGCAGTCATTATGTCCCTGCATAATAAAGTAAATTTATTGTAGATCTGTTGCAGGTGTCATCTGGATGGTCATTGGTCATGAGGTTCTGTTTTTCTTGTTGTTTTTCTCTAATGTTTATTATTATTAGTACATATGTATGTATGCGTATATATATGTATATACACACAGTGTGTGTATGTATGTATGTACTGCATGGATATGTGTATGTGCGCGGTGTGTGTATGTATATGTATACAGTATATGTATATGTACATCCATCCATCCATCCATCCATTTTCTTCCGCTTATCCGAGGTCGGGTCGCGGGGGCAGCAACCTAAGCAGGAAATCCCAAAGGTCCCTCTCCCCGGCCACTTCGTCTAGCTCTTCCCAGCGGATGCCGAGGCGTTTCCAGGCCAGCTGAGAGACATAGTCTCTCCAACGTGTCCTGGGTCTTCCCTGAGGCCTCCCACTGGTTGGATGTGCCCTGAACACCTCCCCAAGGAAGGCGTCCGGGAGGCATCCTAACAAGATGCCCGAGCCACCTCATCTGACTCCTCTCAATGCGAATTAACAGCGGTTCTACTCCGAGTCTCTCCCGGATGACAGTGCTTCTCACCCTATCTCTAAGGGAGAGCCCAGCCACCCTGCGGAGAAAACTCATTTCGGCCGCTTGTACCCGCGATCTTGTCCTTTCGGTCTCTACCCAGGGCTCATGACCATAGGTGAGGGTAAGAACGTAGATCGACTGGTAAATCGAGAGCTTTGCTTTTTGGCTCAGCTCTCTTTTCACCACGACAGTCCGGTGCACAGTCAGCCATTTCACTGCAGACGCTGCGCCTGTCCATCTCGCCTTCCATCACTCGTATTCAAGACCCCGAGGTACTTAAACTCCTCCACTTGAGGCAGGACCTCATCCGGAGATGGTACTCCACCCTTTCCCGGGCGAGAACCATGGACTCGGACTTGGATGGGCTGATTCTCATTCCAGCCGCTTCACACTCAGCTGCGAACCGATCCAGTGAGAGTTGAAGGTCACTGCTCAATGAAGCCAACAGGACCACATTATCTGCAAAAAGCAGAGATCGAATCCTGCGGCCACCAAACTGGAACCCCTCAACGCCCTGGCTGCGCCTAAAAATTCTGTTAATGAAAGTAGTGAACAGAATCGGTGACAAAGGGCAGCCCTGGCGGAGTCCAACCCTCACTGGAAACGGGTCCAACTTATTGCCGGCAATGCGAACCAAACTCGACATCTCGAGTTGAGTTCAGCAGCACACCGTCCCCACCATACACGGTGTTGACTGTGCACTGCTTCCCCCGCCAAAGACGGCGAATGGTGATCCAGAATCTCTTTGAAGCCATCCGGATGTCGTTTTCCATGGCCTCTCCGAACTCCTTCCATGTCCGGGTTTTTGCCTCAGCGACCGCCAGAGCTGCAGACCGCTTGACCTTCCGGTACATGTCAGCTGCCTCCAGAGTCCCAAGGGCCAAGACGGCTTGATATGACTCTTTGTTCAGCTTGACGGCATCCCTCACCACTGGTGTCCACCAACGAGTTCTGGGATTACCGCCACGACAAGCACCGACCACCATACGGCCACAGCTTCGATCGGCCGCATCGACAATGGAGACACGAAACATCGCCCAGTCGGATTCAATGTCCGCTGCCTCCCTCGGAACATGGTCAAAGCTCTCCCGCAGGTGGGAGTTGAAACTCCTTCTGACAGGGGACTCTGCCAGGCGTTCCCAGCAGACCCTCACAATGCGTTTGGGTCTGCCAGGTCTGACCGGCATCCTCCCCCACCATCGGAACCAACTCACCACCAGGTGGTGATTAGTTGACAGCTCCGCCCCTCTCCTCACCCGAGTGTCCAAAACATGTGGTCGCAAGTCCGACGACACAACCACAAAGTCAATCATCAAACTGCGGCCCAGGGTGTCCTGGTGCCAAGTGCACATGTGGACACCCTTATGCTTGAACATGGTGTTCGTTATAGACAATCCGTGACGAGCACAGAAGTCCAATAACAAGACACCGCTCGGGTTAAGATCAGGGGGGCCGTTCCTCCCAATCACACCTCTCCAGGTCTCACTGTCGTTGCCAACATGAGCGTTGAAGTCACCCAGCAGAACAAGGGAATCCCCTGAGGGAGCACTCTCTAGTACTTCCTCTAAGGACTCCAAAAAGGGTGGGTATTCTGAACTGCCGTTTGGCGCATAAGCGCAAACAACAGTCAGGACCCGTCCCCCCACCCAAAGGCTTAGGGAAACTACCCCCTCGTTTACTGGGTTAAACTCCAACGTGCAGGCTTGGAGCCGGGGGGCAACAAGAATCGCCACCCCTGCTCGTCGCCTCTCATTGCTGGCAACACCAGAGTGGAATGAAGTCCAGCCCCTCTCGAGAGGACTGGTTCCAGAGCCCTCACAAAATATGTTTTTGAGGTTCTTCTGCACTCTTTTGCTAGCTCCTCTTCTGCCTGTGTATTCACAGGCAGATTGTAACAACACGATCAGTGTTTGTTCTACTTACTTTTCCCCAATGAACTCTTGGTCTTCCTTCACTCCAGTCAACTTACATGATGTGAAGTCCTTAGTGGGTAAGATGAATCATTCATCAAGCCCTGCTGACATCATTCCAACGCCCCTGCTTTTAAAAACATTTGATATTTTTGTAGTAAAACTGAATAATCTCTCACCTAAATCGGGTAAAGTCCCAAGCTTTTTTAAACATGCTGTGATTAACCACACTCTTAAAAAGTCCAGTCTTGACCCCACAGATCCCAAAACCTACAGAGCCATATCAAAACTCACATTTGTTTTCTAACTTTTGGAGAAGCATAATTTGTTTGACACTTATCAGTCTGTGTTTTTGAAAACTACACTCCACTGCAACTGCTCTTGTTGAAGCATCCAGTGATGTGTTGATGGCAACGGACTCGCTATACAGTACTGGTACTGCAGGATTTATCTTCAGTTTTTGACACTGTTGATCACAGTCTTGAAAAAGCAATTGGGCTTGCCAGATGTGCTCTTCACTGGTTTTGCTCCTATATGCAGGACAGAACTTTTATTGTTGCAGTCGACAATATAGTGTCTGATGTGTCGAGCTTGTCATGTGGTGTCCCAAAAGGGTCGGTCCTTGGTCCCATTTTATTTTTGCTGTACCTTTTGCAACTTGGTCGAATTATTGGTGGTTTCAGTAATGTGTCATATCACTTTTATGCGGATGATGTCCAGTTGTATTGTTGTTTTAATTATTCAGAATTTCATTGTTTGTCATTGTTCAGTGACAAACAGTTCACTGTTGTTCTGTCCTCCATCAAAAACTAGCTATCCTCAAACTTTCTGCAGAATAACTTGAACAAGACTAAAGCTCTGATTTTTGTTCCTAACCTTAAGATCCTGGTGATTAAACAGCACCTTGGCTTACTTGGCCCCTCTGTCAAATCAAGCCTCAGAAACCTGGGAGTTGTGTTTGACCAGGCCATGTCTGTAGAGACACACTCTAAACAGTTCGTCATAAATTGTCACCTTAGAAACATTTCCAACATTCTCACAATGTTGTCAAAGAAAGATCTGGAGATCATCATTCATGCTTTTGTATCGACGTGGCTTGACAAATGTAACTCTGGTTTTACCTGTTTTAATAAGTGTGCTCTTAACAGACAGAAACTAGTTCAAAATTCAGCTGCCAGACTTTTAACGGGGACCCTTTGAAGGTCACATATTAGTTTTCTCAGCGCTTCATTGGCTCCCTCTAAAATTTCGGATTGATTTTAAAATCTTGGTACTGATGTTTGGAGCCTTAAATGGACAGCCCCCCCCAGTATATCTTGGACCTCTTGACCCCATACTCTTCTGGCCGCATGCTTCGGTCTTTGGGTCAACACTTGCTTGTGGTCCCAAAGACTCGTTATAAAACTTGAGGGGACCTTGCATTTTCAGTCTGTGGCCCCCAGATTGTGGAATGCCCTACCTCTGTCTTCATGCATGGCTGAATCTGTCAACTCTTTTAAAAAGGAACTGAAGTCACTATTATTTAAGAAAGCCTTTCATTGTTTATTTTTCTTGCTTATTTTTTGTTATACAGTATGTATTTTTCACCTATTTTCTGTACAGAACTTTGTGATTTTTATCTGTGAAAAGAGGTTTATAAAGTGTTACTTTTACTTTACTTTACTTACTTTCACTTTTAAGTCCCAAAATACCAGAAAACTCTTCGACACCATAAAAAGTAGCTAGATTTGTCGAAAGTCGGTTTTAAGAAAATATAATGCAAAGAAGGTTTGGAATTTGGCCAAATTTTGCGGCAAAGTCACCAGGTTGGCAACACTGACAGAACATATGTGTTTCCTTTTTTAGTACGTTGTTAAGAAAGAAAAACAGCTAGCATGAACGTTATGTCCTATTTACATAACTGACCTGCATATTAAACAAGCCACAGTGAAATTTTTACTGTTTAAAGATTCTTTGTTGGTTGTGATGCAGTTTCTTGAATGTTTTTGCCATACACACAAAGCATTTCCGTCAATCTTAATAATGTGTACCAGCAGAAAATCTCATGTTCTGCCAGTATGGTCTGGCAAGCTCCACATTTATACCACCAAGTCATGCTGGTCCCGACTGCTTCAACGTTTCACTTTCTCTTCTTGCCTGCGTAGTTTGTAAAACCTGTAGTTCAACCTTCATATATTTGTGGTCAAAAAGATAACGTTCTGGATCCTCATTTGTCAATGTCAAGATGTCGCCTCAAATGGCAGGCTTGGTTGATCGCTCTCTTGTTGTGTGTATATTTTTTGCACTTTGTTTAACTTCTTAGGCCTCTCCGCTGGTCACATACAGCAGAGACCAACTTTTAAAATTTTAAACTATCTGGAAAACTTTTTTCCTCTGTTTTCTTCGAGCCGGACATGTTTGCAGAAATTTTTGTCAGCACTGCAGCGGCTGCTCAGTGGCTGTCTATGGAGTTACCCGAGGACGGCGGCGCCACTGAGGGAAGCGAGCCGGAGCGCTCGTGAGGTTGAGGAAAAGAGGCTTGCTCTCCATCTCCCGGGATATCAGCTGCTGCAAACAGACCGCGTACCATCGCTCTCAGGGCTGTGTAAAGGAGTTGGAGTGTGTTTTTTCATTAATCGTTGTTTTAGTAATGATGTTACGGTGGTGAAGAGGATGTGCAGCCCTCACCTAGAACGCTTCTTCATTAACTGTCAACCCTTTTACTCTCCACGGGAATTCTCCTCTTTCATGCTGGTCACTGTTTACATCCCACCTGATGCATGCAGACCAGATCACCAATGTAGAGGAGAAATACCCTGATTCCCTGCTTATAATAATGGGGGATTTAAACACAGTACATCTCGATCATGAACTTCGAAAATACAGACAACACATTACCTGCCCCACCAGGGACAGTAACACACTAGACTATTGCTACACTGTTATAAAGGATGCATATCGCTCTGTCCCCCGTGCAGCCTTGGTACACTCCGACCACTGTGTTAGTCACCTCATTCCTACCCCCCACTGTGACACCCGGCCTACGCTAAATATCCACAAAAGGGATGTCTGTTAACTGTTTCAGAGGTTGAAGACAAAGAAGGCCCCAGGCCCTGATGAGGTTTCACCTTCCTGTTTGAAAGCCTGCACGGAACAGCTGACACCCATCTTCACTTGGATCTTCAATAGATCACTCGAGCTGTGTGAAGTCCCCTCGTGCCTAAAATGGTCCACCATTGTCCCAGTCCCCAAAAAACATTCATCACAAGACTGAATGACTAGAGGCCAGTGGCCTTAACGTCTGTGGTCATGAAAACCTTAGATAGACTGGTGTTGGTGCACCTGAATGGCATCACAGGCCCACTGCTGGATCCTCTGCAATTTGTGTACCGGCCCAATAGGTGTGTTGAGGATGCAGTAAACCTGCGGCTACACTGCATCCTAAAGCACCTCAACTCTGCAGGGACATATGCCAGGATCCTGTTTGTGGACTTTAGTTCTACCTTTAACATCATAGTCCCAGGCATCCTCCTTCGAAAGCTCACCCAACTCACTGTGTACTCCTCAATCTGTCAGTGGATAAACAGCTTCCTGACTGACAGGAGGCAGTAGGTGAATGGGGAGTATGGGGAGCCCCATATCCAGCTGCTGGTCCATCAGCATTAGTGCCCCCCAAGGGTGTGTTCTGTCCCCTTTGCTTTTCTCCTTATACACAAATGACTGCACCTCAGGCAATTCAGCTGTAAAACTGCTGAAATTTGCAGATAACACCACTGTCGTAGGCCTCATCATTGACGGTGAGGTGGATCACCTAGTATCGTGGTGCGATCACAATAACCTGGAACTAAACCCGCCTAAGACTGTGAAAATGATAGTGGACTTCACACGGTTTGGACATTGCACTGTGAATTGTATTATAACCTGCAACATTGTAAATACCATAATTATTCAGTATATAATGTAGTGTATATAATCAAAATTATATACATCCGATGACAATCTGTATAGTAGTATTCTCCTGTCCCCCACTTTGTACAGTTTTTGTTATTATTGTAACAGAGAGTGATATAGACCGGAGTCAAATTCCTAGTATGGCAACACATATGGCAAATAAATCTGATTCTGCTTCTGCTTCTGATTCAAACCTAGTCAACGGCAGCGGCTCTTACTAGGTCTGCTATGATTAGTAGTAACAAACAGACACACACTTTCTATGTTGGTGTTGTTGATGGGAGTAGCGTTATTCCCTTCCATTCCATTTTCTTCCGCTTATCCAGGTCTGGGTCGCGGGGGCAGCAGTCTCAGTAGGGAAGTCCAGACTTCCCGGTCTCCGGTGACCCGGCTCCACCGGGAGGACACCAAGGCGTTCCCTGGCAAGCTGTGAGACATAGTCCACCCAGCGTGTCCTAGGTCTTCCCCGGGGCCTTCTCCAGGCAGGGCATGCCCGAAACACCTCACCGGCCTCCTCTCCATGTGAAGGAGCAGCGGCTCTACTCTGAGCTCCTCCCGGATGGCCGAGCTCCTCGCCCTATCTCTTAAGGTGAGTCCACCCACCCTACGGAGGAAACTCATTTCCACCGCTTGTATCCGCAATCTCGTTATTTCGGTCATGACCCATAACTCATGACCATAGGTGAGGGTGGCAACGTAGATCGATCGGTAAACAGAGAGCTTCGCTTTCTGGCTCGGCTTTCTCTTCACCACGATGGTCCGGTACAGTGACCGCATTACGCTCCAGTGATCTGTATGTCCGTCCCTTACTCGTAAACAAGACTCCGAGATACTTGAACGCCTCCACCTGAGGCAAGACCTCACTCCCAACCCGGAGGGTACAGGTCACCCGTTTCCGACTGAGAACCATGGCCTCGGATTTGGAGGTGCTGAGTCTCATCCCAGAAGCTCAGCTTCAAAGTGTTCCAAGAAACGCTAAAGGTCACAGCGTGATGAGGCCAGAAGGCAAGTCCAGAGGTACTGTTCCAGACTTCCATGAAATGTTGTATAGGTGTGTCAACTAAAACAGTCCCCCAACATCCAGAGCCTTGAGAAATTCAGGGCGAAACTCATCTACCGCCAGAGCCTTGACATTGGGGAGTGTTTTACCTACACCAATTAAACTCAGCCACGGCAATAGAACTGTCTACGTACGTATCCTCAGACTCTGCTACCTCTACGAAAGGTATGTCAGTGGGATTGAGAAGGGCCTATATCCTCAGTCGAGGTCAGCAAGCCCCCGTCTGCACTGTAAACAGTGTGAACTCGGGACTGCTTCCCCTTTCTGAGGTGTCGGACGGTTTACCAGAACCTCTTCGAGGTCAGCTGCTTCGGGAGTCCTGCAAGCCGTAGGATTATCGAAGCATAGGACTCTTTCTTCAGCTTGACCGGAGCCCTAACCCCCGGTGTCCACCATCGGGTTCGGGGCTTGCCACCACGTCTGGCACCGACCACCTTGCGTCCGCAACCACGACTGGCTGCCTCAGCAATGGAGGCAAGGAATACGTTCCATTCGGACTCAATATCCCGGTCCTCCCTCGAGATGCAGGCGAAGCTCTGCTGGAGATGAGAGTTGAAGACTCGATGAGCAGGAGACTTTGCCAGACGTTCCCAGCACACCCTCACTACGCGTTTGGGTCTACCAGGTCTGTCCGATTCTTCCCCGCCATCTATTTCAAGTCATCACCAGGTGGTGGTCAGTTGACAGCTCATCCCCTCTCTTCACCCGCGTGTCCAGAACATGCGGAGGGAAGTCTGATGATACGACCACAAAGTCGATCATAGACCTGCAAACTAGGGTGTTAGTGTGGTTTGCTGTCTGCGTCCAGTCGGATCTGTGTAGGTGTGGGCTTTCGGGGGTGTCGTAGTCGGGCTGAGCACGCCGGGGGTCGTGGCCCCAATCCGCTCCCATGTTGAATGAAAAAAAGGGTGCTTGGATGGCATGGCAGTAGATGGGGGGTGCGGCGCGTTCCGTCTGGTTGTGGTGTGGTCTGGTTCACAGTGCAGGTTGCATTGATGGATTCCTCTTTTGTTTTTAAAATCTCGCGGCGTAGCCTGAGCTGGGGTGTGTGGGAGTGGAATTGATGTCAGAGCCATGTAAAGGACTTCACCGCTCTTCGAGCATCGGCTAGACACGACACGCCAAGTGAATTAAAATACAAAAAAAAAGTAGGCAAGAGGAACTATTTTCAGAAAAAACCCATTGACTGAGGTCAAAGAAGTGTAAAATCTATCTGAAAACTGAAATGTCTTACTGATTTAAATAGTTATTCGTTTTTAATTTGGTTGTGTATATATTGATAGTTTTATTAGTAGTTTCATACAGAAAACAGTAACACAGTTAACAATACAGTATGTTCCATACAAACTGACTACTAAAGGGATGTACCCGACAAACTTGTTTACACCAGGCTCCTTGTTCGTTTTATTTTGTGTTTATTTGTTGATTGATAATTGTATTAGTAGTTTTGCACACAAGTTGTTTACACTAGTGTCCTTGTCAACCTTATTTTGTGTTAAATTTGGGGAGGACACGATTAAATAAATTAATAAATAAATTGTGCACACGTGCATGTGTGCCGAGGCTGAGGCCCAGCCTGAGCCAGACTCCGACTCTTGCGGCCCCAAGGTAAATTGAGTTTGAGACCCCTGGTTTAGTGTTTAAAGAGTTTTGTCATTTCCGACATGTGACATGAATCCTAATTGTGAGCCAAGGAGGACGACAAGAGAGGACAGTTGAATATGCAGATGTGTTAGCGTGGTTACTGTGTGTTGTTGCATCTGAGCCGCACATAGTCTTTTCCTCCATTGTGATTCATTCTAAAGCCAGCCCCAGTTATTGGACAAAAATTTAATTTTATATTTATTTATTGAAGCACACCTGCAATTGACTGGTCCAGGGTATACCCTGTTTCTCACCCAAAGTCAGCTCCAGCATACCCCCGCGGCACTAATGAAGATAAGCGGCATAGAAAATAGATGGATGGATGGAAATGCGAACATAACATCCCGTTGCCTTAACACGGAACTCCATAATTGGAGGGGCATCTACACAGGACCAGTGATTATAGCGTTTAAGATGATCTTACATTATGTGAACATAGCATCATTATTTTTTATTATTGTGTTGCTTTATGATAACGTAAGAAGCACATGAATTAAAAACAAATATACTGTAGTGTTGTAAGGTTAGTAACGGGCTTGACAATTAGTAAAATCTAATATGCTCTGACAACATTTGCCAATTCTGCTAATGAAAGCAGCAATCACTTGCAGCTGCGAAACTGCCACAAGTGTTTTGTACACACATTCATGCTAATGATAATTAGGGTTGCTGCAATGGTGCCAAGTCATTTCTCAATTGAGCTGAAGCTGCAGAATGCACGTTGCGCAGCTGTGGGCCACATGAGCAAAATTAGTTCAGAATTGGAAAAAAAATGTAATTTTATCATCAGTATTTTCACCACCAGAAAGATGTGAACTTCCTTGGCGAAATGCCTTGGCGTTACAGTAATGATAACAATCATTACTGTAATGATTATTAATTTGAAAGGGGCAGATATTATAAGACTGTTCTTCTTTCTGCTCCTTTTCATTCATTTATTGTCTTGAGTTTATTGTAGTTGTTTGGAATGACTTGTTTTGATTTTGAATGAAATAAATTTAATAAAAAAAAAAGGTTTTCAGCAAACACTAGCAAGTGAAATACAACTTGATCACCCATAGATCGCCCATAGATTGCCCATAGATACTATATGTGCTATGGGCTATTTAGAGAGGAGAGGTGTGTGTGTATGTGTGTGTGAGAGAGAGAGTGAAAGATTTATTGCTCTTGCTTAATGTAGAGCAGTACTTCTCAAATAGTGGGGCAAGCTCTTGGGGTTTGGGGGGTGAACTGTGGGAGTTGTAGATACACTGCTCAAAAAAATTAGAGGAACACTTTGAAAACACATGAGATCTAAACGGGGGGGGAAATGATCTTGAATATCTTTCCTGATAATAAGTAGGTGATGTATTAGTAACAAAATATTGCCACATAATTTGATAGAAAGCTGTGGGTAGTGACCAAACAGACTATATCGCGGGTCCAACGGCCGAAATGAGTTTTCTCCGCAGGGTGGCTGGGCTCTTCCTTAGAGATAGGGTGAGAAGCATGGTCATCCGGGAGAGACTCAGAGTAGAGCTGCTGCTCCTTCGCATTGAGAGGAGCCAGATGAGGTGGCTCCGACATTTGGTTAGGATGCCTCCCGGACACCTCCCTGGGGAGGTGTTCATGGCACGTCCAACCAATAGGAGGCCTCAGGGAAGACCCAGGACACGCTGGAGAGACTATGTCTTTCAGCTGGCCTGGGAACGCCTCGGCATCTGCCAAGAAGAGCAAGAAGAGCTGAGCTTAGGCTGCTGCCCCTCGGATAAGCGGAATAAAATGAATGGATCTAATATTCCTTGTCTGTATTATGACAATGGGTTTACCCTTAAAGTTAATCTGACACTGATGAGTACTTATTTATAAGTTTAATCATGCTTGTGTGTTCTGGAGAAAAAGTAATACACCATCAGCACAGAGACTTATTTTGTGATCCATGTCTCTGGTGGGGGTCCTGGTCACGTTACATTTGAATCTGAATTCACAAGATGGCGCCAGCGTGTATCGGCGGTCGTCTGCCGGCTCTGATTAAATTGTTGATTATCATCAAATTGCTTTGTATACTGTATCGAGATATGTCTGGATTGCTAGTGTATGATCGTCAGGCACTCATAGACCTGAGACGATCTCATGATCTGCTTCTGGGTTGAAACTTGAGGAGCCGACATCCCGACTACCTCTTCACTTGGAATCGATCCCGACCTACTTGCGGCGTACACCTGTCTCTGCACAGAGGAAGCGGCCGAGAAAGCGTGGTAAACGTGGGGGCGTGTTGCTATGAGTCAAGGCATATTGGAAAGCCAAATCCGTGACTTACTTTCGCTACTGAAATTGCGGTGGACTCAGCTGATGGTACACGCGCGCCAAGAAACTAGCTTGCGTCATCTGCCGCTGACAGCGCTGATGCGTGTGCGCCCGACCTGGCGGCGTGGTGTGGATCCGGGATGTCTCAGGTCGCAGCCCCGCTGTGCTTCGCTGAGTCCCGAGGATGTGACTGTATGCCTAGGCCTTTTGAATGCTAGGCCTCTAGCTAACAAAACTTTTCTTCTAAACGAGTTTTTCACCTCGCGTAGACTGGATTTTATGCAGTTTACAGAGTCATGGCTGTCAGATGGTGAGTCTGCCACACTTTCAGAACTTTTACCACCGAACTGTCTTTACTTCAACTCACCTCGGATTACTGGCAGAGGCGGGGGCTAGCAACAGTGTATAAATGCAGCTACACCTGCCGGCAAGTTGCTGTAGAATCTTTCTCCAGTTTTGAGCTTCAGACTTTTACTATAAGCCTTGTCACTCCGGTTCTGTGCGCCTTGGTGTATCGTCCACCAAAGTTCAACAAAGACTTCATCCAGGACTTGGCTGACTTCCTAACTGATCTATCATTAAAGTATGACCAGTTTTTAATAGTCGGAGACTTCAATGTTCACGTCTGCAGTGAATCTAGACCTTTGGCCAAAGAGTTTCTAAATAACGCACTTTTCGGACTACTTGCTGTAGTTTTTTCTGTAAACTTTTCAAAAAGTTTGTCCAGTCCATGCACCACAGCAAGCCGTGAGCGTGCCCTGAACTCTTCTACCGCCGTGTTGTTTTCTGCCTTTTTCAGTGCTCATAAAGCACGGTATTTTATTGAATGGCAAAATGTCACACCGGACTGTTTACTCTCATGGTTCAGTAACACCTGCAAGGAAATCCTGGACTCTGTGGCTCCTCTAAGGCTTAAATGCCCAAAGCCCAAAACCCAGCCATGGCTCAATGACAATACGTGTGAACTCAGGCTCCTGTAGACGCGCTGAAAGAAAATGTAATAAAGATGGATTACAAGTTTCTCGACAAATATTGAAAGACAGTCTCACCGGATATCAGAGAGCAGTTAAATCTGCTAAATGTAGTTTTGTGTCTAATCTTGTGTCTTCCAACTGCCACAGACCACAGACGCTATTCATCATTTTGAAGTCTCTGGTAAATCCATGCAGTAACAATGCTTTTTGTGCCCTCATCTACACTCTTTTAAAAGTTATCATTTTTTCATTTTTTAGGGATGACGTTGCTGCTCTTAGACTGTCATTGACTTCTGTTGTGGACTTTGAAGCTCCAACCATTTGTAACTCTGTCTTTGAGTGTTTTGAGCCTATGTCTCTTGGTGATTTAAAAAAAAAAAAATTCAAAAGCTAAAATCTTCCATTTGTCCACTAAATACTTTGCCAAGTCACCTGCTTAAGGATGTTTTTGATTCTGTTGCACCTGTTGTTGTCAAAATTGTAAATTTATCTTTGATGTCAGGTTGTTTCCCATCTTCTCTGAAACATGCTGTTGTCCAGCCTCTGATCAAAAAATTAACCTTGACCCAAACACTCAAATTATAGCCCCATTTCAAAGTTACCTTTTTTGTCCAAGGTGTTAGAGAAGGTTGTGTATGATTAACTGCAGGCCTACCTCTGTTTCAACGAAATTGGGGAGAAACTTCAGTGTGGTTTTAAATCTCAGCATAGTACCGAAACTGCACTTTTTTAAGGTTTTAATGACCTGCTTTTAACCATTGACTCTGGGAAATCTGCAGTTCTTTTGCTTTTACATTTATCTGCTGCTTTTGATATCATGGATCACATCATCCTCATATCCTGCCTGGAGATTTATGTGGTCATAAAGGGCCCAGCACTCCAGTGGTTCCAATCATTCTTGTCTAGCAAGAGCTTTTCTGTGCATTTAGGACAATACTCTTCCTCTGTGTCTCCCTTGAACTATGGTGTACCCCAGGGATCTACACTAGCGCCAGCACTGTTTTCTGTGGTTATGTTACCCCTGGGAGATGTTGTCAAAAAGCACCAAGTCTCGTTTCACTGATTTGCAGATGACATTCAGATTTATCTGCCACTGACAGCCAATGACACCCAGACTGCAATCAAAAGATTGCAGGACTGCCTCAGTGATGTTCAGGCTTGGATGAGGAACTACTTCCTTAACCTAAATCCAAATAAAACAGAGATTGTGATTTTTGGTCCAAATGATCTGCTGCTTGGACACAACAGTGTGATTGGTCCATTGTCGTCTTTCCGTTGCTCCTCAGTAAAAAATCTTGGAATGATTGTGGACTCTATTATCAAACTCGTCAAGCACATCAATTCTGTTGTTAAGTCCAGCTTTTTTATCTAAGGCTTCTTTCTAAAATTAAAACCATACTTGCCACTGGCAGATTTTGAAAAAGCTGTACATGCTTTCTTAACATCACGTTGGAATTTTTGTAATTCTTTGTGCACAGGGCTGGACCATAGCTCTATGCAGAGCTTACAAAGTGTTCAGAGTGCTGCAGCACTCCTGCTAACTAAAACTAAGAGATTGAAACACATCTCACCTGTTTCGTGTGATCTACATTGGCTCCCTGTTCCACTTTGAGTCAAATTCAAGTTGATAATGATTGTTTTCAAATGTCTTCACTCTATGGGTCCACCCTATTTGAGGGAGTTATTGCAGCCTTACGCTCCGGCCAGAGCCCTGAGGTCAGCTGACCAGCTCCTTCTGTCTGTGCCTATAACAGGGCTCAAGACCAGAGGTGAGAGAGCCTTTTCTGTGCCTGCGCTCAAACTACTGAACAGTCTCCTTTTACCTGTCAGAGCCTTGGAGTCCCTGGCACAGTTTAAGTCACGGCTCAAGACTAATTTTTTCTCCTTGGCCTTTGATTCTGGCTAGACAAGTTATCTCGGTATTTTGTATTTTTATATTTATTTTATTGTCTCCTTCTTTCTAGTTGTTAGATTTTGTGTAAAGCACATTGGTCAACTGAAGTTGTTTTTAAATGTGCTACAAAAATAAACTTGAATTAAATTGAATTGAATTGGTGATTCCTTTGATTTCTTCATGTTGTCCGATGGCCGCTGCTAAGGTTTCGATAAAGATGCAAAACAGCCTGCGTCTGAGCAGAATTAACCTTGAAGAAGTTTGATCATTGGTTCTCACACATGCATGTGGGTTGGTATAAAATATTCTGATCCAATCAATAAAAGATGGTCCAAACGCATTTAATGTCCTAAATAGGATTTTCCAGTTTGCCCTGTAAATTGCTTTTCCTGCATCTAGGGAAATCAGTATAGTTCCAAAGTCTGTATGTTAAAATAATTTATGACCTTAGGTAATCTCCGTGTGTTGGTTGATGATTGTCTACCTTTAATAAAACCTGTTTGGTCTGGATGGATTATGAAAGGAGTTATATTCTCTATCCTTCTGGCCAGAGCTTTCCTGATTATTTTAAAATATACATTGATTAAGAAAATTGGGCAGTAGCTAGATGGGAGTGTGGAGTCTTTTCCTGGTTTTATATTAAATCAAGTTAAAGTTTATTCCATTCCATTCCATTTTCCTTCGCTTATCCAGGTCCGGGTTGCGGGGGCAGCAGTTTCAGTAGAGAAGTCCAGAATTCCCGGTCCCCGGCGACCTCTTCCAGCTCCACCGGGAGGACACCAAGGCGTTCCCAGGCTAGCTGTGAGACATAGTCCCTCCAGCGTGCCCTAGGTCTTCCCCAGGGCCTTCTCCGGACTGGGCATGCCCGAAAACCCTCACCAGGGAGGCACCTGGGAGGCATCCAGACTAGATGCCCGAGCCACCTCAACTGGCTCCTCTTGATGTGAAGGAGCAGCGGCTCTACTCTGAGCTCCTCCCGGATGGCCGAGCTCCTCACCCTATCTCTTAGGGTGAGTCCAGCCACCCTCCGGAGAAACTCATTTAAGCCAGTTGTATTCGCGATCTCGTTCTTTCGGTCATGACCAATAATTCATGACCATAGGTGAGGGTGGGAACGTAGATTGATAGGTAAACAAGGAGCTTTGCCTTCCGGCTCAGCTCTCTCTTCACCACGACGGTCCGGTACAGGGACCGCATTACTGCAGATGCTGCACCGATCCGTCTGTCGATCTCACGCTCCAACCATTCCTCACTCGTGAACAAGAACCCGAGATACTTGAACTCCTCCACTTGAGGCAAGACCTCACTCCCAACCTGGAGGGTACAGTCCACCCGTTTCCAACTGAGAACCATGGCCTAGCGCCAGTCACGCTCTGGTCTCCGTCCCGTCCGACCCTCGAAAGGGACTCGCCCGCGACCCACCACCAGCCCTCCCACTGCCCTTCCCGTCTCCTTGTGACTCTTGGACTTTTTAGGACGTCTGGAATTCGTCCTTAAGGGGGGTTTACTGTCACGATCTGTGTTTGGTGTGCGTGACAGTTTGGTGTGGTTTAAGTTCGTATGCCTTGGTTATTGGTTTTTCCTTAGTTTTCATGTTTTTTCCCTTGCCTGTCCTGATTTTTATCCCTTTGTTAATTACGCACACCTGTGTGCCTTGCTATTTAAGTTCAGGTGTGTGCACCCTGAGTTGTCGGCTTATTGTTTGTTTTCTTCGCTTCGTGTTGCCTCCACGTACCTGCCGCTGCTTCGCAGCATCTTTATTAAAGAACCTTACCTGGCTGACTTCCAGCTCTCTCCATCCTCGGGGTTGTTACACCATGCCGCGAAGAGCGTATCGTAACAGAAATTATTGGATTGAAAAAGAAAATTAATGCAAAGCACATACCGTAGAACTAAAATGGAAAAATCTAATGTAATCATAAGGTTTTTTGTTATTCACATGCAGTGAAAAGGAAAGACCACCAGGGGGTGGTCAACTTGCCTACCCTGACCGCACGTCACTGATGGAGCATCAAAATTAAGTTCTTCTCTACAGTGCAATTGCAAGAAACGGCACAAAACGGCAGTTTGAAATGTAAAAAGGAATGTATGAGATATTTTAAATAAAGCAAAAGTTTACTGGATAGTTGAAATAATTGAAAAATGCAAAAAAAACAAACAAAGACTAAGGTTTTTTTATTAACTTGCTTTTTGGTTACACCTGATTCAAGCACTGTGGGGCAATATGTCAAACTAAAAACAGAACAGACCTTTTATCATTAAACCACTAGTATAGTATATGGTAAATGTTTTATTTATCTGTATTAACAGTCTGTAGAAATGTAGCAACATTGATTTTGGATGACAGACTGATAATGACTGAACTAAAACAGTACTTGCGAGGCTAAATAATGAGTTGCAAAGTGCTACACTCACACTGCAAAACTGCAGAGGCGTTAATAATTCTTTGTTGGCTGGCCAATAAGAAGCACGCTCATTACACTGCACGTTGTGATTTAAACATAGCGGCAGAGTGTTAGACAGAGTGAAATGGAAATAGGGTGTGATAAATTTCATAGTCTTAAACCACAGCAAAGCATTATGAAGTACTCCAAGCTCCTATGCATCTGCTCCAAATGGGATTAAAACCAAGTGGGGTAATTACAGAGTGTTTATTGTCTTTCAATTAGTTTCTAAATTAAGTCACTTACATTGTTTCTTTAGCAAGGGCATGAATTAACAAGTAGGTTCGATTGTGACTGAACTTTAAATTCTGTGAGAAAAAAGATTATTTGGTAATTGCAAGTGTATTTTGTAGTCAGTCAGCCATGCAAGATTTTACCCTGTAATATTTGAATTATGAATCCATATTAAAACAATGTGAAGATTACATTTAGCAACTGTTTGATATTGATGTGAAATACCACTGATTTTGTTTTTGATCCGATAACGAGTAAAATTAATAATCTGGTAAATTTTTAAAAGCAATGTATTTCACATCATGGCATAAAATACAATCCATTAAATTACTTTAATCAATTCAATAAATCAGAATAGAAGTATATTGAGGTAGAGGTGATTTAGAACATATCTTAAGCTAATATGCAATAGAAAAAACACAACAAAATCTTGCGAAAATTGTGAAGAAGTAAAAATGTTATTTTGTCTGTCAGTGTAGCATCAAAAAATGATGACATTTTTTAAAAAGTGTTTAATGTAAGTTAATATCACTAATAATGGGTGTTTAAATTATTTATATTCACAAATAAAAGTCATTGATTTTTTTCAGATTGAGATTTTTGTTGCTCTGGCTACAAAACCATACAGTCAGCAATTGGGGTTTGCTCAGACAACGTGCAAATGAGAGTCTTGGTCTTAATTTTATTTGGCAGAAAGTGAGTAAAACAGATCCACAGGGTGAGAGAACCCTGGAGAAAACTCCTTTAGACAGCCTCAGTACTGGCGTCTGAGGTGAGAAAATGTGGTTTAGGAAAATCCTTTTACCGTGCCTGCTCTGAAGCCAAGTGCAAGGCAGCAGCACATTTGGGCAAGACCTTCAGCCAGAGGAGTTGTGGTGTGTTCTGATGAAAGGGTTTACAGTTGGCAAACAAAGCAGCCAGCTCTGGATCAGAACAAACCAGCAATCTGAACCAACCCAAGAGAGTGTAAATAAAATAAGGGGTTTAGGCTTCATGGGCTCTCAAGAACATCCTGATCTCCTCACTGCTGTTCTACAATTGACACCCACGTCACGGTGGGAGGTAGTAGGAAACAGGGCCACCACTCTATTAACTCTGGTCACTCGCTGTGTTTTATTGAATTCACCAAGGGTCAAAATAAGTTCACCAGCTTTAGTATGACAGAGTCCATTTTGATCCAAGCAGTCCAATTTTTGCTTAGCAAAGCATTGAATAGTCTATGACCAATTAACCTTGGGACACCATGGGAAGACTGAGGTATTGACTACTGGCACTGCTTTTGCTGCTAATTGACGCAAATACTGTACTAATGTCAAAGTGTTAAAATGGAGAGCAGAGAGTCTATTCATTAAAGCAGGAAATTAATCTCCACCCTGGTATTATAAACATCAATGATAAGGCAAACTTTGCTTCCAGCATGCTTTGGCAATGGCTTTGCTGAACTTAGGTGTTGGGAAACAAAATGATGTGGTGTAATGAATTAATGTAGAAATCTTAGGTCACTACTCATTTTGTTTTAAAAAAACAATAGATTTAGCAGAATAACACTAAAAATAACCCATTTAAAGCAAACTTTGTTCAAGGGTGGTACATGGAAGAAGGACAAGCCACTATCACACAATGACTATTGTTAGATTACATTCTCACAGTTTTAGAGTGTGTAATAGCTCATTGCATTGTCAGTCTAATAGCTTATCATAGAGGCCTTCACAATACAGTACACTTCACAAAACACCCACCCTCCATGACACACACATTTCTAATGTACTGTACATCTTGAACTGAAAACTTAAGGGATAAGAAAGTAACAATCCATTTGGCTTGGGGACTCCTGGCCATAGACTTTTACATGAAATAATTGTGAAGTCCCATTTCACAGATGTTGGATGAACAGTCACAATCTTTGCTTTCTGCTGCCATAAAAAATGGCATCTGGCTGACAGAAGCAGGCAGGTGGTGAGCTTCTGACTAAGACTAAACCAGAAATGTACACCACTGCTGATGGCAAAACCATTGTGGAAGATGTGTTATTGAATGTTTTAGTGGTTAAAATGAAGACAATGGTGCAAGATGAACTTGGGCTTTTAACAAGCCACTTTTCGTCTGAATGGATTGCGAACTCAAAGAAATCTCTGTTTGAACTCTATCCTGGATCTACACAGTGCAATATTCAGCACAGAAGGGATCAAAAAGACACAAGTAATGTAAAAAGTTGTCTAGCTTGTGTAGTGGGGTGGCCAGTTTCCCTGCTGCCCCTGAAGCACCCATGTGGACTCCGCCCTGTGGTCCCACCCCGTTGTTAGGCAGCCTATTTAATCCACCCGGTCCCACTTGACAGTCTCTTTGCTGCTGCTGTGGACTTGGTCTGCTGCTGGTGCCTTTTTGCCATGCTCATGTTTTAATTGAAGGTAGTTAAACCTGTTTTTGTTTTGGTCTTTTGCTCTAGTTTTGGGTGCTGTTTTTGGTAATACTTATATATATATTTTGGTTTTGAATTAACTTAATTTTCATTTTTTGTTAACTTAAGTAGTTTAGTTACAATTTACTTCTGTTTTATTTCCATCTGTATGCAAGTTTCTTTCTTTTTTGTTGTTGTTCTCTTCCACTGGGTCAATATAGTTTGTTTTTCTATTTTTGTGAGGCTGGCCGCTCCTGGTGGTTGGGTTAGGCACCCCCACATGTGATGTAGTGCACTGAGTTCACACGTGTAATTTTTTTGGAACTTTTCATTTGCTGTTCTGTCTGTGTGTACACCCAGGTGAGTAAAAGGTAGCACCCCTGGGCACACCCCAAGTCCCAGGGGTAGCCCAAAACTAGTGGCCCCAGCTAACTCTTTTTGGTTTATTACTTTCTACTTGGTTGTTTCTGTATTTTAAACGTAGCAGGCCTCTTTTAGATTTTAATAAACTTGGTTTAAAAGGGAAAAGCCTCTACATGTAAAAATAAACACTTTCCTACAAAATTTAGGTTGTCTCAGTTAATCTTTTAGTATCATGTCCTTCATCTACTTTTCAATTTTCAATAAATAATTTTTAAACATTTATTGTTTCTGTCACTTACTCTCAGAACTTTACCTGTGTGTTTCTGAGGTAAATTTGTTTGAGCTTTGGGGTGACAAGCCCCGCTCCTTCCACCAAAATTGATTTTTTGTTTTTACTCGCCAAGATTGAGTAGCTGAGTTTAGATGCAACTGGCCTGAAGCAGGGAATGAATGGACAAGTGAAAGTTGCAGTGGATCTTTGTACTGCTTCTGAAGACTTTCACAGGCACCTGAGCGCGGTGGAGCAGCGTGACCTGACTCCGGCCAAGGCTAGTGGCATCGCAGCGGGAGAAGCTGTGTTGTTGGAACTCGTCCGGGTAGCAGCATACAAACTGTGCGGACTAAATTGGTGAGTGTTTTTAACACAAGGTTCAAGCTAGTTACTGCAGATTGTGACGATGATAGACATGTATGACCCGGGTTTGTGGCCAGAAGGTGCATTTGTGCAGCGTTTCTATGACGTAAACCAAAGGCAGCGGCGGTAGCTTCAAGAGATGCAAGGTCGAACGCATCTGGGATATAAAATGGCAATATACACAGAAAGCCACATCGTATAATTCTCGAGAGCTGAGCCTTGGACAGACTATGACAGATTAGGTCTGGCGTCATGTTGTTGACCAGTTGTTTGAGAGCATGGATGTTTTGTGCATTCAGGAAACATTCCTTTCAAAACAGGACTTGGCCAACCTCAACTCTGTGAATATTGACTTCCACGAGGCAGGGGAGTCCACATAAGACCTGAGTTTAGGAATAGTGCACGGCAGAATTCCTGGAGGTGTAGCCATCATGTGGCATAAGAAATATGATCCTTTTGTTGAAGTGATTAGACTGAATGTCGATTGGTGTATACGTGTTAAAGTTGCCTGTAATAATAATATTTTTATTATTATTTAAATGTAATGATAATGAGGCTGAATATGTGCAAAGACTTGCCTTTATTGGTTCTTTTATTGAAGAAAGTGACTGTACTAGTATATAAGTGGAGACATTTTTGATGCTGTCTGTCTTTGGTCAGCATTTGATTCAGTTCTGTCTGGACAACATGTTAAATTTGTCAAACAAGGCTTTCTTACCAAGTGATAGTTATACTTATGTCAATGAAGCCTGGAATACAACCACATGGCTTAATCACTGTATTTGTACTGCAAATGCTCATGAGGGTAGAGGAAGTTGAGATTATGTGTGGGATGTTAACAACCGATCACATGCCGGTCTGTATTACGCCAAATGCAGAGTGTCTGCCTGAGCAAATACATCAGGAGGACCACATAAGAGAAGGAAAAGTGGAGCGGACCAAGATCGCAGAGTATGATCTACAGTACTATTATAATCTGACGGAAATTAGTCTGTGTAGATCAATTCTGTGTAATGCTTTAATGTGTGATAATATTAACTGTAATAATCATAGCCATTACGAAGATCTGTGCAATATGTTTATTCTAGTTGCTGCTGGACTAAGAGACTCAAGTAGGCTATCCCATTTTGTAAAAAAAACAAAAATAGGTTTAAACAACAAAATGTCCAACATGGCTGGAATGACCATGTGCGGACATATCATCAGATGGCAAGAGAAGCATTTACAAACTGGGTTGCTGCAGGTAAACCAAGGAATGGTCTGGCATTTGAGATTAAAAAACAGGCAGACAGTTTAAATAGGCTCTGCGAACCATTAAGAGGTCTGAAAACAATTTTAGGGTTGAAGTATGACATGAATGATTTTTGGAGAGAGGTTCAAATGATAAATAAATCTAAAGTCCCACTTCCCTCCACTATTGAAGGAGTCTATGGACCTGACAATGTGGTTGAGCTGTGGAGAAACCATTATAGTAATCTCTAACTGTGTTAAAAGTGAACAGATAGTTTCCCCTGACTATGTAGTCATTACAACAGAGGAGGTGTCTGATGCCATTGAGACATTATCAATGAATAAATCACGTGGTTTGTATCAAATTACAGCAGAGCATTTAAAATTTGCCAGTCACAGTTGTTATTTTGCTTGAATTATGTTTTTACCGCAATGTTAATGCAATTCTACTCTACTTGTTCCTGTAGTTAGAGACAAAACTGGGAACATGTCTAGTATAGAAAGGCCCATTGCAGTGGCCAGTGTAATATCTAATGTTTTTTTAAATCATACTTAGGAATAAAATTCTGAGCTATGTAGTCACTACTGATGAGCAGTTCTGCTTTAAAAGAAAACATAGAACTGACATGCGCAATTATACCCTGAAAGAGGCTGTAAGGAAGTACAGAAGGCAGAACTCCACCATGTTTCTGTGCTTTTTATACGCCTCCTAGGCTTTTGATCGCATTAACCAAGGCAAACTGTTTTTTTAACTACAACATCAAGGGGTTCCTCCCTACCTAGTCCGGGCCCTACTTTTTTGGTACACTCACCAAACAATGCAGGTTAGATGGGGCAATGCAATATCTGGTCTTTTTTCTGTCACAAATGGGGTGAGGCACGGTGGGATTTTGTCACCTACGCTCTTTAACCTTTACATGGATGAGCTCTCACATAAGCTTAAGAGCTGTAAGACAGGCTGTATGTTGGGAGAGAGACTCCTGAATCACCTCTTTTATGCAGACAAACTGGTCATTATGTCACTATGCTCTGCAGCCCTGCAGCAGTTGCTCACAGTCTTGCTCAGAGTATGGCAAACAGTATGTCATTAAGTTTAATTCAAAAAGGAGCGATGTGATGGTCGGGAAGACTAAAGAGCAGTCCAAGGTCGTTTTTCCTAATTTATCTTGCATTAGGAGAGAGAGCTGGTTGTGGTGAATAAGGTCAAATCATCAGGAGTCACGTCCTCAGGAGTGATCTCTCAGATGATGATGACATTCAAAGGCAATATTGTAAATTGAATGCACAAGGATTATAGCTGTAGTGTGTATTTTGTTTGTTTGTTCTTTATATGTTTGTCTTTAGATGGATATTTGTATGGACCATTATGTGTCTGAGTTAATAAAGAAATCTGCTCTAGATCACCTCATATGTGTTTGTTTAGGTTGAGGTCAGGGTTCCACAGCAAATGTCATGATTCCATGGATAAGATGGCAAAAGCTTATTCTAGAACTTGGTTAAATAAATTTTAGGCTTTTGGAGTTCTGCTATCATCATTTGTTCCTGTGTTAAAGAGTTTGGTTTGTGTGGTATGATGTATTTTAAAAAGAAATAATGATTAAGAAAGAGCCTTTCCAAAATGTTTTACACAAACTTTGATCTTAATGTGTTTCTTCTTGAGTCACTCCTTTGTTGCTTCGGCAATATACAGTATTTTGGGTCATTGTCATATTGGAAGAAGAATCTAGTAACAAGGGCGATCTCATTTTGTGGCCAATGGTTAACCACAGCATTGGCCACCACCAGGGGGTGTTTCACCGTGGCCAATGGTTAATCCTGTCATCGCCCAGGGCATTGGCCACCACCAGGGGGTGTTTTATTGTGGCTGAGCCATTCACACAGTGGTTAAAATGAGTGGCTGGACAAATATGTCGAAAAGGTCATTTATTGTAAATGGGTAAACACTGTGAGAATGAAATGAACCAAGCGTGTTATGTTGGTTTTTATCTGCCAGCTAAAAGTAACATTAGTAATACAACAGTAATATTATTTCCTGCTAGCGTTAGCTAAGCAGCTATTTGCATTGTGTGTGTGAAAGGCGATAAGCCAGGTGCTATTTAGCTAACATTAGCATCATTGCTAACACTATAAAGTCATGATGAATTATATTAATTACTTAGCTGGATAGTATCAAAGTTAGTGAAATAAGTTGCTGTAAATACGTGACTTTCCTTCAACCAAAGTAGAAAACATCTTGCTGAGATAATAATAATAATAATTTGAATAATTTGTTAAACAATTTTAGAATTGCATTTGCTTTGAGTGATGCCAGTTTTGCTACTGCTCTTTGTAACCTGCTCTCACTTGAGATTTATTGGTCCATTTGGACAGTAAGGTACATTTTTGGGTGGGTAGTGTAGTATGCCTTTGCCTTTCGGCTCAGCTCTCTCTTCCCCAAAACAGACTGGTGCAGACGCCGCACCAATCCGCCTGTCCATTCCGCATTCCATCCTTCCTTCACTCGTGAACAAAACTCCGAGGTACTTAAACTCCTCCACTTGAGGCAGGACCTCATCCCCGACCCGGAGTTGGCACTCCACCGTTTTCTGGGCAAGAACCATGGACTCGGATTTGGAGGTGCTGATTCTCATCCCAGCCGCTTCACACTAAGCTGCGAACCGATCCAGTGAGAGTTGAAGGTCATGGCTCGATGAAGCCAACAGGACCACATCATCTGCAAAAAGCAGAGACCGAATCCTGCGGCCACCAAACCGAAACCACTCAACACCCTGGCTGCGCCTAGAAATTCTGTCCATGAAAGTAATTAAAAGAATCGGTGACAAAGGGCAGTTCTGGCGGAGTCCAACCCTCACTGGAAACGGGTCCGACTTATTGCTGGAAATGCAAACTAAACTCTGACACCGGTCATACAGGGAATGAACTGCCTGGATTAGGTAGTCCAATACCCCATATTCCCGGAGCACAGCCTTTCATAAAAAAAAGTTTCATTTTAGGTGATATCATCAAGCTGTCTGCTTTGGACTGAGACAAGGAGTCATGGGTCTACACCCAAACTTTGTTCACGGTGTAGCTGCAGTGTGTGCAAGCTATTAGGTATTTGGTATCCTGTGGATGGGTCATGTACCCTGGAGTTTATCAAAAGGTATTGGAACTGTTAACATTGTCTTGAGCTTCCTAGTCACTTCAACTACTAACTTAATAGCAGGGAAGTGTAAAATGTCTCCCTCTAGAAAAGCCCTCACTCCATCTCTTTGCTCTTTCAAGGAAGACATGCTCTCAGGTTCACATGGACCAAAACATAACGCTGTTGTCTTGGCTTATTTAGATGCTTCTTGGACATCAACACAGAAAAAAGCTACAAGCCCCAGAGGCAGCATCAACTCACAAGTGATGATCTCCTCTCTTGATAAGGTTGTTGATTTCAGGAGCTTTTAGTTCCGGGTAACTATAGTTCCTGGAACTAATAGGTTGTGGTGACCCTGTGTGCTTTTCATTTCCACTGCATTTTAAAGGGTAATAAAATAAGACTGATGACGTATGATGGAGTGGTATAGTTCTACACTGCTACTATGTAAATAAACACTTAAAGTGAGGTTGAATGATTTTTAATAGAAGTGTCAGTACACTAAATACAAAGCAAAAACACCCAAAGTGGTCTGGGTTTTACAAAAAGTCAATGAAGTGTTAGGGCATTTTTAGCAAGTGTCTACATCCACATTGTCCATCCCAGCCAGAAACATGTCTTCTCAGTGAATTATGACCTCGTGAGGTTCAGACAAGTCCTTATGCTCCATTTCATCTGTGAATGCATAGAGAATAAAAATCGCAACACAAAAATATCACACAAAAACATTCAATTGTAGTTGTTATCATCAGCATTCAATTTCTCTCTACTTTTGCAGCCAAACAAATATCATGTCACTGACTACTCTCATACAGCAGCTAGTAACAATCTAAATTAAGTTGATTCCATTTGATTTATCCTAATTCCACTCGTGTACTGCTTTCTCCATTTCACCACGTCTTCAAGCACCAAGCTCACCGAGTCCTTTCCTGCATCCTTAAGCTGAGTTGGTCATACGTCTTGTTGGTACCGCAATACCATGAAAGATGTCTGTTCAGGTGTTCAAGATGTTCAAGGATAGAGTACAGTGGCTATTTTCAAGGTTCTGATCGGATTTTGCCCATCTATTATCTTGTTTAAAGCACAAGAAAATGTGCAGTACAGTACATGAAGGATATTGATTTTATTTTTTCATTTGTTGATGTTGATATATAAGTTGTATACTTTCAAAACATGTTTTATTGAACAGCAATAAAAATGGTAAATTCAGCACCGTTGTCATTGTTTTTTACTCATCAGACAGTGTGCTAAGTTTACAGTTAACATGTCAAATTTAGAGCATTGTAATCGCACAGTTAAGGACTGGCTAATGTTTGCATTACTTTCAGGAAATATGTCACACTACAGCCCATTTACTTTGATTTATGTACAACAAGGCTCTGTCATTCTGCAGTTACAACACTGTAATTTACTGGTGTGAAATTACATTAAGTTACTGTGGCGATACTTCACAGCAAATTACTGTAATATTACTGTTAATATCATGCAATTATTAGCCAATAATTTACTGTAAAAAATATACAGTGTGTTTTCACTAAATGTTTTTTAAAGTGATGTTAATACAGTACTACCCGAAAAATTGGGATATTGTGATGGGAAATGTTATAGTCTACCTGTAACTTAGGTAAAACAATATCTTATTAAATGGATTACTTTTTATCTGAGCACGTCATGCATTGAATTTTAACTTTAGTTGACCCCTTAACTGGAGTTTTGCCATGCAGCATGAGTGTTACATCAATCCAACAACTTCCCACCCAGACAAGATAGCATCAAGAAAACTATTCTGTTCCTTTACGATGTAAATGCACACAAGCGCGTGTAGTCAGGAAGTCATTCTTTGACGTAAGTTCTGTCCAAACAAATGACATTTGGATCAGCCATAAGACCATTGCTTTATCAGGCTCTTTCCCATGCTACCTCTTCAGGAAGTACCAGTAGGGGGTCCTGACACATCGGTTGACACCATTGTATTGCCTTTTGGTACAACCGTTCCCGCAAATGAACTGGCACCAAGAATGGATCATTGCTTTTACAATGTAAATCGTTTGCATCCAGTGAAGTATAAGAGTTGCAGTCTGAAAGAGACTCTTGGCCAGACATCTGCAGACTGTCATGCACAGTGTATACTCCTGCATGATCTCTGACTTCTATTTAAAAAGAAAAAAACTGCGCAAAATTCCTGTCTTTACTTCATGCATTATTATCAGACAATAACCAAAATATCTCTGTGAGCAATAAGTTGGATGACTAAAATTGTTTTGAACATTATTTAAATAGTTATTCACGCCCAATGGGAGATCCTTATACACACACACACACACATATATATATATATATATATATATATATACATACACTACTTAAAAAAATTTGAGGAACACCTTGAAAACACATCAGATCTAAAAGGGGGGAAAATGATCTTGAATATCTTTCCTGATACTGATTAGCGGATGTATTAGTAACAAAATGGTGCCACATAATTAAATAGAAATGAAAATGATCACCCTATAGAGGGGGGAAATCAAAGACACCTCAAAAATGAAAGTGAAAAAATGATGCAGCAGACTGGTCCATTTTGTCAAAATGTCATTGTAGCAACTTATAATGATTCTCAGTAGTTTGTGTGGCTCCCACGTGCTTGTATGCATGCCTGACAATGTCGGGGCATGCTCCTAATGAGACCACGGATGGTGTCCTGGGGGATCTCGACCAGGGCATCACTGAGCTCCTGGACAGTCTGAGGAGCAACTTGACGGCACCAATTGGCCCTAAACATAATGTCCTAGATGTGTTCTATTGAGTTTAGGTCAGGTGAATGTGGGGGCCAGTCAATGGTATCAATTCTTTCATCCTCCAGGAACTGCCTGCATACTCTAGCCACATGAGGTCGGGCATTTTTGTGGACCAGGATAAACCCAGGTCCGAGTGCACCAGCGTATGTTCTGACAGTTGGTCCAAGGATTTCATCCTGATACCTAATAGCAGTCAGGGTGCCATTATCTAACCTGTAGAGGTCTGTGCGTCCTTCCAGGAATATGCCTCCCTAGGCCATCACTGACCCACCACCAAACAACGGTCATGCTGAATGATGAAGCAGGCAGCATAAGGTTCTCCACGGCATCTCCAGACCCTTTCACGTCAGTGGCAGGTTGAACTTGCTCTCATCAGTGAAGAGCACAGGGCGCCAACGGTGTAGTTGCCAATTCTGGTGGTCTATGGCAAATGCCAGTCGAGCTCTACAGTGCTGGGCAGTGAGCACAGGGCCCACTACAGGACGTCGGGCCCTCAGGCCACCCTCATGGAGCCTGTTTCTGAATGTTTGGTCGGAAACATTCACACCAGTGGCCTGCTGGAGATCATTTTGTAGGGCTCTGGCAGTGCTCATGCTATTCCTCCTTGAACAAAGGAGCAGATACCAATCCTGCTGAGGGTTTAAGGACCTTCTACAGCCCTGTCCAGCTCTGCTGGAGTAACTACCTGTCTCATAGAATATTTTCCATGCTCTTCAGACTGTGCTGGGAGACACAGCAAACCCTCTTGCAACGATATGTATTGATCTGCCATCCTGGAGGAGTTGGACTACTTGTGCAACCTTTGTAGTGTCCAGGTACCGCACCATGCTATCAAGAGAAATGTTGATCTTATCCAAATAAAAATCTACAGCAGTAGAAAGTCAGTCAGTAAAAAATCAGCCAAAAGAATAGCAGCCAGAAGTTCAAGGGACTCAGCATGAACGACCTTCTGCTGAAAGGGCCTGATGTGCTCCGTCCAATTCGAGCAGTTCTACTCAGGTTTAGAAGAGGTGTGCTCGCTGCCCTCTGTGACATCAAAAAGATGTAAAATTATGTGTGGTTGTAAGATCTGTAAATGCATCTCCACAGATTTCTCTGGAGCGACTAAGAGGATGGAGAGATTGAAGAGTATGCCATAACCAGAGTCAACATTGGCGATTGTGCAGCAGGGTAAAGCTGGCCATGAGGGAAAAGCAAAGCTGCCCATGTTTGCTCAGTTGGAAGAGGGACACAGGATCCTAGAAGAGGACTCTTATGCTGACGATGTCCTAACTTCCCACAATTACCTGGAATAGCTGGACAAGATCACCAAAAGAGTTGAGGAGATCCTGAAAGCAGGTGGATTCTTCCTCAAGCCCTGGGTCCGATCAGACCAAAGTGGGAGGCAGGAACATTAGCCTGAAAAGCCAGGAGCATTGTCAGACAGTGCTTATTCTCCCAAACCAAATGAGATACCTGGGACAAACCATTGTCTCACAAGACCTGGGCAAACTACATAACTTGACATTTTTTACTGCAGGGCCCACGAACCCTGCAACTGACCAGTCTATCATTGCGACTTGCTCAATCGCGAAATGTTAGCAACAATAAAAGCATCATCACATCAGTGCTCACCTTGAGAGTGACCATACCAACAGGCATGCATTTTGACTCCTAAACATGCCTGTACACCTCACCGCTCTCCAGACACGTGCCCTGCCAATCCCAGCTCTGACCCCAGTCCCCTAAACTCACTAGTTCCAGTGCCTGCGCCACGCACGCCTCACAAGCAAGAGTGTGTGATGTGCATCTTCAAAAAATCTTTGAGCTGTGGAGACCAGCTCTCCCTCTCCCTGGGAAGATGGAAGCCATCAAGCCAAATAGAGTTGTGGTTTGCGTGCAGAGCTGATACTACATGTAGAGCCCCCAAATAAGAGTTCAGATGAAGAGTCACAAGGAGGGGTGCCCAAATTGGAGCCCAGAGGCCATCTGTGGTCTGTGGCTTATTTGCCATTGGACTGAGGCACACTGCAGAAACTAAACCAAAAAGGGCACTACAGGTTATAAAGCCATTACATAAAATGTGTTATCAGTGTTATTCTGGGCCACTGTGAGACCAGTTCCCTTGACATCGTTAACAAGCTCCTCATGTGTAATTCTCGGCTGATAACTTGCTCAGAATCACCCTCGCCCCTCAAGGTGAGACACTGCATGCAAATGCAGAGCAAGGGCAACAGTTATCTTGTACTTCACTGTCGCTTTCTTACTAATCTTCTTGTTGAAGCACTGTACATTTACGGCTCACATTACAATGATAAATACTTAATTTTCTTCCGTAATTATAAAAAAATCACAAAGTGATATCAAAGAACATGTGCTTTGACACAAATGTAGTGCTAGCCTTCCTCTGTCTCCTCATGTGACCTGTGATTGCCTCTGATTGGCTGTCATCCTCCTCCCATTTCAGCATATCAGGGGATTAAACCCTATGATGTTGAAAATGCATTGCTAGGCAACAATTATGCAAAGTAACTTAAGCTATAGTCAACTGTACTTTGCTCCATGTTTGCCACAAATCTCAGAAATCACCTGCACAGAAACAAAAAATATATGCACCACAGAATAAGTGACTGTAAAGAGATGGTTAATGCAGCAACATAATTTGAAAGGAAGTTTCATGGAAAAGAACAATGTGAGAGAGATGAGGGAGACAGAAATGGGCTGCTTTATTTACAACTTTTCTTTGAAGGAGTAAACCAAATTCCATAAAGCTATGACCTTGGAAACACGTCAACAGACAACACAGACAAAATACCATCAGAAGGTCTTATCTCCTTGAGACATGACTTGACAAGCCAGACAGAATTATTACCGGGGCCGTCGCTTTTGTTTTAGTTCTATCTTTGCTTCAGGACAGAACTCCTCCAAAAGTACTTTACTTGCTTGTCTGTACAAAAGGTCAACAAATGAAAGAACAGGAATATGTGCGCACTGACACAAATGAAATAAAAAGCATTGATATGAATATTTATTCCAATAAAAAACTCTTCATTTCATGCCATTGGGACTTTTCTTCATTTTTTTCAAATTAAAGTATTTTATGACTTAATAAAATTATCAGCCGCATGACTGTTTGGTTCCATTGCCCACGAAATCACCACTAGTAAATATTGACATTATTGACCAAATAGTAAAATGACAGCAGAGGAACGGATGTGTTCCAGTGTGTAGTCCTTTGCTCAGAGTTGTGCGTCAAATGTTATTGGACCCACAAGAGTCCTCAAATACAATATTCAAGTAGTCTCTAGTTTTATTTGTTATTTTCCTATCAGTCATTTAGATTATTTCCATGACAATATGGTTTGTCAAAAAGTCTGCATTTGGCAACAATAAGCAAATTCTGACTGGCAGGAAGATAACAGTACAGTTATAGTACATTTTCACTCAAAGCAATCAATTCAGGAAAAAAATATGTTCATAGCTACTGTATTATTTACATCATCTGTGCATTTTCCCCCACTTCAAATCATACAATCATACCGCAGTTTGTTATTGTAATAAAGTAATTCATTAATTTTTTCACATAGTTTCAAAATATACTAGTTTTAAAAAATCATTGCAGTCTGGTGGTTGACTATGCACTAATATTAGTAAAGTATATATATATATATATTTACAGTATATACAATGTGATATATTTCAATGTTTATTTAAATGTTAGGTGGGGTTTTTTTGCCTAAATCGAAGAATTTTCAAGCATAAAAATGGCTAAATCAACTAAAATACAAATATTAGGCATTGAGAGGATAAATTGTACCAAGACCAAGGCTTTGGTACATAGCAACAAATCATCATCATCATAATGGAAGAAGTTGCAGTATTTTCCCAGATTAGTATTTGTGTGTAAGAACTGTGTGTGTGTGATTATAATTTAGTACATAAGTACATAAGTATAACTACTACAGTATAGAAGTGTGAATAATGCAACAAACTGTAGGCTAGGGGTGATAATGTGAGTCTCCGAACGCTAAGATGTGTGAATTGATATTATGTCATAGTTTCTGTTATGATGTCTTTTTTACTGAGTGTCACGAGACACCTTAATCATAAGACGAGACGACGCACAAGATTGGGTCCATGACGAAGAGACAAGATTTTATCATTAAATGTTGTCTCGTCTCATTTTAAGAAAAGTACATAAACAAGTCAAAAAACAATTCAGCACCGGGCTTGAAATGTTTATTGTCCCAAAAATTGATGCTCAAAGACGTTAATTTGGGTCTCAATGTTTTTTGAGACCAAAAAAAAACACTGTGCCCTGCGATTGACTGGCGACCAGTCCAGGGTGTACCCCGCCTCTCGCCCAAAGTCGGCTGGGATAGGTTCCAGCATCCCCACGACCCTAATGAGGATAAGCGATATAGAAAATGAATGAATGAATAAACCATTGTCATGATAATTTATAATAATAATACAGCTCGCTTGCCCTGCGATTGACTGGCGACCAGTTCAGGGTTTTCCCAACCTCTTGCCCTAATATAGCATGGGCTCCAGCTTACTCCCGCGGGCCTAGTGAGTATGAGCGGCATAGACGAGCCATCCATCCATTTTCTATGCCGCTTACCCTTTATTAGGGTAGCGGGTATGCTGGAGCCTATCCCAGCTGACTTTGGGCAGGAGGCGGGGTACACCCTGGACTGGTCGCCAATCAATCACAGGGCAAACAAACAAACATTCACACTCACATTCATACCTATGGACAATTTAGAGTCGGCAATGAAGCTAACATGCATGTTAGGAATGTGGGAGGAAAGCGGAGTACCAGGAGAAAACCCACACACGCACAGGGAGAACATGCAAACTCCACACAGAGATGCCCAACGGAGATTTGAACCCAGATCTCCTGACTGTGAGGCCAATATGCTACCCACTCATACACCGTGCGGCCCGGCATAGAAGATGGATGGTGAAATATAGCTCACTGTTTTTCTCTTGTCTACTTATCTTTGTCTTTTTATGTCAGGGTTGTCCAACTGTCCTCTGATAGTAATATAAAAGAAACAAAAAACAAAGCCATTATACATATATTTAAAAACAAATGTTTGTGTTTTAATTAATTAAATATTAATATCGACATTTTGGCTTTTTGTACTCATATTTGTAATGATTTTATTCATTATTGAATTATTTCTTGCTACTTTATGTTTTTTGATTTTGATGTGAGGTTTCCAACTCATTCTGTAATCAATTATGACGTCCAAAAACGTATGCTCATTCACCCTTTCAATTTCCTCCCCGTCAATTTGTATTTCCTCACAAGTATCTCTTCTGCTATTACCAAATAGCATCATTTTCCTTTTTCTTAGATTCTAGGATAGTCTGTTTTTATCAAACCATTTTTTTAGTGTGATCATTTCATCTGAAACTTTTCTTATTAGCTCTTGTGTGTTTTCTCCAAAGCAAAAAGCGGTGGTATCATCTGCAAATAATATTAGCTTTAGGTGTTTTGTCACTTTGCAGATGTCCTTAATGTATAGGTTAAATATTATAATTTGGTCCCAAAATTTACCCTTGTGGTACGCCACGTAATATATACTCTCCTAGCTTCACATATTGCTTCCTGTTTGCAAGGTAACTTTTAACCAGTTCAGAACGAACCCTCTGATTCCATACCTTTCCAATTTTGTAGTTAGGATTTTGTGATTGATTGTATCAAAAGCTTTCATTAAATCCATGAATACTGAGGCACTTTCGTTGGTTTGTAGCTTTCGTAAATTCCTCTGTGATTTTAAGCAGTGCCATAGAAGTGGAAATATTAGCTCTGTACGCGTATTGGCTGTCCGCCATGATGTCATACTTATTGAGGAATTTGTCCAACCTTTGCTTGAATAACTTTTCCATGCTTTTGGAAAATTGAGGTAAAAATGAAATTGGTGGGTAGTTTGTAAAATTATGTTTATCTCCATTTTTGAAGATTGGAACTACTTTAGCTGTCTTCATTTTGTCTGGGAATTTGCCGTCTGGAATGATAGATTGCTGATGTACGTTAGTGGTTCTGCGATCTCATTGATAACCATTTTCGTTTCCATTCCAATTTCTTTACAACCAGTGATGTTTTTGCTTTACATTTATGTACAATGATTTCCTCTTTGCTCACATCAATGAGGAACATGGAGTTTGGGTTCCTGTCTATCGTCTCCTTCTCTTCCTCCACTGAACATGATTTTGGGATCTCCTCTTCCAGCTATGGTCCAATATTTACGAAGTAGTTATTAAACTTCTCAGCTACGTCCCTCATATCATCATTATTAACATTTCCAACTGTGAAGTATTGAGGGTAGTCTGCTTTCCTAATAATACTGTTTAGAAAGCCCCAAGGAACTCTAATGTTTTTATTCCTATCTAGTATTTCTTTATAATATTCTTTCTTGCACGTTCTCAAAATATTTGTTAGCTTGTTTTTATGTTTTATATGTTTTTTCGGCTTCTTTTGTTTGTTCAATTACACATTTCTTATATAATGTATTTTTTTCTTACAGGTGTTTTGCAGACCTTTTGTCATCCATGGCTGATTATTTGTCACGGTTTCGTCTGCGCGGCATGTTGTAACGACCCCGGAGATGCAGAGAGCTGGACGTCCGGCAGGTAAGGTTGCAGGAATCTTTAATAAAGGATGCTGCAAAGCAGTGGAAAAAACATGGAAGCACACGACGCGAAGGAAAAGAAAAAATGACAATGAGCCCACAACGGACTGGCGCACACACCTGAACATAAATAGCATGTCACACAAACGAGGAAAAGGTGCGTGTAATTAACAACGGAGAAAAACTAGAAAGTAATGAGAATGTGAAACTAGGAGAATAACAACAACACAGGAAAACCAACTAGAACAAAACCAAAACTGTCACAGTACCCCGCCCCCCCCAAGGTTGGATTACAGACGTCCTAACAAGTCCAAAAGTCACCAGCAGACGGAAAGGGCGGTGGGAGGACTGGTGGTGGGTCGCCGGCGTGACCCCTCCGGGGGTCGGCCGGGGCGACGACGCGGGCGAGGCCCCTCCGGGGGTCAGCCGGGGCGACGACGTGGGCGAGGCCGACAAGGCCCCTCCGAGGGTCGGCCGGGGCAAGGACGCAGGCGAGACGGCAAGGCCCCTCCGGGGGTAGGCCGGGACCAAGACGCGTGTGAGGCACCTCCGGGGGCCGGCTGGGACGACGACGCAGGCGAGGCCGGAAAGACCCCTCCGGGGACCGGCCGGGACGACGATTAGGCAGGACTGGAACGCCCTGCGCCGTGGCAGGCGCTACCGGAGTGCACTGCGCCGTGGGAGGCGCGACCGGAACGCCCTGCATTGTAGGAGGCGCGACTGTAGGGACTGGAGCCGGCGCCCTGGGAGGCGTCCTCCACCGCCAGACAGGCCGTACTAGCCCCCCCCTGAAGGCGGATCCCAGACGCCGGCATACTCCGCCACAAGAACCAGGGAAGGGGGGGGGAGCTTGGAGAAGAGCACACGACTCACCCTGTCGACGTCCCCGGGTCGGCACCGCCGGGCTTCTCCAACGCCGACGGGCCGGCGTGTGTGTGTAAGGTCCCGGCCACACCCACGCCATGGGGACCAGCGTGCTCCACCGGTGTAAACCTGGCGGTCTCCTCCTCCATGGCCTTGAATATCTGGATAGTCCAGAAATGGCTCTCTGCGAGGTCGTCTGCATTTGGTCGGCTCATTCTGTCAGGTGCGCTCATCGCGGGATGGTGGAACGACCATGATGCTCTGAGATGCAGAGAGCTGGACGTCCGGCAGGTAAATTGGAGGAATCTTTAATCAAGATGCTGCGAAGCGGCGACAGGAACAAAGGAGCGACACGTTACATGGAACAAGCAACAATGGGCAATGAAAACAATGACAATGAGCCGACGCCCGAGTGGCGCGCGCACCTGAACATAAATAGCAGGGAAACAGCTGCACGTAATTAACGGAGTGAAGAAATTAGGAAACGGCCTAGAAACACATGAAACTATGAAAATAATCACAATACATGGAAGCTGTCACGCCTATGAGACACGAGTCGTGACATTATTCTTATTTTGCTTGTTAGATATTTATCCCAAGGGACATTGCTTATGGTAGAGCTTCATATAAGTCATTAGAAAGTGTTCATATGCTTCATCCACATTGCTTCCACTGTACACTCTCCCATCTTTGTTCGTCCAGATCTTTCTTGAAAGCATTGATGCTGTCCTCTGTGTGTAGTCTTTTGCAGCTTCTTTTGTCCTCCATCTTTCATTTTTTGTAGTTTTTGTTGTAAATTGTAAAGACTGGAAGATGATCACTGATGTCACTGATTGGAAGACCACTGGTTGTGCCGTTATCAAAGTCATTAGTGAAGATGTTATCAATTAATGTGGCACTGTGCTCTGTTATTCTGCTTGGTCTTGGGATTTTTGGGTATAAGCTCAGGTTGTACTTTGTATCAATAAAGTCATCTAATCTACTTTGCTTGTTTGGATTCAGAAGATCAATGTTGAAGTCTCCACAAACAAAGGTGATTTTTTTGGTTGATGTTTGAGAAGGTTCCTTCATCCAGTCCTCAAAAATGTCCATGCCTAGGTGTTCTATACAGACAGCTTAATAGAATGTTTTTGCTTTTTCTGAACAAATTTCAATTGTTATGCATTCTAAAATGTTGTCAACAGCAAATGACATGCTCGTTACCATTTTGTGCTTCAGATGTTTGTCCACGTACACAGCCCCTCCTCCTCCACTTTTGTTCTTCCTGTTGATGCAGTTCATTTCATAACCTTCCAGTTGAAGTTCCATACCCTTGGTCCTTGTCCTTGTCAGCATTCATCCAAGTTTCTGAGATTGCAATTACTTTGAAGGACTCTTTGAACTGATCCAAGTATTGCCTGATGTTGTTATGATTTGCGTACATGCTTCTGCTCTTTATGTCCATAATTTATTACCTGTGTTTAGTTTATTGTTGTATTCTTCCTCCGTGTAGTACTGGCAGTCATTTTTGATGTAAAAAAAAGTTTGTGTCAGGGTCTATGTTTTTTTCCAGATCCAGATGTTTGTGGTCTGTAAGACTAAAAGTGTCCAATTGAAGATCTTCTTGTCCAGCGAGCTGTAGTGTTGTGTTATGAGTCTTTAAATGTAGTTTGATGGGTACTTAGTTCAAGTGCATCTGGTTGATTTGGTGTCTTGCTAATAATATTGTATCTATCTATGCAGGTGTCGATGGTGTTGATGTCTATTTCCACGTCCTTTGAATGTAGAAAATTAATAACTCAAGTATTGAATCTCCTTTTTTATGGTACCAGTTAACGTATCAATTTTTCCTCTAATTTCTTTGTGGATTTCTTTTTGCAGTGCATTCAGAATCTCAATTTTTTTCTCCAAAATATTTGTGAATATCTTTTCGCAGTGCATTGGGAATTTCCACCATTATCTTTGTGTTTTCCAGGGATTTCTTTTCCAGACTTTCTTCCAGTGCCGCCCATTCCCTTGTCATTCGCTCCATTAGTGAATCTGCATGCGTGGTCAGCTGGCTCCTTTTGCCGTGCACGGACTTCTCTGCTGGACGCGAAGGCGGTTGCGGCTCATTCGTGCCCGTTGCTACATCCCTCTTCCTCGGTGTTTTCTAATTTGGCAGCTCTTCTGGTGAAGGCATTCCCTTGAGTAACATTTCTGGGGTACTTCGAGCCAAGCTGCTTGAGGTCGTGCCTCGTTCTTTGCCTCGCCCGCGTCGTCGCACCGGCCGACCCCCGGAGGGGTCTCGCCGAAGACCCACCACCAGTCCTCCCACCGCCCTTCCCGTCTGCTGGTGACTTTTGGACTTGTTGGGACGTCTGGAATCCGTCTTTTGGGGGGGGGAGGGGGGGGGGGCTCTTAACTTCCGTTTGGCAGCTGGGCTGGTAGCTTGCCTTGTAGCGGCTGTCAGCGCTGTTTTTTTATTTATTTCTATTATAGTGAATTGTGCCTCTTGCCCGTTTTAGTAAGTCTTGGCACTCTCTTCTGGATGTACCATCACAATTGTGGTCAATAGATTCCGGAAAGTTTTAAAAACTCCAGTGGCAATAGCAGAGCTTTTGGCGTGAACGTCCATTCAGACAGAAGTTTTTTTTTCTCCCACTACTTGCCAACTGCTTACCACCCCGTGAGTCAAGGGGCACTGGAAAGATTCCATCAAACTCGCCATGCTTTCAAAATCAATGCTTTTCCCCTATTGCCTCGAGTTAGAAAAATACTGGGACAATGTTATACATTTCTTGCTATATGGAGCTGGAAAAGCTCTACAGGAAACAATTGCTTGTAGCCCAGCTGACCCGGTGTTTGCACATATTGTGCGTGGACCCACTAAAGCTACCTGAAGAAAGCTGGCTGTACAACTCAAACCGTTTAAGCATACTCAATTATATCAGCTCCTTTTGCCACAAGTTACATCGAGTTTGTGAATTACTTAAGCAAAACCTGACGATGGCTCAGTGTAAAATAAACGGAAGGTTTGACAAGAATACTATGGTAAGGCAGTTCAGCCCAGAAGAAAGTATTAGTGTTTCTTCCTATTTCTGGTTCCAGTCTTCTGGCACGTTTACAGTGAACACTATATAATTAAAGAAAAGGTCAGTGACAAGGACTATGTAGTCACAACCCCTGATGGAGCTCGCCACAAACGTCTGTGCCACATCAATGTTATAAAACCGTACTTTGACAATATTATAGTGTAAGGGACGAGCACATTAGTCACTTAAGACAAATGTTTCAGACATTGGCTGAAGCAAACTTCACGATTAACCTTGCAAAATGTGACTTTGCTAAAGCTACGGTGACTTACTTACGTAAGGTTGGGGGTAGTGGCACTGTGAAGCCAGTAGAAGAAAAAATTGAGGCTATCGCTTTGTTCCCAGTTCCATCCACACTCTGCAAGTTGCAGCAATCTTTTGGGGATGGCAGGCTATTACTGTTCTTTTTGTAAGAACTTCTCAACTGTGGCGGTTTCACTTACCAACCTTTTAAGTCCGAAAAATGCATTCAAAAGGTCACCCAAATGCCAGTAAAGCTTTGAGGCCATAAAGTCCCTCCTCATTCTTCACCTATCCTGGCTGCACTAGCGTACAAACGCCTGTTCTAGTTTGCCATTGACGCAAGCAAAGTGGGAGCCGGGGTAGTCTTGCTGCAAGACGATGCAGGTGGCATTGAGCACCCTGTGTGCTACTTTTCCAAAAAAAACCCATCATAAATCCTATTCAACCATCATGAGGGAAGTACTTAATCATGGCTTTGAAACACTTTGAGGTTTACATTGGCCTCTGCACATACCCAGTTATTGTCTACACTGACAACTACCCTCTCACATTTTTACATAAAATGTGAAACAACAACCAAAGCTTGATGAGATGGGCTCTCTTTTCCCAAGCATTGAAATTGTCAGTCAAACACATTGCTGGCAGGGACAATGTTTTGGCGGATGCCTTGTCGCAGCACTTACTAACTGATGGCAAGCCGCCCTTTCTTACCGTTCACCATTTGGCAGCACGGGTGGTGCATGCAGTGCGTGTGTGCCCCAACCTGACCATTTATTGTTTGCAGGTCTGGATTGGCCAGCCAGGAGCCTAAAGGCTGTATAATACTTTCCGCACAAACGAGATGCGCAGAAAAGAGCCACATAGAAAGCCACTTGAGAGGCCGTGTGAGAGCTTATACTCCATGTGGTGTCTGCTCACAAAATGCAGGGGGCAGTGTATCAAAAACACACGCCTGTCATGGTACTAAAGTAGAGCGGAAAAAGTTTGCCATAGTTTACTGGACTTCCAACATGACGACACTTGCACATCTACTTCTTGAAGAAGAGGAATTGTGTTGTATTTATTTGCTGTTGCAATAGAAAAGATGGTCCACTTGTCGTTTGAATAGGAGAAATAGAAACAGGAGGAGGTGAGATATAATACACGATCATCTGTGCTTTAATCGCAGCTCGAAATAACTTGAATTCCTACCACCACAGGAACCCTGGGACTAAAATGTGCTTAAAAAAAGCATGCTGAACATGGCTGTAGACAACATCGGACTGCTTTGACTTAGAATAATAAAACACACACACCAAATACTTAATATTATATTCATATAAAAAAAATATATAAATACAAATCACTTGTTTCAGTGTTTCTTTATGCTAAATTACTGTCTGTGCATTTTTTATTTCACATAATTCCTTTTTCCTTCTGGGATCTTTCCTAACAAGTTGGACAAGGCTTGGCTATCCCGGTGGTCTCTGCACAATGAGTCATATAAATGCTGTAAATGCAGAGCGGGAGTTTTCCGCCTCCTCCCTGAGTCACCACCTTATCGTGGTGGAGGAGTTTGCGTGTCCCAATAATCCTAGGAGCTAAGTATTCGGGGGCTGTCATGCTCCTGGTAGGGTCACCCATGACAAACAGGTCCTAGGGGAGGGACCAGACAAAGAGTGGCTCAATAGACCCCAATGATGCACAATAACAATGGATCCCTTGCGGATCACCGGGGCCCCCCTCTGGAGCGAGGCCCGAGGGCGGGGCACGATGGCGAGCGTCTGGTGGCCGGGCACAGCCCGAAAAGGTAACGTGGGTCCCCCCTCCAATGAGCTCACCACTCGTGGGAGGGGCCAAAGGGGTCAGGTGCAAAGAGAGCTGGGTGGCCGCCGGAGGCAGAGGCCTTGGCGGCCCGATGCTCGGCTATAGAAGCTAGTTGTCGGTACGTGGAATGTCACCTCTCTGGCGGGGAAGGAGCCTGAGCTGGTGCGTGAGGTGGACAAATTCTGGCTAGATATAGTTGGACTCACCTTAACGCACAGCAAGGGATCTGGAACCAGTCCTCTCGAGAGGGGCTGGACTTCATTCTACTTTGGTGTATCCGGCAATGAGAGGCTATGAGCAGGAGTGGCAATTCTTGTTGCCCCCTGGCTCCAAGCCTGCACGTTGGAGTTTAACCGAGTAAACGAGGGGGTAGTTTCCCTACGCCTTCGGGTGGGGGGACGGGTCCTGACTGTTGTTTGCGCTTATGCGCCAAACGGCAGTTCAGAATACCCACCCTTTTTGGAGTCCTTAGAGGAAGTACTAGAGACTGCTCCCTCAGGGGATTCCCTTGTTCTGCTGGGTGACTTCAACGGTCATGTTGGCAGCGACAGTGAGACTTGGAAAGATGTGATTGGGAGGAACGGCCCCACTGATCTTAACCCGAGCGGTGTCTTGCACTTCTGTGCTCGTCACGGATTGTCTATAACGAACACCATGTTCAGGCATAAGGGTGTCCACATGTGCACTTGGCACCAGGGCACCCTGTGCCGCAGTTCGATGATTGACTTTGTGGTTGTGTCGTTGGACTTCCGACCACATGTTTTGGACACTCGGATGAGGAGAGGGCCAGAGCTGTCAACTGATCACCACCTGGTGATGAGTTGGTTCCGATGGTGGGGGAAGATGCCGGTCAGACCTGGCAGACCCAAACGCATTGTGAGGGTCTGCTGGGAACGCCTGGCAGAGTCCCCTGTCAGAAGGAGTTTCAACTCTCACCAACGGGAGAGCTTTGCCCATGTTCCGAGGGAGGCAGCGGACATTGAATCCGAGTGGGCGATGTTTTGTGACTCCATTGTCGATGCGGCCGATCGGAGCTGTGACCGTAAGGTGGTCGGTGCCTGTCGTGGCGGTAATCCCAGAACCCGTTGGTGGACATTAGTGGTAAGGGATGCCAGCAAGCTGAAGAAAGAGTCCTATCAGGCCGTCTTGGCCCATGGGACTCTGGAGGCAGCTGACAGGTAACGGAAGGCCAAGCGGTCTGCTGGGGGTGGATGAGATCCGCCCGGAGTTCCTTAAGGCCCTGGATGCTGTGTGCGTGTCTTGGTTGACACGACTCTGCAGCCTTGCGTGGACGTCGGGGTCGGTGCCCCTGGACTGACAGACCGGCTGAGTGTGAAGCGGCTGGGATGAGAATCAGCACCTCCAAGTCCAAGTCCATGGTTCTCACCCGGGAAATGCTGGAATGCCATCTTCGGGTCGGGGATGAGGTCCTGCCTCAAGTGGAGGAGTTTAAGTATCTCGGGGTCTTGTTCACGAGTGATGGAAGGCGAGATGGACAGGCGCAGCGTCTGCAGTGATGCGGACGCTGCACCGATCTGCCGTGGTGAAAAGAGAGCTGAGCCAAAAGGCAAAGCTCTCGATTTATCGGTCGATCTACGTTCCTACCCTCACCTATGGTGATGAGCTTTGGGTAGTGACCGAAAGGACAAGATTGCGAGTACAAGCGGCCGAAATGAGTTTTCTCCACAGGGTGGCTGGGGTCTCTTTTAGAGATAGGGTGAGGAGCACTGCCATCCGGGAGAGACTCGGAGTAGAACCGCTGCTCCTACGCATTGAGAGGAGCCAGATGAGGTGGCTCGGGCATCTGGTTAGGTTGTCTCCCGAACGCCTTCCTGGGGAGGTGCTCAGGCCACGTTCAACCGGTAGGAGGCCTCGGGGAAGACCCAGGACACGTTGGAGAGACTATGTCTCTCAGCTGGCCTGGGAACGCCTTGGTATCTGCTGGGAAGAGCTGGAAGAAGTGGCCGGGGAGAGGGACCTCTGGGCTTCCCTGCTTAGGTCGCTGCCCCCGCGACCCGACCTCGGATAAGTGGAAGAAAATGGATGGATGGATGGAATTTTCCGCATGAAAACAGCCGCTCGAGGGGGCGTGGGTGAAAAAATGACGTGGAGATTGTAAAAATGTCACTGAGCCAAGCAGACCTTGTGAATGAAACAGACTTAAATATAAAAACAGCGAAGGTGACATCGCTCTCTCGTTCCTCTGACACACACCTGCACACCTCCCTCTTTGATTGGATCCAGGGCCTGGCTCCAGGGTGAGGCCATGGAGGAAGCCTCCCCCTGGCCTGGTGAAGGGGCTTGCAGGCGAGCGCCTGGTGGCCAGGCCTTCACCCGTGGGGCCTGGCCGGGCCTAGCCCGAAGAAGCCACACGGAGACTCCCCCCTGCAGACCCACCACCTGCAGGGGCAAGCATAAGGGTCTGATGCAATGCGATTTGGGGACTGGTCGAGGGTGGGTGTCCGGGCGACCAGGTCTTCAGCGGCCAAAATAATCACATAGTAAATGAAAATGAACTGTATCAATATATTGCCATGTGCATATGTGTCTGTTTTAATCATCTCTCGCCTCCAAATAAGTAGGAAGAGGTTTCACTCTGTGCATTATTTTCAACACCTTGGCGCTTTTTCTTCATAGAACAATGGCATGAACAGAGTCCGTCATACAGTCTTTTTGTCTAGGTGGTTGGAGGCAGGGACTGGTAGCGTATACAGAGTGCAGAGGAGTATAATGCAGCAGAAATTAAAGTAGTAGATTGTCATACTTTTAAAATATTTTTTCACTGTACTTTTCCTAAAAGTAATGTTAAAGTATTGTCTCATTCTCACTGACCTATATGTAAAGTAAGTTAACATTTAGATTTAATAAATGGTTGACCCTTCTTTGGCAGCAATAACCTCAACCAAATGTTTCCTCTAGTTGCAGACCAGACATGTACAACAATCAGGATGAATTAAGGATTCCATTCCTATTTTAAAAAACTGTTGCAGTTCAGCAAGATTCCTGGGATATCTGGTGTGAATAGCTCTCTTTTGTGGTCTTGTCAAAGCATCTCAATGCTCGAGGTCAAGACTTTACAGGCCCAGTCCAGAAGACGTACTTTCTTTTTCTGAAGCCATTCCGTTCTTGATTTACTTGAGTGTGTTAGATCATTATGCTGTGCAACACCCACCCTCCATTGTGTTTTTTTTTGGTTGAACAGATGAACCTGTGAATTTATTTTTCCATTGAAGATAGAAAGCTGCCCAGGCCCTGAGGCTTTTGCAAACTTCAAATGTGCAGCAATGTGTTTTTTTTATTTTGACAGCAACAACTTCCTCCTTGATGTTTTCCCATGAACCACATTATTTACTTTTATTATGTCTACTATAATGGGTAATATGAAGCATTTAAAGCCCCTTTTACCGTACACTAATGAGACAATAGCCACTGCAGGAAGTACGATGTCCTGTAAAAATAAGGATAATTGAACCCTGGAAATGTGTTAATGTTATTATTGTTTATATAGCGTTTTGTGTTTGAGTTTCTGTGTTTGTTAAAGAGGATAGAATAAAACTTGGTTGTTTTTGAATGTCATACTTGAGTAAGAGTGTCGCATACAGTGATGTTGAAGTCACCGGACCAATAAAAACAGAACATTTGTGTAAAGTAGTGTTTGTGTGTTCGTGTATATCTTTGTTAAAGAGTGTTTTGAAGTGAAGTATAAACATATAGACCTACAGCCTGACAATACTACAGTACTCTATATGGGTGCAGTCCAAGCTCTGTAAACTACTGATTGCTCTGGAGCAGTTTTTTGTAGGTTGTCAATATTTATTTTTCTGGTGGGTGTTTTTGCAAACATTTGTATGCAATGTTAGTAACAATTATATTTTGAGATGATTTGCTTGAAGAGAATGCCTTTGTAATAATTGACAGTTTACCAATGTCTATTTGAGGTCCATTTTGTGCTGAACTGTATAATAAAACAGAATGTTTTATAAACAGTTTGCATTAAAAAAAACATATTATCTGATGTCATGTTGATAGATGGAATAAAAACCTGAAATGATCTTTCAAAAGGTTCACTTATTGTAGATAAACTTCTTTTGATCTGTGATTAATTACAAGTTAAGGTAAGTTGAAAGCATCAAATAGCATCCTCATTATGTTGTTATCCGTTCTCAGGTTCCTTCAACAGCTGTCGAAGATTAAAATTGACAGGAGTGAATATGCATTGGTTACCAGCAAAAACATACTGTACTTAAAGGCGGAAGTTGGAAACAGGACGATAATTACTTAGAAGTACATGAGTGAACATATTTGCTTGCAGTAGTAGTCCAAGTGTGGCACATAACTTTGAAAAGTAACTTTTGTGCAGACATAAGAAGTACTAACAAAAGTGTTTTATTCCCTCTAGCTTTAAGTTAAGTAGACATTTTACTCAGCTCTCAAACTTTCCTCTCCGTCCCAAGAACTAGAGCATCACTAATTGATATGCCGTATGCATGGTCAACTCTTTGTGTTTGCTGACACGCCTTCTTGTCATTGTTTCCTCCCAAAGAGGCTTTGGGCACTCAAGAAGCAGCCCAAATATTACACGGGTCAGGGATAAAAAGCAGGGCCAACACTTTACTGTCACAGAGCGCCTCCTCCTCTGCAACAAGCAGGCAGACAACCATGCACTACGTAAGATCCAGACAAAAGCTCACTTACTCGAGAGGAAGTTGAAATCCTCAGAAATGACGTGTGAGTACTGAGAGCAATCATCGAGTTTGCTTTTTTTCATGTCTTTCATGAAGTGGCAGAGTCTCTGCAAAACAGTACTTTTGACCCCGTTCTTTTGTAGTTTATCATTCTATCTACGTGGGTTGTCATTTCTATAAGCATTGTAGACACTGGACATTTGTTTAAATGACAAAGAACAACATGTAAGGCATATTAGTCTTGATAAATTCACAACTAAAACTTCAGTTAAATAATACTTCTGTTATACATTATAGTTATTATTACACTTTTTTGGTCTAAAGTCGCTCTATTTGCTTCCCATAGAAGCCTTTATTATACACACACTCACCCAGCACAATCACAGTTTAACACTTAATATATGACACATGGGAAATTACTATGAGAGACACAATGTATGTGTTGTTTTCATTTACACCAGTCTGACCCACAGAACTCATGCAACATTTTCATGGTTTGCATGTACTGGTGGAAAGGACAGTGGCCTGGAAAACCAAAAAAAGAGACAAAATATTGATCTTATTGTTCAGCTAGACAATCCCCCTGCTCTAGGCTGTGCTTTTACATAATTTATATATACAAGTGCACACGGAATAAAGAGAATGTGTCTGAAATCTTGGTATCACAGCTATTCATACTGAAGCATAGAAATGAAATAGTCAACAACAATTCTTATTGCTGAATGAAACTAGTCTTGAATCAACAGTAGCATCAGGGCGGAGATTGTCCCTAAGAGGCAGCCTTTCCACCCACTTGTCCCAGACATCCCTGATTGATACCAGTTTGTCAGTGACACGCCTTGCACGTTTTGTCTCACGATTGTCAAATCTGGTCACCGATGAAATAGTACGAAACATTTCCAGGGACACGGTGGCTGGAAAAATTGGTGTTCCCTCCTCAGCATTCCAAAGAGTGGAAGCAGCCTCATCACAGGATCTGTACACACCAGCCATTGTAAGAAACTCCATGGAGGCATGTAGGTCAGTCTCACCCACTCTTGTCCATAATGATTAACCCCCATCCAAGGTTGTCACTTGAATTTTTTTTCTATGGCTGGAGGGAGGAAAAGCTGAAGTGAAAAAAGGTCAGCTGCATGGAGAGGACCAGTCTTGTGGGTCCTGCAGTCCTTCAAATTGCATTTTATGTTGCCATCCTGCCTGCAACATGATGTGGAAATGACAACAAACACCTATAGCACAGCATGAACATCATAACACAAAAGTACAAAAAACTGGTACGATTGAGAACTGATACCGATTTACAAGCACCAGGCATCAATACCGTATCGGTTAAAATGTGAAAGGTACCTACTCCTTGTCCCTAACTACCTGCTCATAGACTGGTACCTGTCAGTCTGTCTATGGGTGCTGGGCCGCAGAGAGACTTTTACTGATCATCAGATCCTAAAAAAGGTTTATTTTGAAAATCAGGTACATATGCATGTGCCTCTGGACACATGTAAAAATGCTCATCTCAGTCAGAAACACCAAAAAAAACCCAAGTGAACCCACGCTGTCCGTGCTGGTCAAAAAACCAGTGGCAGGTACTCACACAAGCAGGAGTTTCATTCTAAAGTGGCAAAAACAAAAACATATAGTAAAAGTATGGTTCAAAGGTTAGTATGGTGTTCATGACCAAAACAAAGCGTTTGTGGCAAAAATGAGGGGATGACTAACCCCCAGAAAGATGGCAGAACAAAGCAAAGAAAGCATACTTTTCTAAATTAATGTGAGGTATTTTTTTACTGCATAATTTGGAGAGACATCCAACAACATGTCACAAGCTACCATGCTATCTACCCACAGGGCAGCACAAACTTTCCAAAAAAAAAAAGGCAACCACAGTGTCAGTTAGAGCTACGCAATGCTTTTCGGACCGGGGTGTGGTCAGAAAAGCAATGGAGTCGGCTTTTTAACGGGATGCCGATGGCGATGAGCTTGCCGTCAGGACCACCATCAACACGTGCAATTCTATTGGCGTGTAGGACTTACACATCACGCAAAGCATCCACTGCTTTAGGAAAAAGAGAATTCCAATAATCCTGCTCTGCGGGGCGTTAACTCGTATGTTAGTACTACACCTGCTTATGCATATATGGTAGCCATACTTCATATTTGCCTTCATACTCTGCCGCTCGAGAAACACGATGTGAATGCAGACAAGCTCTGTTTTGACTCAATGGGTAAGGTTGGACTCTTCTGACAGTCAAGGTGAAGGACGGCTCCATAGGTGGCTCATGTTCTCGTGTAAAACTTGTCTTTCTGAATGTCCCCCTGACATGTATAAAAGAAGGCGGGACATTTCCCAAAAGCTGTGCTGAAGTGTGTGTTCGCCCTGGTGCTCAGTGTTTGGCCAAAGTGGTTCCTTTCACCAGAAAAACGAACGCGCGTGTTTTGAGAAGAGCAAAACACCACAGGGGTCATAGTGCATTGGCCCTTTCATTCTGTCATGGTTNTGTGCGGCCCGCCGTGAATACATATGACCACAATATTGTCATGTTCTGTCGTCGCTCTGCTGCCGGCTGTCTGCCATGTCGTTTCAGTGCACCGCTGCTCTGCAGGGGCGGGTCTGTCAGCACACGCACCTGTGGCCCGTTACCAATTTTGCCTTTTTAAGCATGGCCGCATCAAGCAACTTTTGCCAGATCGTTGTTTGGACTCCACGCGTCCTTACGGTCCCCTGGATTGTGTCCCTGGCTTTATTGACGTTTTGTTTTCTGTTACCATTCCATCTGGTCACTTTGAGTATTTTTCTGCTTGTCTTATGTTTAGCAGCTCCCTTGGTTTGCATTTGGTTTTCCTCTTTTCCTGCCACTTTTTTCGGCAGCATTTTGTGTTTTTCTACCTTTTGTGCGGCTTGGACTCTTCTTAGTTCGGACTCTGTTTTGCTTTGTATTTTTGGTGACTTTCTGTTTTTTCCCCTCATTGAGGGTGCCTTGGTATTAAATATTTTTCGCTTACCTGCTACTCGTCTCGTCTCTGCAAGTGGGATCTGAAACCTCGACTACGCCGACCCTGACAAATATGACCCATGCAGGGATAAATACGCCCCCCAAGTCTCACTTTGACCAGAGGTATTTTGTCAACAAGATTCTGGGATAGCACTGGTGGGATATTTGATTACTCTTCTTGACAGACTTGGTAGTGTTCATTTCAATTGGTTGTTCTAGTTTAGGGTAATTGTTGGGACTTGGGGAGGGCCATTCCAGAGGTGTGCTTGGGACCATTGTCTTGATTATCCATGTTTCAGCCACCTAGTTGTTGCTTTGGGGTGAGTTTGAATANACTTGGGGAGGGCCATTCCAGAGGTGTGCTTGGGACCATTGTCTTGATTATCCATGTTTCAGCCACCTAGTTGTTGCTTTGGGGTGAGTTTGAATAGTTCCGAGGTTGCCTTTTTCTTTATGAGTAGTTAATTTCTTGATGTAAAACTGACTTCTCTGTGGACGGTGACACTAGTGCTCCAGTAATTAACAATTAATGGCAGGCTTGAACCTTGGTGTTTTATGGGTTTTAAATATGATAGGTGTCGTATTGGGTCTTCCTGGGTCTTCTTCTAGAACAGGGGTCAGCAAACTGCGGCTCTGGAGCCGCCTGTGGCTCTTTTGCCTCCCTTGTTGCGGCTCCCTCCGCTAAGCGTTGTGATTTGTTTTTTACACCAAAGTAGAGGACATGCATTTTTGAAAAAAATGTGAAATATCTGACCATATCTGAAAAAAAGGTGAAGGAATTTTGATTTGAGCATGTAATTAACAGGAGAATAGCGGCCCGGACCTGGATAAGCGGAAGAAAATGGAATGGAATGGAGAATGCGCTCACAGCACGTGGCACGGTAATCGTCGTGATGGCAACTCCAGGAGAAGCAGGTTATGTGCAGCGGCAGCTAACTGACTGTGAGCTGAGAACAATACGTCCTTTCACTTTTATGTCTGTAAATACCAGAAAAATCTCCCAACGACTTCAGGAATTTTTTTTTACATTTGTCTCTAGTCCTTTTTAGAAAGTAAGGTTTGGAAAGTTTCCAGATTTGGCAAGAAAATGGCCAAGTTGGCAACACTGGGCTGTACATGAGATGGGAAGCCATTCACAGTTAGTTAGAGAATACCTGGAATAATCATTCATGAAAACATCATAGCATCTATTTTATTAGTTAAAAAAAATAAACTAAGAGAAAATCTCTATATGCAAAAACAGTCAAGACCAGGGTCAATAGAATGGTTATTGATGACAGTTCACGGTATTGAGCAAACAAGACTGATATGCAGATATATGAACTTTAATTGGCTTTTTTTATTTTAAAGTTGGTTAAAAGAAATGTCCCATTCCATTTTCTTCCTCTTGTCTGGGTCGTGGGGGCAGCAGTCTTAGTAGAGAAGTCCAGACTTCCCGGTTTCCGGCGACCTCTTCCAGCTCCACCAGGAGGACACCAAGGCGTTCCCAGGCCNACTTGGGGAGGGCCATTCCAGAGGTGTGCTTGGGACCATTGTCTTGATTATCCATGTTTCAGCCACCTAGTTGTTGCTTTGGGGTGAGTTTGAATATTCAGAGGTTGCCTTTTTCTTCATGAGTAGTTAATTTCTTGATGTAAAACTGACTTCTCTGTGGACGGTGACACTAGTGCTCCAGTAATTAACAATTCATGGCAGGCTTGAGCCTTGGTGTTTTATGGGTTTTAAATATGATAGGTGTCGTATTGGGTCTTCCTGGGTCTTCTTCTAGAACAGGGGTCAGCAAACTGCAGCTCTGGAGCCGCCTGTGGCTCTTTTGCCTCCCTTGTTGCGGCTCCCTCCGCTGAGCGTGGTGATTTGTTTTTTACACCGAAGTAGAGGACATATGCATTTTTGAAAAAAATTTGAAATATCTGACAATATCTGGAAAAAAAAGGTGAAGGGGTTTTGATTTGAGTATGTAATTAACAGGAGAATAGCGGCCCGGACCTGGATAAGCGGAAGAAAATGGAATGGAGAATGTGCTCACAGCCCGTGGCACGCTAATCGTCGTGTTGGCAACTCCAGGAGAGGCAGGTTATGTGCAGCGGCAGCTAACTGACTGTCAGCTCAGAACAATACGTCCTTTCACTTTTATGTCTGTAAATACCAGAAAAATCTCCCGACTTCAGGAATCTTTTTTTTACATTTGTTTCTAGTCATTTTGAGAAAGTAAGGTTTGGAAAGTTTCCAGATTTAGCAAGAAAATGGCCAAGTTGGCCACACTGGGCTGTACATGAGATGGGAAGCCATTCACAGTTAGAGAATGGACCTGGAATAATCATTCATAATAACATCATAGCATCTATTCTATTAGTTGAAAAATAAACTAATGCAACTAACTCTATATGCAAAAACAGTCAGGACCAGGGTCAATAGAATGGTTATTGTTGACAGTTTACAGTATTGAGAAAACAAGACTGATATGCAGATATATGAACTTTTATTGGCTTTTTTTAATTTTAAAGTTGGTTAAAAGAAATTTCCCATTCCAGTTTCTTCCTCTTATCTGGGTCTGGGTTGTGGGGGCAGCAGTCTTAGTAGAGAAGTCCAGACTTCCCGGTTTCCGGCGACCTCTTCCAGCTCCACCAGGAGGACACCAAGGCGTTCCCAGGCCAGCTGTGAGACATAGTCCCTCCAGCGTGTCCTAGGTCTTCCCCGGGGCCTTTTCCCGACTGGGCATGCCCGAAACACCTCACCAGGGAGGCATCCGGACTAGATGCCCGCACCACCTCAACTGGCTCCTCTCCATGTGAAAGAGCAGCGGCTCTACTCTGAGCTCCTCCCGGATTGTCGAGCTCCTCACCCTATCTCTTAGGGTGAGTCCAGCCACCCTTCGGAGGAAACTCATTTCTGCCGCTTGTCTCTCATTCTTTCGGTCATGATCCATAACTCATGACCATAGGTGGGGGTGGGAATGTAGATCGATCGGTAAACAGAGAGCTTTGCCTTCCGGCTCAGCTCTCTCTTCACCACGATGGTCCGGTACAATGACCGCCTTACTGCTGACGCTGCACCGATCCATCTGTCGAGCCCAAGCTCCAACCTTCCCTCACTCGTGAACAAGAACCCGAGATACTTGAACTCCTCCACCTGAGGCAAGACCTCACTCCCAACCCGGAGGGTACAGTCTACCCGTTTCCGACTGAAAACCATGGCCTCAGATTTAGAGGTGCTGAGTCTCATCCCAGAAGCTTCACTCTCAGCTGCAAACTGCTCCAGTAAACGCTGAAGGTCACAGCCTGATAAGGCCATAAGGACCACATCATCTGCAAATAGCAGAGACGAGATCCTAAGGTCACCAAGCTGGACTCCCTCAACACCTTGACTGCGCCTAGAAATTCTGTCCATGAAGATTATGAACAGAATCGGTGACAAAGGGCAGCCTTGGCGGAGGCCAACGTTCACCGGAAACAAGCTCGACTTACTGCTGGCAATGCGAACCAGGCTCCTGCTTCGATTGTACAAGGACCGAATGGCACGTAG